>JAVLVB010000301.1:47407-88651 GCA_032876305.1 Orestias chungarensis
CCCCCCCCCCCCCCCCCAAAAAAAAATGTGACAAAAGCTAGAACAATGTCAACGTGTGTGATTGCTATGTTGGCACTGACAGACATTTTTTGATTCAAAGGGAGGATCTGTCCAACCTTCCTTTCACCACCATGTGCATCAAAGAGAGCCTCAGACTGCACTCACCCGTCCAGGCTGTGACTAGGAGGTACACCAAGGACATGACGCTGCCTGGAGATCTAACGGTACCAGAGGGTGAGAAGCTTGACTTTCCGAGATTTAAGGCCTTCTCCAGTTGCAGTTAAAGTCATACGTGCGAGCAGCCGCATGATTTTCCAGGTTTTAATTGTGTGCCAGTCCCAGCTGGGAGGTGAAATCTGTTCTTCTCTTAGGTGTAATCTGTTTGGTCAGCCTTTATGGGACACACCACAACCCTGAAGTTTGGACGAACCCACATGTGAGAAATGTTAAACAAACCTGTGCAAAACCGAGTTGAAAGTTTGTACAAACTCCGTCAAGTTTCGACATGTTTTAAAGGAGTTTGATCCTCTGCGTTTTGAGCCGACCAGCACACAGAGTCGCTCCTCTCACGGATTCATCCCCTTCTCCTCAGGCCCTAGGTGCTGTTTGCTCTTTAAGGGAAGATAATATCTGAATGTGTCAGGGATGAATCTAATCCACGTGTGTTTACAGGAACTGCATCGGTCAGAAATTCGCCATGGCTGAGCTACGAGTTGTTGTAGCCCTGACCCTGCTGAGGTTTTGTTTGAGCCCGGGGGTTAACCCTCAATTTGGGAGGGAAGTGCGGCGGCTTCCCCAACTCGTTCTGCGTGCTGAAGGAGGCCTGTGGCTGCAGCTGGAATCACTGAATGAGTCCAGCTGCAGGGAACCCAACGAATGACAAACCAATTTTATTTTTTTTAAATGGAAAAGAATGTGCTGTTTTCATACAAATAATGCAAAATTATATTTACAGTTTAAAACATTATTTTCAACCTGCTTTTAGATGTGTTTTCATGTGTTTTTCAAATGGATAAAGTATAGACTAAAGAAATTGTTGCATTGTTAAAGCAAGTTAACATTTATTGTTTTGTATGTAACTGATACAGGAAGGGTCAAATTACAGTTAATGAGTTGAATTATTCAAAAAAATGTAACACATACAGCAAAGTTTGAAAACAATTTTTACATATATAAATTTGTTTAATAAACTATTGTAATTTACATATTTGCTGTGCTAAATGTTGTCATGGTTTTACTTAAATGTCAGACCCACATGCAAGAGACTACTCTGAAATAGAAGACAAATGTCTCCTGTCTCTCCTGCTTATCTCTCTCTCTCTCCTCATCCTCTGGTTTATACTTAGTTATTTGTATCCTCTGTAGCTTCAAATTAGTTCCTCCTTGCCAGTCATTTATGTAGTTGTTCATTTATTCTGCCATAAGTCTTCCTTACAATAAATATACTTTAATTCCAGTCACTCCATCTCTGCTTTGGGTTCATTAATCTGGGTTTGTGACACCATTTACTGTATAATGGTAGTTACTAGTCAAAAGTTCAATGCATAAATCCTAAATTACTATTTAGGATGCATTTTTAGTTCAGACAGGTGAGAATATTTGTCTTTAACACACTAGAAGCAGATTTTCCTATTTCTAGTAGCTTGTAGTGTTGCTCATAAACTGTTTATTGAATTTTAAGATCTGACATTTTAGATCCCAGAATGGCTATGAAGGAATAACTTGACGGAATATTGAATAGTTCAATAAAAAAGTTTAACCAAATAAAAATCTTATTAACTGCTTAAAAATTAAAGCAAGGCTTAATCAAGCATGGATGACATCAGCTTGTGATAGATTTCCTGGAAAAAGTTGGAATCTCTGCATGGCTCAGATGTTAATCATGTTTGCTTTCTTCTTAGAGACGGTTGAACCCATCCTTGATGTCAGAAGATCAAACTCTGCTGCAGAGTTTATCGTCTCCTGTTCAGCCTCAGGTCGACCTGCTCCCACTGTAACTCTGACTGTTCCACAGCAGAACCTCAGGTTCTCCCAGTAAAACACCACCAGTGTCACCAACACCAGCAGTAACAATCAAACATTGAATGACTGCAGGACCTTCGCTTTTATGCTGCTAATAGTAATCATCAGAACTAGCCCCACCTGTGAGGCAAAAACTGGTATTTTTTGCATTTTTTTAGGGGTTTAGTCTGTTTAAGCCATGAATTTAGAAATCTTATTAATATCTTAATCACTACTATGCATATATATCTGTCCCTGGTAAATAAAACTTATCCTGATTATTGAGCTTTGTTACAATTTAATTACTAAAATCAAATTCTCAACACATAGGGCGAAGAAAACTATTCAGTCCAATCATACATTTTCAATTAAACGTATTATGTATTATGATATAGAAATATTTCCCCACAAAAAATATGAAACAACTTTTGGGTCAAATATTTTCCCTTAATAATATTTCCCATTAATGTATTTGGATGTTGTAATTCTCTATCATTGTTCTGATGAACAAATGTTCTTTTTTAAATCATTTGTGATTTAAGGGAACTAAACATTCTTGTGTTCTTATGCTGATGATGCTTTCTTCTTAGTTTTTAAGTTTTAGATCAGATAACTAATCTTTGCTGTCCTGTCTCTTTAGCTTTCTTCGATGAAACAGAAATTTTGTTTTTTCATTACAATCAGTTTTGCGTTTTGCGGTGTGAAGTACAGAAACATTTCTTTTTAGAGTTTTTCCTGTGATGATGGTGATGATTAGAAGTTTGGTTTCATCTTTATTCATCAAGAATAAACTCAGAGCTAGGGTTAAAGTTAATAGTATTCTCCTAAAACCTCCTTAGCTTTTCATAGCTTATGCAACCTTTATTGTTGCATATTAACACACAATCAGTTTTTTTATACATTTGCGAAATGTTTAGACTGTGGTGCAACAGCAGCTAGACGTGCAAGAGCAGATTAACAAACGTGGAGAAACAAACGTTTGTTTTTATATCAAGTTTTCTGAATAGGTTGGTGAAAAGCTGGTTTTCATTTCCAGCATAAAAGTCTGATAAAAAACAAAGGTACCTGTCTTATCCACATACTACTCTAAACTCTGAAAAATACAGTAATTACTAATTACAGTGAAATTTTGGGCTTTTCTAAAGAATAATTGTTTTTACTGATTCTGATTTGCCAATAGATTAATTGGATATCAGCAATACGAAAGGTGTGTAGCTTAAAAAAAAGTTTTTAAGAGATATCCTAAATAGTTGAAATTGTAGTTCTCCATATTTTGTATAAAGCCTGAACTAATGACAAATAACCATATTTTCACTTTAAAAAAGAAAAAGCTTAATTTTTCTTGTCATTTTTATTTTTATTTAATCTGAAAGTTTTTTTTGTTTTTGTTTTTTATTTGAAGACTTTGAGCAGACTTTGAGTGTAGTTGTTGTAGATTGCTCAATAAATGCTTGTTTGGTTAGAATAAAAGACTTTTCTCTTCTGTAAACAACCAAATGTGCTAAAGTACAAAATTGTGAAAATGAACAAATTTATTGTAAATCCATATATTGTCATAAAAAAGCTCTGAGGATGTTTGAACATGTATGAAACAGATGAGCCACTGATTTCTTCGCCTGTGTTATTTTGTGAGGTGAAAACATGTTTTTCTGCATAAAAAATATTAAATTAATGTGAGTGAAACCTTTTATTTGGGAACTGACCATGCAAAAGTTTTCTAATGTGCTGAACATTTCCACTTTCTAATATTTCTAGAACTACAGATTTTGTTATCTTGGTCAGACTGGAAATGACTAAACAAGCAGCCAAAGTCCAAAGAAGAACTTTGTTAAGATTTCCAGAAACACAGGTGAACTGTTGTTCAAGGCTGATTTTAAGATACAAATAAAGCCCAGCTTACTGGAAACCTAAAAATGAATATATAAAAGGTTTATTTTATTAATGTAAGCCTTTTTGTAAAAGAGAAATCTGAGGAATTAAAGTTTTTGGCCACTGAGGAAAAAAAAACAGAAAGTTTAGTTTTCATTTTTCAAATAAATCCTTAATAGCACTGAATATTTTAACAGAAAAACAAATTACTGTAGCTTTTTTATCAATCAAATCAATCAATCAAAAATACTTTATTTATCCCAAAGGGAAATTAAATGTTGCTGGAGTATCTCATTTACTGAGGTTATTTAATTTAAATTAATTTAGTTAATTTTTTTTTAATGTCATTTTTGTTCTTTATAAATATATTGAATTTTAAAAACAAAAGTGAATCAGTGGATGGATGGATGGATGGATGGATGGATGGATGGATGGATGGATGGATGGATGGATGGATGGAGAGTGCACAATGGAAAGGAACGATGGATCATTTCCTGTATTAATTATTTGGGTAAAGACAAGAGGATTAAGGGACAAGACTTTAAATAAATTATCAGAAAATAAAGTTTGTAAAAAAACAAATAGTTTTCAATACTAATTCGAAAACAGCTTTTGCATTCAGATTAAACATTAACACATTTTCTCTTGTTACAACGTCAGTTTTGTTGAGTATTTTTTATTCAGCCCTAATTAAAGTAAATTTTGATGTTGTTCTCGTCTGTTTTTGTTGACAAACAGCTAATTGATGCCTATTACTACTACTATTGAGGAGTGTTGGTCTGATTGGAAACATTGTTTTAATATGCAATAAATATGGCTACACCTGTAATAAATTTTGAACTACTAAAATATTTTGTAGTCATACACACTTTTGTGTATTTTTAAATGTTGAGGTCAGACCTAGATGCAGTACCGTCTCTGGACAGTGGGGGCGCCAACAGAATTTACATCGTGTTAAAAAGGAACATCAAATCTACAGGAGTTCACGAGAGTTTAGTGTTGAGTTTAAGAAGTGTTTGCTTGCCAGAGATCAGGGATTTGCGACACCGTGTATCAGATTTGGACAGGCGAAACAATTTATGGCAACATGCAGCTGATGTATGACTTGGCAGTTGAGAGAATCCAGGCTTAGTCTGCAGACATGAAATCAACTGGGATGCTTTAACAACAGCAGAAATAGTTTCCATCAAATAAAAACAATGTTGCACGTGTCATTTTTAATAGCATGGACAATAAAAACGTGGTAACACTTCCTTTAGTTTGCTGTACCTGTTACAGGAATAAAGCAGGCAACAGATTTCGGGAGCGCGCACGGTTCAGAAGAGGCGAAGATCTCGGGAGCGCGCACGGTTCAGAAGAGGTGAAGATCTCGGGAGCGCGCACGGTTCAGAAGAGGTGAAGATCTCGGGAGCGCGCACGGTTCAGAAGAGGAGGATCTTTGCGCGTCACAGTTTAGAAACATGACTGAGGTTTAAATGGCATAAAAGAAAATATTAGAGGCATTGATATGGACTCCAAATGTGCATTTCATATAAAAGAAAGTCCGTTTGACTATTCTATATATTTTATTTGTGTTTTGTAGGGGGCGGGGCTTGCAGCCTGAGTCACACGCTTACTTTCACTTTACCGTGTCGGGTCATTGTGACTTTGTTAAACCTCGACTTAAACTCGTCTGATGTGCTTCTAACTTTTCCTGACATGGTGTTTTGGGTCAGAGGTGAAGGCAGCCAGGATATTTCGTCGTTTGTAAGCTTGTGAGAGCTGCGCCATGATCCCCTGCTCCTCCTATAAAAGTCTTGCGGCCCCCGGATGGCTTCTTCTTATATGGGGGACATTTGTGTTCGCAGGTGAGTTCAGATCCCCCTCCTGGATCGAATTTCACCTAAAAAAACAACTGTTTTCTGGCTCGTTTTGGTGACGGCGTGGTTAACATCTGCATGACCACGCCTTGCGGGGTTTTCTGCCTGAACTGGCCTGTTTCTTTGTTATGTGATATACATCCTAAAGAACAAAAACAAGTACCCTCAGTTGCTTTAATGTTGCATTCAAGAGCAACAACAACAACAAAAAAGTCAAAATGACAGGCTATAAACATTGGAGGCTTTCATCTCTGCATCTTCTCTGTACTGGTTGAGAGTTCTGGTCCAGTTGGGAATAAACTGGGAGTGTGTCCAGCTGAGAACCTCCACTGGGAAATCTTCACCTTTAGTGCCAACTAACCATTACATTGTAAACACAAACCCAGCCTTCTAAGGTGAATCCTGATTGGGTAGGTAACGAAACTATGTTTATACCCAAAGTAATCCTTTCTCCTAACGTTGGTCCGAAATATTATGGATGTAAAAATAACAAAAGTAGTAATTTCATAGGAATGAATATCTAAAAACAGTTTCTATTTATAGGTTTAGTTTCACACATGCTTTAATCTGGTCCTCATGGAAGAGTGGTCTCAACTTTCACCATGTAAGTAAAGCAGCAAATAGGCTGTAAAGGATGTTTGGGTTGAACACGATAGTGGCAGCTTCTGGGTTTCCTCAGTAGTTATAAGTAAGCTAATTAGAGTTGATGGGTAGAGGAATTAATTAAATTAAAGGAGAATTTATTAGAGGCTAAATATCTTCACTGGAATGGAGATTCGCCGTCCTGCATGATTACGACCTTAAATAAACAGCCAGACAGTCGGATGATTTAGATATTGAGTTTAATTGATGTGCTAAAATGGTCTAGTCAAAGCCCAGACCTAAAGCCAATACAGAATCTTCTGCAAGATGGGGGAAGGGGGTGGAGATTTATGTATGTTCTCCATCCAATCCTACTGAGCTGTACCTATACAAGAACAGTAAAACTTCCTGCTTTCAACTGTATGGGAGCTGTGTGACCCCCTTCCTGTTCCACCATGACTAAACACCGGTCCACAAAGCAAAGGCATTAAAGACATGGATGAGGAAGTTCAATGCTGAAGACCTACACTGGTCAGCACAGAACCCTAACTTCAACCCAACGGAACCATGTTAGGATGAATTAGGAATCTTGGGTCCTACAAATAAATAGCCCAAAATTTGAAAACCAAGGAATCTGATGTATGTCCTTTGTGTTGTTGTCTTGCTTTAAAAAGCCCAGTCTGAGGTCAAGAGTGCTCTGAGGCCGATTTTTTTCAGGTTTACTTTGTACATTGCTGCATTCTTCGTTCCCTCCACTCTTACTATCCTGTTAGTTTCAGGTCCTGAAAAACGTCCCCTTACCAAACACCTGCCACTATCATGCTCTGATGTAGGGATGGTATTGGCTAATTTCCTGCAAACAAGACACTAATGGAAAAAAACACATCAAAGAGTTCCATCATTGTTAAATCAGGCCAGAGGATTTTCTCATGGTCTAAGAGTCCTTCAACTGCTTTTTGTCAAACTCCAGACGGGACACCGTGTTCCTTTTCATTAAGGACTTTCGTCTGCCAAACTGCCTTGATGGGTGGATTGCTGCGGAGATGGTTGTTCTGGAAGCTTTTTCTCCCCTCCGTGGCTATCAAATCAAATAAATCACATTTTATTTATAAAGCGCTTTTCCTGCATTATAGCAACAGAAAGTGCTTTACAGGGATAAAAATAGTTTGGGAACAACTAAGAGGCCAGTACCAGAGGACCTCAGGATCTGCGAGGGCTCATAATTTAACAGCAGGTCCGACAAGTAAGAAGGCCCAAGACCATTAAGACATTTATAAACGACTATAAGAACATCAAAATCAAGGCTAAGGGCCTTCTTACCCAATAGCTTGGTCTAGACGGCCAGACAGCTATAGGAAGAATCCTGGTGCTTCCAAACCTCCTCTGTCTACCAATGATTGAGGCCACTGCACTCAGTAAGACTTCCATAGCAGTGGAAATGTTTGTGAACCATTCCTTACATTTGTCACTTAAGACAGTCCTTTCCAAATCAATGGGATATTTACATGGCGACAATTCGCAGAACATGTCGAAAAATGATTTTGGTTTAATCAAAGACATACAAAATCAGTTAGTTATGAATAGCAAGGAAAGGATTTGAACATTAACATAAATCACAAAGACCTATTTCCAAATTGTCATTATACTGTCATTTAATACTGTCTGTAATGAGGCTGTAACATAAATAGTTTGAAAAGCAAAGTGTGGTGAATACTTTCTGGATGCCCTGAAGTATAAAGAGAAGTAAATCGTTTCTTTTTTTTTTCTTTCTCTCACTTTAACGGGAGATTGCTGACAAAACCTTACCCGTTTGTATCTCGTAGCTACTGCAGAAGAGCAGGTCTATGCAGAGGTGGGATGCGAGGTTACCCTCGAACCAAAAGAGGGTTCTTTCACTAATGACACCAGAAGCATCACATGGAAAGTTGGAGGGGATTTGGCCGTCGAACTGGAGGAGACATCATTGATATACTTTCGTCATTTTCAAGGTAAATCAGTCAGTGGAGGATATATGTTTAGAAACTTTTATTTCATTTGTGAGATGAAAGACGTGTTTAGATTTGACAGGCTTGACAAAACTGTTCTTTATATATATATATATATATATATATATATATATATATATATATATATTTTTTTTTTCTTAGAACACAATTGTTATCTCTGGTTTTTAATAAACTTTTAGAGATTTTATTTTATTTGTTTTTATCTCTCATTTATAGTGTTTGTGTTCATTTATTGTTCTTTGTGTGTGCTGCACTTTGGCCAGTGGCAGGTGTTGCTAAATGTGCTATATGAATAAATGTGAATTGATTATATTTATTTGTAGATCGGGGCTATTTGGACACCCGGACTGGAGAATTGACGATCAAAAGCCTGGAGTACAATGACACCGATGTGTACACTACAGAGATAGACGGCAAAGCAATTGACACGATCCAGCTTCATGTCCTCTGTAATTGGATACAAATCCTAGTCAGATATTTTAATATGTAAAAATACTGAAACTGATTGTTTCTTATCCTTCTCCAACACCAGCTCCAGTTCCTGTTCCCACCATTGATTCGTCCTGCCCTCAAGATGCGAGCACATGTACCCTGACCTGTGAGGGAGACACTACCAGAGCTGAGCCTCTAAAATACAGTTGGATGTCTAATGACAAGGAAATACCTGGATCCTCAGACAAAACGTTTACTTTCAGGGTATCCTGTTCAACAATTTAGCGATTAATTGAATGAAGATCGGATTAGAACATGCACTATATTGCCAAAAGTGTTGCATCACCGGCTTCCTGTTTTGTATCCGGTGTGGAATCGGCCCACCTGTTGCACCTAATAGCAACTGTGAGGTCAGACATTGATGTTGGACGAGAAGGCCAAGCTTGCGGTGCATTTTTCTAAAGGAGTTTAAACGTTGATGCCATTCTCAGTCGCCTCTTGCTTACTCCAATATAAATACCATTTGAAGATGTAAAAATGATCAACAATGAATTAAACGGCCAATCTTTTTTTAACAAATTCATAAATAAGCTGAATTTTATACGCCTTTGGCAACTGAAATGGTTGAAATGCCTAAATTAAAGGGTAATCCCATACCTTTGGCAATATACTGTTCAGTTGCCATTTATGATTGCATATGTTCATTACATGCTAAAAACATCTGCTGAAACTTCGGATTTCCATTCCTCATGATCATTTTTGTATTTTTTTTTCTTCTCCTAGTTGGAAGATTCAAATGCCACAGAGTTCAGGTGTAAGATGAAGAATTCAGTGAGTGAGAAGATCAGTGAATCCTTCTCCAAACCTGTCACTACTGGTGAGTTAATCCCATGCTAAATTGGTCTGTTTATCACTGCAGCAAAACCTATTCCCAATGGAGGTTAGAAAAGTTTGAAACTTTAAGAAGCTGACACAAAAAAAAAAACCCTGAGGTTAAAATTATTAGTTCCCCTGACGGAATCACTAAAAACTCTTAATATATCGTTACTATAATACTGTTTTAATTTGTGCTGCCTCCAAAATAACAAAAAGATAAATTGTAAAAAAAAGTTTAATTAGTAGATTTGGTGAAGTCTCAACCGATATGGGAACAGGGTCTTTTTTTACCCCCATGATGCCTGTCTGGAAGGAGGAGTGGTCTGTCGGGTTCAATCAAACACATGAGTAGCTGAAATAATAACAATTAATAATAATAACAATTAAAAATCAAATTTAGGTCACCAATACAAATTTTGTTCCTGTTTTTTTTTTCCAGACTCTCTTATTCCAGTTGTTGGTGGACCGAAGATTTCCTCAGGAATCATAGTCTTTGTTGTTTTGGTGGTTATTGTCCTATCGGTGGCCATCTTTCACAGAGTCAAAACAGGTGCTGAGAGTATATTCATTTACATATTTCTATCCTGTTTGTGTACGCTCGTAGTCTAAAATTATGCATTGCTGCTGGTTTGTTTCTCTTTTCAGGAGAGTGGTTCTTCAGCAAATGTAAGTTTGCTTTAAAATCATCTTTGTTGCATTTTGAAAATCTGAAACTGTTATGTAGATAATAACTAAGATGTTTATACAAGTGCTATTATTGCATTTTTGCTCCCATTGTGTGTTTCATTTTTCAACTGCTAATAGTTTAAAATCAAAAGATACACTAGTTTGTTTTTTTTACTGATTTCTTTTTGCAGCCTCCATGCCTTGGGAAGCTGGTAAGTTAACGTGAAAAAAAAAAAAAAACATTGTCCTGTCTTGTCTGTGTTACTCATCTAAGGTTATGATCTGTTTTTCCATTTCATTCCGTTTTTCAGATTTCTGGAGGAATACCAAAAGGCAATGTAAGTCTCAGCCTTTGTGATATTTTTCCAATCTCTAAAGATAATAACCTGTGTTTTGTTTTGTTTTCTATAGCACAAATTGCAGCTTCAGAATCCAACGGAACCACCAGTCCTTCACTAATGGAGCAGTTAGATGGTAAGACATTGCAAATAATCACATCTTAGTCACTTATAATATGGGAAGTATATTTGAGTCATTAAGTTTGAATAGTGAAACTCACACAGTGCACTGAGGAATTATTCACATGACTTGAAGTGGGACACACTTGTTGGCAGCGCCGTTAATGGCCAGAAACAAAGCAAGGAAGTCAAAGGAAACAACTGTTCTGACCAAGACGACCTGGAACCTGATGACAAAGAGAACAGTCTCAGGGTTAGCTTGCAGGGACTGGGGGGGACAATCCAGAATGTCGGGTCAAAAGCTGGCTAGAATTTTGCAGAAATACAGTTTAGTGTTTGTAAAAATTGGGAAAACAACATTTAGTGGTTTGATGAGACCAAAATGGCCCCCTTTGTCCAGAAGTCCAAGCATCATGTCGGGAATCTAAAATGAGCCCTAATGTAAGGCGTGTTAGTGTTAACGTCATGGAAACTGCTTGAACAGTGTGATGAGGATATTATCCTCCTCTACACAACAAGGCCTCAGGCCAAATTAACAGTTTAGCTACAGGAAGTCTGTGGATGTCCAGAACTCGGACCCAAACCCTGCAGAACATTTTAAAGCGTTCTCTGCTGACGTCGCCTATCCAAACCTGAGTTTATGAGGTTCTGCAAAGATTAACAGTGGGTGGAAAGCTGATCATCTTTGGAAATTAAGGTTCTAGGTTGTCAATATTTCTACGTAATTACTGACATAAACACGCATCCAATCAGTTGCATGTTTTGTTAATTTGGACCCACATAACCACTCAAAGGTTAATATCTTCTTATTGCAGTGGAGACTTCAAATTTGGATGGTCACAGCAGCACCGAAGCCTAAAGAAGACCTGAAACCGGCCTCGTAAGCTAAAACCCATCTGAAACAGACATTTTATGGAGAAATCCTGATGAATAATTTCTCTATGACAAAACTTTTTTTTTTTTTTTTTTCTAAGGCACTGATGTGAAAACTGATAGTCTGCTCAACTGTTACAACAGAGGTTTTTAGTAGGAAACACTTCTTTTTTTTTTTATGCTGTTTTTGAGATTAAATATTTTTTAAGGGGAAATTAACCTTATTAAGTTGATGTTTAAAAGTCCAGAAAACAATAGAGACAATAGAAAATAGAGAGGAGTAAGAGAGTAGACCTCTGATCCCTCTGATGTCTCGTGCACATTTCACCAGCGTCAGAGGAACGGAGCTACCTGAAGAGGAATCAAGGGTAGGCCATTGTGTGGTTCGAGCCGCCTGCTCGGCTAACAATCAATGCTTTGTACACCACTGCTGACGACTCTGCATCACACACATGTTCAGTTAATGAATTAGGTTTCAGTGAAAGGATTGCTCCTTTTTTTTCTATACATGTTTATGATTTCATTTAATAACGGGGGGGGGGGTCCAACGAGGGATGAACGTTGTTTTTGTTTTTTTAGATACATTTCTTATCATTTTTGAAGTTTCGTTTATCATAACAAAAAAATGACCAAGACGTGTGTTCATTTATATTTGTAGCACGATTAAAACGTGACATTACGAACAAAAAGGTATCTTTAAAAAAAAAAAATCTTAACAGTAACTTTTCTATTTCTGGAACGCCACTCTAATTTTAAGGTGTCAATACTTTCCCGATTAGGTGGTTTAAGGTTAATTAGGTTCCAGGTTGTTTTGGAACACTTGAATCATTTCGACTCGCTACACCAACAGAACTCCTTTTGAGATCCTTGTAAAAGGATGTGTTGTGTTTGAATATTTGTTTTTCCTGTTGTGTAAATGTTGAACTCGTCGTTTGTATGTTTCTTTTTATTGTTTATTTCTGTATAGACTTTTGGCTAATTAAACGGGAAGTTGTGGTATTTTTGTCATACTGAACGTAATGCTATCGGTTCCTAAAGCAACAGTTCCCTTTTTTTGTTTAGACAACAGAAACATGTGAAGTCTATTATAGTATTTATTACACAGAACTCACCTCCATCTACTTTTGATATTATCAGCTACAGTATCTTAAATAAACCCAAGATGTTAGTTAATTAGTTTTGTATCATGTTAGGTTTTACCACTAGAGGTCAGCAAATCATTGTCTGGTTTAAGCAATGAGCTGGATTTCTATCCTAACTACTAAAAATAAAACCTAATGAAGTTCATAGTGGCTATATGCTCTGTTTTTATTTTAATTACCTCAATAAATCATGGCTGAAACTTTATTTTTCGTGCCATTTCCACCTAAAATTATAGGATTTTATCTTAAAAGCATCATGTTGTACTACTAGGTTTATCATACCTTCGTATTCAGCTGTACAAACAGCTCAGATAAAGGAAGAACCGCCTACTGAGCAATCCTGATAAAAAAACAATAAGAGTTGAATGTGACGACCACAGCTGGGTAAACAGAACTTGGAGAAACTTCATTGGCCCTAAATTTCATGTTCTCAAGTTATAAATGCAAAGAAAAGTACAATGTGTAAAGATACACATATGATGGTCGTAATTAAAATAAGAAACGAAGGCAAAACATAACAGTTTCTCGACTACTTCTATTTTATTCATGAATAAAAAATAAGAACATTCGATTTCCTGTTATACAGCATCTTTCAGAAATGATTTTTTTTTTTAAACGAGTTCGCTGACAAAAATGAAACTGAAGTTCACTCCTAGGTTAGGTAACACTATTTTCCTATGAATTACAAAGTAAAAACGGCTCTTTTAACTAAACACTTGTGGTCGAAAAGTAGAAGTTATCACAACAAAAAAAAATGTTTTTCCAATGTATCAAATACAAATTAATACAACATGATTGTGATCACATTTTTAGCATTCAGCATCTGGTTTTATCACAAAAATATGATTCTATTTGTTAATACAATAACGATATTAGTATATTCGGATCTTGTGTACAGAGAATTGTAACAAGTACAATCGGAGTGCTATGTTAGAAATAAGTGGAATAGGTTTTAAACCACATGTGCTTTGTGACCGTAGTGCAAGAGTCGCACAGCAGGAAATGAGGCACTTCTGTGATTAAGGCTCAAAAAAGTACAAAATGGCTGGAAGTTTATCAACTTTTTAAACTCGCTTGTTGCCGTTAAGTCCTGACGGTTTTACCATTAGACAGCGGTTCTGCCTCAGAGGTAACTGGCACAGTGCTGAGCTCGGTGGGCGGGACGCCGGCAGAGGCTCCAACGTCCCTCTTCTGGCTCCTGAAGTGGCGGACGAGGACGACGGCGGCGCTGATGAAGTACACCCCGGTGAGCAGGGTGAAGTAAACGAAGTAGACGAAGAACTGCAGCAGAAAAAAACATGTTTTAAATCACATGACAAAATAAGGACATCTAAAGGAAGCATGATCTCTAAACATAAAGAATAATACCAGCATGTTCAAAATTAGGGAAGCACCGATCTGACAGTTTGGGCCAGTACTGATATTCTTATTGCTGATAATGGATAATACTTGTATATTATGTTTTCCTAAAATTTAAACACTGAAGATAACCAAACAGCTGACAGTTGATTAGCACAACATGGCAAGCTCATCACTAACACAACCCCCAAAAATGCAACCAGAAGGAAACCAACACTGGTTATTAATGCGCGCCTGGTTTAACTTTTGTGCATACCTACTCAAATTTCTTACATTTTATGTTTGCACTAAATGGGTTTAAAAGAATCTGACATCTTTTCTTGTTTCATTTCAATGTTTTGTGTTCACTTTTTCATTAAGCAGATAATAATGAACAAATAAAATGAATAATCCCCCCCTAGTTTGATCTTCAAAGCTGAACCCTTCAAACATAAACATTCTTGTAGAGAATCGAGAAACATTTTAAGACAAAAGTGGGAAGACTACCTGCTTCTCCACATCCAGTCCCAGGCCTCTCTTGTCGATAAATATCAGGTTGATGATGGTCTTCAGGATTGTCCCCAGGAAGGTGTTGATGCCAAACACAAGAGCGCACAGCTCCTTAGTGAGTGACGAGGCGATCTGGAATCTGTAGGTAGCACAGAACAGAGCAGGATGAACTGTAGCGGCCATTAAAAGCAGGAATGACTCTCATAGATGCTTGTTTTTATTAAAGCTTTGCATTAACAACGGGTTTTCTGTGGCACTCACGTGGCGATCGGCACCAGGAACTGGTAGAAGCTCCTGAACAGGATGTAGGACACATAACAGACCCAAATGTGCTCGGTGGATCCCATGAGCAACAACAGGCCGGCCTGCACCGCCGTGATGACGCCGATGACCAACTCCGACCACACGTTCCACCTGATCTTGGCGTAGCCCGCCGCAAAGGAGGTGGCTGCGCCTGCACGGCAAAAAAACACGTGACTCAATTAGGAACTCTTCATGTTAAATCATGTTGTTTTTGTTTGTCTTTCTTTCATCAATCAGCACATGTCGAACGAACCGCAGCGCCAAGAGGACACCTGGTTCGTTATCAGTTTCCCCAGCATCACGTTTCGCTACTTTACTGCTTCCATGTGATCCCCTGGTTACCTAATCAACTAATCACCTTTGTGCTTTACAGCGGTTTAAAGTGGAGAAAGTTATGTCACCTCGTAAAAACAGGAAGCTGAGCGGTTTGTTGTTTCGTTCCGCAGAATAATAACAACAGATGATTCAGATACCGCCAACCTGAAAGTTAACAGTTTAGGTTTTTATTTTTCTGTGCATGAAGGAAAATGTGTCGTATCATCTGTCTGTCTGTCGGTTATGTGTGTAATGATTAGCCTTTAACCTGGTGCCTTAAAAACAAGATCTGTTAATCTCAAAGGACATTGTGGGTAAATGTTCATCAGGTCCTAACGGACAGAGTCCAGTGTGACCTACAACCACAGATATATTTCTGTTAACGCCATATCTGCTAATTCTAGGAAACAGCTCACTCAGTAACGTCGATGCCGCCTCGACTCCCCCGTTGAAAGAAGAGGTGTGGTCCACTTTGTTCCACAGGATGTGGACGTAGAACAGCACCAGGTAATATCCCGTGGAGTTGAAGACCCACCACAGGGACCAAAGCCTCAGATTGGGCCTCCTCAGCACGTTTCTCAGCTCCAGCAGCATCTGAACAAGCACCGACTCTTTCCAACGCGACGTCGAGGACAGGGACCCCCGCTTGGGGTTGATTTTGTCGAGTTCTGACTCGAAGGCCTTCTCCGTCACCTGCTTCTGCTCCGGATTCTTCGTCCGATTGAAGAACAGGGAGCGCTTGGGCCAGGGCAAGCAGAAAGCCAGCGTCAGTCCGAAGCTCACAAAACCCAAGGAGACGGCACTCAGGGTGTAGAAGGTGATGTTGCCCAGAGACATGCAGAGCTGGCCCAGCACCGAGCTGGTGAAGACCCCCAGCAGCACCGAGCAGCGGGAGTAGCCCGCCACGCGCTGGTAAAACACCGGGTTCACCAGGGAGAAGATGTAGGAGGAATAGGCCACGCGGCAGGCCATGGTGACGCCGTAGCAGAACTCCATCAACTGCATGTGGAGCAGCGTGGTCCCCAGCAGCATCACTACCCAGATGACCAACTGGCTGACGCTCTGGATGATCAGGACCGGCTTGTAGCGCAGGAGGTCGGTCAGCAGGAAGGCCGGCACCAGCACCACCATGTAGGAGTACGTCAGCACTGGGGTGATCTCGTTTGTCACCTGCAAACCAAACAGGGACGCGGGATTACAACTGCGATAAGACGGGAGACTCAGCTGTTGTGTTCTACGTAGAGTCTGAACAAAATGATAAAACAGGCTTGCCTTTTTCAACAAAACAGTAAATTTGAGCTAAAGATTTTTGAAAAGCGTTTATAGGCCCTATTCGCATGAGATAAGTATTACCTAGAACACCTGCAAGCTGGAGCTAAAGCGACTTTACTTCTACCTCTCTAATATGTCCCTTCAGTTCTATGTGAGCTGTAGCATTTTGGCGAAGCCACTAATGTCTAGTGTGAGCTTTCACTGCTTTGAGACTGTATCCCACAAGTTAAATGTTGCATCAGCATTAAAAAAACACGACTTCACAACTCCTAAAATATATTACACAACAGATTCCAAAAAATCTTTTGCGATGTGACGTATATCGCGACGTCCACCTACACTGTCTCCGCATCTTACAAACGAACAGCACGGAGCATTCAGCCTTTCTAAAAGATCACATCTGTACAAATCCTGCCTCGGTGCGCGCTAACCCCAGTTAGGTGGAATGTGAACTCTGACCCATAGTATGACGGCTCAGAAAAAAGGGACCAAATGAATTCATGTGAGCAGTAACACTTGTTAAACAGTTGTAGAGTTGAAATGTGACTGTAATGCTCTTAAAGACAGTTAGAACGCCTTAAGTGGAGATGTTGTTCTTAGAGTTAAAGCGAGGACAATCCATAAAAGACATCACCAAACCTGCTCTCTGGTGAAGTTTTTCTCCGAGCTCAGCAGGTTGGGCGTTATGAACGGCTCCCCAGGCCTGATCGAAGACATGAACCCATAGAAGCACAAAAATATCACAGAGCACTGCAGCTTCCCGGCGTCCCCGCCATCCTCGGGGGAAGACGGCGCCCCCGCAGCCGTCTCCGCGTCTCCGCGTCCCTCCGTGTCTTCCAGCGGCGGCGTTTTCAGGTCCATGTTCTTCTCGCCGTCGGATCTGTCCTCGCTCGCCGTCGGGTCGTCCGCTGCCATCGTGGAGGCTGGATGTGGGTCACCCCCCGGGGTATGCAGAACGGCAACCTTTCTGCCGTGTCAGACCAGCATGTGAAACAAAGCTGCTCCGACTGGAATGAAAGGAGAAAACCTAAAACGTTCCCTGACACCGTGTGTTCCTCTGTGAGTTAAAAAACAAACACGGCCCAACTACCAGGAACAAACCATTTTACAGGATGATGAAACAGTAGGTAAACGACTAACATGCCGTTGCTCACATGCAGGAGAAGCTGTTGACCTTTGCTCTACTCCACTATTGTATGAAAGCCAGCAGCTGAGGCTCGGGGCATTGTTGACCTGGAACGATAACAGAGCTTTCTGTTAAGTCGAGCCAGTTTAAAACTAGCCTGTGCAACAAAAACCACAAGGGAAAACCAACATTTAAAATGTGCAGTTTCTTTTAAAAAAATGAAAAAAAATCCTCTTGTCATGTTGACAGTCAAGAAGATCTTGCTACCACCTCAGGTTGACAATATAATCGTTCTGCACAGCCTTACAGAAAATCCCATAAATTTCACATGGGAAAATCCTGCACCACATTTGATGTATGAAAAGCAACATGTATTCGGGACAAATTCCCATATTCTCATTTGGGTTTCACATTTTATCCCATATTTCTACGTTACACACATTAGAAATATGACAAATGGGATGGACGAACCGAATAACATGTGGAGAATGTGACTTTTGCGGTCTTTTTGCGATATCAATTGTCTGCACGCAGATACTGTGATAACATGTTTCTAAAGTTGGATATGCCTTTTACAAAAGGTTCTTAAACAAAAAAGAAACAAGTGGTGACCATTTTTGTTTTCGAAACGCAGCAATAAACAATATACATTTCATTAAAAAAAAAATCTTTTTTCCATGTTGGAAAAACTACGAGTTTTATGTTTTAATTTTTTCATAAGAAAATAAAAAAATAAAAACCGGTCGCTGTGTTAATATTCCGTGACCGGAAGTGGTCACCGGAAGTGGTCTATTACATGTCAGCAACGTACAAGGCATAAATATTGAACAAACTGACTGACAAAGTGATTTAAAATTACACAAGTTGGGAAGGAAAGTAATTATCCATGAGATAAAAAATCAACAACATAACATTGTAAAAAGCAGACAAGATTAGTTGTTTTTTTTATTAATTTTTTGTTTGTTTGTTTTTCTATTTTACTAGGAACTGAAAAATATAAAATAGTCACATAATAACAACCTTTACATGATGGCATGTCTTCATTTTAACGGGATCGATTTAATAATCGATCATTGTTTCCAGGTGCTGTAAATATTGTCGGATTAACACATTTAAGGCGGAACTGATTGTCTCAGAGGGGGGACAGAATTCCGCACGTACGCAACCACATACGGTCTCGGAATATGAAGTTTTAAAGTAGTTGCATATAACTATTATTATTATTATTTTATTTTTTTGTCTCAGATAATTTGTAAAATTCTGTTTTCGACAATAAAAAAACGTGATTAAACATTTAGTATTTTATGCGTTTTGAAGCGAATTAAATAGACATATTTCTTTTTATTTATTTATTTTTTTCTTGCCAGAAAAATGTTTCAAAGGAAATAATGCAAAATCCCGAAGAAAATTAACAGACCATTGCCCGAAAAACAATATTCAAATACTGAGCCCAAACAGAGCGAGAGATTGCTTCAATGTTGCAACCGCCATTCACAACGGTCGTTAACGGTCGCAGCGTTGCTCTCTGCACAACTGAAACTACAACCACCTTTATCCTGAAAACAACAGCAACTCTGGAAGCAATCTAACGGGACCGCTGCGTGTCAAGATGGGCTAGCTGCTTACATGCTAACATGTAAATATGGGAACGGGCATGAGGTGTTTTAGGCGCTTTAATGTCAGCTCGAATCAGTTAAACGCTTAAAGTCAACACGACGTAACATGCTTAGATTATAGTGCAATAGCTGCATTATTACGTGACTATTAAGGGATCTTAATCATATTTGTGTAATACTGCACCTCGCACGTCTTGGGGTCCACAATACCACGATGTGAGAGGATTCTGGGACATGTAGTTTTCCCACTGAACAGTTCTAGTCCTTACCTGTCTGAGCAAATTGATTTTTTTACGCAACAAACAGGTGCGGAAATAAATAAGAAAATAATTATGTTCATTAGATCTGCATCTTTAGGTTTGATTTTTCTGTTGTTGTTTTTTTTTAATTAACTCTTGGGAGCCATCCCACCTGCTAGTATTGCTCTACTGTGTTTTATGCAGACAAAAGTCCAGGCACCTGTCGGCCTCTTTCAAAACTGGAGGTCACCTTGGAAGTAAAATCAACGGAACCAAAAGCTGATCCTCTCCGTGCCATTGATGCAATAATTAATGGAAAAGGAGAATTTAACATACGTAATATTGAGTTCTGTGCTCTAATGATCTACTGACAAACACTAATGCAAGTAATAATAATAATTAAGAAGTGTAACAAACTCCCCTCTCTTATTCTTGTCAAAAGTTTTCCAAGATTTAGGTCTGACTGAGGTTTAAAAAGGTTGATTTTATGCCCTATGATCGATCTCCATCAGAGCCGGCCCAAGGCATAAGCGAACTAAGTGCCGGTTTAGGGCCCGAGGGCAACTAAGGGGCACCCAAGGGCAGTTTAAAAGAAAGTTTGTTTTTTTTGTTTTTGATTATTCAATGCATAATTAATAACAAGTGACCTGGCCTCTAAAAAAAAGGATCAGAAGTCAAACTTGAACAATAATAGTCTGTTTTTTAACTAAATCTTTTGCAGATAGTTAAAGTTACATACATTTATATTTACGTTTTTTTTATCTGAGTTCATCTAATTATTCATCTTTTTTTAAACCATTTGTGTTACCTTTTATCAGGTAACTTTATTTACTATTTTGATGTATTTTGGTAATATGGATTGTTTATTTTATTCAGTTTTTGTACAATTGGATGTTTTGTTATTTTTATATTAAGTGTTAAGTGTTATTTGTTGCATGTTTTTGTTCTTGCACTACAACTTAATGTTGCACCTTGCTGTTGCACTTTTTTAAAAGCTAAATGTTCTGTAAATTAGCTAATTAACTTGTAGCTTGATGTGTTACCCTTCAAGATTAAAAACCATATGTGGCAACCTGGACACGATTTATCATTCTTTAAATGATATTATTTATATCATTATTACATTGGTAGTACTTATGTTTCTGTACAGCATAATGTCAGCATATAAACCGGACATGTGTGAAGGCATATCAGGCTGTCAATAGAAGGTAAACAACACAGGTTTATTGTAGGTGTGTGAATGATCAACAAGTCATATTGGCTAAAATAGAGGGCTCCAATATCAGATTCTGCTTAGGGCCCCATGGAGGCATGGGCCGGCCCTGATCTCCGTGATCATCTGACTGACCCGTGGCTCTTTGTATTCTACATTGTTGGCTTTTATAAAAGAAAATTAAATACAATTGCATGTTTTTATGCATAGAGTATCTGTAATAGAAAGGATTCTCGCCTAAACCTTGGATTTCTCACTTTCTTCACTGTTTCTGACCTAGCTTCTGTTTTCTGACCACAGAGTCCTGCCACACAACTGGGTTCATTAGCAACTAAAGTGGCATTGCTTTCTCTAAGGCCTACCACTGCCTTTTGTTATGAAACAAAAGCAGTACATCTCTCCTCTGTTCTTGTGGCTCCAGAAGGATTTTATTTTGTAGCAGCAGGGGGCGGAAGTGAATCTGCGTTGAAAAGGTTGCTGACACTGTGTTGCGTTATTGCCCTGCTGACAAACCCAATGAGCCACTGGACTGTGTTGTTGAATCTTTAGGTGATTCTAGTAATTCTACACTCGAGAAAAGGAATGTGGCCCGCAGCACCACGCAGCAAACACCATACGTGTTATTATGGACTTTTTTTGCTGTTCCACTTTGTCTTGTTTTCTCTTGACTGGTCCCTTTACAAAATAAATTACTTGTTCTCTGTAGTTAAGGGAATACATATCCGTAATTAAGAGATCATCATATTTATTATTGATAATTGGAGGTATTCAACAAAACCGAATCCAGTCTAAGTCTAAGAGGTTGTAAATCATTTTATTGGTTTTGAACAAGCTGAAAAACATTGTGTAGAAAAAAACTGAAATATCATTATTTTGTTTGCATATGAAAGTGCACACACCATTGTTTTGCTGTGTGTGCAATTATGTTTTAGGACATACATTGGTGTAAAATTTGGTATAATAATAATTAATGTGGTTAAGTTTAACTTTATATTGTTTTCATATTTTGAAATGTGTTAAAATTGCACAGAGTACATCCACAAAGGCAATGGAAACATGAGGAGCTTCACTAGATGTCAGCAGTGTGTCACAAAGTCCTTGAGGAATAAAAGAAGCAGTATGCCTCCTAAAACAAACTGTGAAACATCTGGCGACTGTTTTCAGGCAGCAATCGATTCTAAACTTTATTGCATTCGTCTTGTTTCGTGACAGATTTGAACGCTGCTGTCAGCATATGTTTTCACATATTCAAATCTAAAACAAAATGGCAGGGCCCTCTGGGGGCTGAGAGGTTGACCTGCTGGATCCTGAGCTCCTCTCGTGTCTGAATCTCCTTCGAACGAGAACCATCATTCTCTTCCTGAACTTCTCTCCCATGAAGGCGTACAGGAATGGGTTTATGGAGCTATGCAGAAGAGCAAAGGTGTTGCTTACGTTCACAGCTAGGGTTACTGATCTCCTCATGGCGCAGTCAAACGATATCAGGTTGGCTTTGATCAGCGTATCAACCATCAAGCTTACGTGGTACGGCACCCAGCACACCAGGAACGCGATCACCACAGCTAGGATCACCCGCATGGCCCGGTGTTTCCGGAAGCCACGTGTGTTCAGCAGCCTCACGACGGTGATGCCGTAGCAGTATATCATGACGTGGAGTGGGATCAGAAAGCCGAAGATGTGGCGAAACCCGTGAGTGGTGATCCTCCAAGTGGGGACGCTGCCGATGTCGAAGCGTTCCGCGCAGATTAGCCCCTCGGAGTCTTTGTGAAACTTGAAGGCGTCGTTAAAAAGAGCGGGCAAAGCGAGGGTGCAGCCAAGAACCCAGACTGCCGCACACAGGATCCTGCTGCACCTCCTCTGTTTACCCCAGTTGGTCTCATTGGCACGAACGATCACAAGGTACCGATCGATGCTTATGCAAGCCAGAAAAACGATGCTGGTGTAGAAGTTGGCTTCCATAATGAGGTTGAGGAACTTGCACATAAAGTCGCCAAAGAGCCATCCCTTGACCAGAGCTGCCGCAAAGAAGGGAAGCGTCAGCGCCAAGAGTCCGTCTGCTATCGTCAGGTGAAACAAGTAAATGTCTGACGAGGTCAGAACCTGTCTGCTGGAGGTGATCACCAATCCCACCAGCAAATTACCCGGGATCGCGAGTGAGAAGTTAATTATGAGGATTAGAGATAAGACCAGTAGCGTTGTAGCTCCCAGAGGTTTCGGATTGCATGATAGAGTGTTAGGATCCACGTTAAGCGGTTCGGTTTCATTGAGGCTGAAGTAGTCCTCATTGAAGACGTAGGTGATGGACATTGCTATGGGCAAGAACAGAGTCAAATCAGTGGACGGTCATTTAAACCGAAGGAAATGGTCGATGCCATACTCTGTAATACTGACATTTAACCTTTTAAAAATAATGCTAAACGAATAGGACTGGATTTTGAAGAGAAGTTCTTTAAATAGCTTAAAATTAGGTAGCATCCACCTGTTGTCATAATTCTGTACAGATACTGATTAGATAGATCTGGATATATATATATATATACATATATATATATATATATATTAATATGTGAATTTTAATATGTGAAAACAGTTTTTCTTATTTCTGCTACTGAAGGTTCATCAAATCAGCTGAAAGGAACACAAATGCTGCAATAAATACAGTTGGCTTCTTTTTTTTGAACATCAACCAATCGCATATCAAGCAGTATTGCAGCTTCACATTTGCTTCAGAATTTTTTACTCTATAAATCTTCCTGCTGGAGGCTTGGCAGACAGAACTGTCTGGTACAAACGTGGACTAAACAAACTAGTGTAGAGTGTATTTATTTTAATGTTTATAATAGTAAGTCTGTCAGAAAATTTTGTCGGTGATTCAATCTTAGAAGTGGTTCATGGGGGAAGATATTTGAGGGTGTGCGACCTCCAACCTCCATTTCCTACAAAAAACATTTATCAGTTATGGTCATGTAAAAGGCATTATTATTTTTGAATGAAATATGAAGTTCCTTCTCAATACCTTTACACGAGCTAATGGAGTGAACTGAACCAGATTTTGGGAACAGTGTCAGTCAGTCTCACTTACAGTAGATCTTATTCCTCATTCTAGTTTGGCTGTCAACCACATTACCTGGGGTTAAGTGCGAGTTTAAATGGAAAACTACTGTTTTTCGTTTCGTTTTTTTTAACTACATCCAAATAAAATAAAAAAACAGTAAACCCATAAAGTGAGTTTACTTGGTTAAAATAATATATATAATATAAAAAATATCAAATGTTTTCAATGTAGATGTTTAACTGAATCATCAGCTCACCTATTTTGTGTTCTGTTTGTCTGTAAGGAAAACCTCGGCGTCCAAACAGCTCAGTGCCAATGTGGTGATTTCTCTGAGAATAATAAAATGGGTGTTGGTTTTTTTTTTCTCCCCTCTGCATGTTGACCCAATGTCCTGTTTCTCACTGCACACAAGTGCGTAATTACTGTTTCACTTCACTATCATGGCCTCCTGTTATTCTATTTAAACAGGATAGATAATGTTTTAATAAATCCATTCATATTTCTAGAACTAGTTTCATCAGATTAAAAATAATCCCCACATCAAACCACAGAAACTGTAAAATTGTTTTTTCTTTAGAAGAAGCAGCTTTAATCCGTCAGCCCTGATATTCAAGGAGAATGTGAACACTCCTCAATGCACGTCCCTCACCTATCTCTCTCTTTCTCAATGTAATATCTGGATAACTTTAATCAAATCAAATATATCACGTGGGTCTTTCGGTTTGAGATGCGGGTTTTGGGCTAAAACGATGAACTGCATGTATAAATCCGGACTTGCGTCGCTGGATAATGTTGGGTAATCAGCCTCGTGCCGCAAGGTGTTTCACAAATCTGCTTTCTGGAAAAAGATGATAAAATCTGCTCCTCCTTGATTGAGCAAAGGACAGATTTTTTGCAACGTTTTGCAAGTTTTGACGTATGAGGATTTGCTGTTTTTATTATTATTTCTGAACTCTTGTTTTAGTAAAAACAAAGACGGTTTCATGTTGAGACAAACAGCAGGAAGCTTAAAGAGAAACTTGTAAAGCCGTATAATGACAGGAGGCAGACAGAGTTCTTCTTTCCCCTCCACTTCTAGAGAAAAAGATTGCGCACACACTCAGGCATCTTATTTGTCCTCCATCTCTGACTAATGTCTAATATTTATCCAGCTTAATAACAACTCTTGTTAATAGACTCGCTGTCAGACTGCCAGTCTGCATCAGTAAAGAATGACAGTCCCCAACAAGATATGCCAGTTTAGATTTTGAAATTGAAATTAAACGGCCAAAGTTTAACCGACAAAAAGTCTCAAATGAATGACTTGATATGGTAGTTTTCCTTAAACAATCTATTAAATTGATAATTTTTACAACAAATTCTTCAAAGCGTACCTCTTTAAGATGGCAAATGACGCACTGCTGTACTTTCTGATAATAATTTGTTTTAAAAACTGGTTAAAAAATAAAAAGTATTTACAGCAGGGCTGCAAAACATCTCATTCGAGATGAGGTCGACTAGATTCCATGATGGCTGGTTGGTTTCTGCTTCCACTGCAGATGTAAGTTTTCCCAGGTTACTCCAGAACCTCCAAGAATCTTGAGGCTGTAAGTTGTTCCTGTGCATCCCTAGGTTATCTCCTAGGTACTCCTATAATATGGTTACTTCAAAGCTCTGAGTTCCCCCTGGGTACTCCAAGATTTTTTATCATTCCATTGGAGAATTTTGGTTCTCAGGTCAGTCCTGTAATTCTCTCAGCACTCCCATTCCTCCAAGGTCTCCCCTGTAGTTGCATAGGATTGTCTGTGCACAACTCTGGTTAACAAAGAAATCTCAGTGCTACAAGTAGCTAAAGATCTTATGGCCTCCTTGTGCACATGTAAGTTTTGTCCAGTTACTCCTGGTGCCAGAAATCCCAACTAATCCATGCATCTTACTGCTTTATGTTCTGCCATACATGTAGTGTTTTCCATTTAAATCCATTTACTCGGTTAAGTCCCACAGAAGCTGCAGCTTTTCTCTGCGAACCAAAAAAAAAAGTGGATTAAATGCAAGTACAGAAAAAGAAATGATTGAAAGTGGATAATTGTGAAAATTGTATAATAGCAGCATTTTTGTCTGTTGTTGTGATTGTTCTTTTAGCTTTTACCGGCTGACGCTAATCTAAATGTTTGTCTTTCGATATAATAGAGGCGGATGCTCTATGGAGACCTTGGTTATTTATTACACCTCCAGACTATGTACATTTCTTTCCATTTATGTTGAAAGGCGTTTCTGTTGAGTGAGTCACCCGCTGTTTTTTTCCTCATTCGTTTAAACGCTCTGTTGGCACACCTGTAGTACAGATACAGTTTCGGTTCTAGTCTTGCTTTTTGGTATTTTGTTTGTTCTGCTAAAAGCTTTTTTTTTCTTTAGAAGAGATAAGGTGTTGAATTCTTTGTTAGCAACTAGTAAAAACGCTGTTGTATCAAACTTCCAACAGTGAGTGCACCTTAACTGGAATCAACTGACTAAACATCGGATAATTAAAAATACGTAAGTGTATAAGTAAGATTTTGATGAATAGATTTCAAAATGTTGCATTCCTTTAAAGGGAAACTAGAGGCGCAATCATAAAACAGTTTACAGAGAACAACAAAAAGAAAGAGGAAGATAAACGATAGCAGGACTATTCACACAGGTATGCTTTTACCACAGATCCGTCACTAGACAGGATCTTGTTCAAAGACATTGCAGAGGAATCTTTTTGTCCTCTGCAACAAGGGTGACTTCTAAATCTTTTGTACTGTAGCTAAATAGGATTAAGTGTTCTCAACCGCAGATGAGAATACATGATAGAAATCCGCCTAAAATGCATCTTAATTTTATGAGAAACCAAATAAAATTGAATAAATAAACATTGAAGAGTCCTTCAGATACTTAGGTTAGAATTAAATAGAATATTCTTCAAATTTGATAATGACTTCAGATGAAGCCTTTTTTTGTTGTTTAAAACTACCTTTTAAAATAATGACTTTTTAGCAGATATTAAAAATATTTTTCCTGAAGCCCACATTTCTGTATCAAAAAGTTGTTTTTGTTTTTTTTCCAAAAAGGCTGTGAAATAATACTCTCGTTTTAATTGTCATTTTCCTAAAGGGACAACTATTATTTTATTAAAAATGTTTTATAGTTCCTATCAAACATGGAACAAAAACAACAAATAATCAAACAAACATTTTTTACATTACCTTACTTTTATTGTATTATTATTATTTTTGTAAGAAGAAATAAAACTTCGAGGAAACTACTGGCAGGTGTTTCACATTTCCAAATTGTCATTATTAAGTGCCAACAACTTATTTTAATCAAATATGGAGTTTCTTAACTTTTATGAAGACACTTTCAAAACATATAGAATAAAAGGAACATAACGTTATAAAATCAGTTGTCTGTTTTTGATCATTTTGATATTCTGTTATAAATAAAGAAACATTTTTTTACAGCTTGAACAAGAAAAGAATCAATATTTAAACTTTTAGATGAGCTAAAGGCAGAATCTTCATTTTATAACCAAAGCTGGATTTTCAGGTAGGACTGGATGAAAAATCCTCCATTGAAACCCACACCAACGTGTTAACTTATTTACTGATATGAATAACAACTACTAACACTGTACACGAAGAGCTATTGTAATAGGGTATTTGCATTCATATGTTGTTTTTCTGATGAAAATCGAACAAATCTTAAAATATTAATTTAACGGTGTTTGCCATTTGACTGTCATAAGAAATTAAAACATTATCAACATTGTAAAAATATCTATTTATTTATGTATTGTTTTAAAAAGCTGTCATTATGGCCCCTTATCCGTAAAAATATGTAATTCCAGACTCTAAATTGCAAGTTTGTGAACAAAAAACAAATAAAATACCCAATTTTTACTTACTCAGATTCATACCTGAAATCTCAGACGAACACAAAACGGATAAGTCTCATCCAGCTTTGACTAACGTTCCTGACAATGACACGAAAAAACCCCTGACATCACCCTTAAAAAGCAAAATGTTCAGCAAAAACAAAAGCGGAAGGACGAAGAATGTGAATCATTGGACAAGACCCCAAAACAGATAAGACAAAAAACAAAACAAAAACAGGAAATATTTGACAGACTGATTTACAAAGCAATTATCAAATTTCTGGAGCGCTTTGCTGCATATATCTTCTGATTTGATTGTTTTATGAAGTTCATAGTGATGCAAAAATTTCCCCCCAAAAATTGTATGTTTTCAAGGATTTTAGATCTATTTTTTTATTAGTCTTTAAAGATAACAATTGCCTGTTTTTGCAGCAAATGTTAGCATAAATGAAGGATGAGCAGTGAACAAAATGACCAATACATTTGCTCAAACTCAAGGATAAAACATACAGAATGTTAATTCATGCATTTTCTCTGAATAAGCGCTTTAATGTCGTTGATATTTATATGTCTGTATGAAATCTAGTCAATCAATTCCCAGTTTGACCGGACTAAGGTTAGAATTCTGGCAATAAAACAAGGAAATGACTATTTCACCCTGGAAAAGCTATGCTGATAAAACCCTTTTATCAGTAAAAAGACTTCAGTATAAGCTCCAGTGGAATAGTGAGAATCAGATCCAATAAACTCCATATCCAAGTAACTTTATAATTCAGAACAAAAGAAGAAATGTAAAGGTTAGCAGCATTAAATAAATAAATGTTATTTCCCATCTAAAAAGTTTCTTACTGGTTTTATTCTTCTTCTTTAGCTCTGTCTCAGCAATAATCTCTCTCCATTTGAATGACTAATAAGAATAAAATCTCTTTCAGGGATCCCAAAGCCACAAACTTGACCATTCTCAGACTAAACACCTACTGGGTCACAAGAAACATTTCGTGCAGGATCTGTTTTGTATTTTTTTCGTTTGTTTGTTTCAGCGTCAGCATCTTCTTTCATTCGGCTGGTGATGGGCGGCCTTCAAACTTGACTCCGTATTGACGGGGAATAACAGAATCGGCTTAAGATTACAAATGCTGTACGTTTGATCGTAAAGAGAAAGAGATCTTGAATCAGTGCCACGGATTATTGCACTTTTCACGGCCACCCATTTTTGGGTTACAGACAATGAAGACAGCGTCTGTTATCTCATCACATTATTAGTAGTCGAAGGTATATGTCAAACATGCAGTTATTGGTCTGAAATATAGACATATATTAAGCCTTTTTAGATGAATTAGTCTGGCTGAACATATATTTAAATCTTTATTTTTTTGTTTTCCCCACATTCAGAGAGGGCCCTTTAAATCAAGGGCTCCCATGGCGGATGTCCAAGTTGCCCTCATAGAGGACAAAGGAGAAGCTTTAGTATGGTGACAGGAGCTTTCAGTTTCTCTCTCCATTGCTGCAACCAGAAGTTTGATTCCTTTTGTAATTTAAAATCTCTTACAGCTTAACTTTTCCTTTGAGACTTGAGTGGTTTTACTCATGTTTTACGGTATAAAAAAGAAGGAATGTTTAAAAATTTAATATTTTTACCCTTTCCAGAGCTCTTCGTGACCACTGCACAGTGCAGAAGTCTGAGCTAAAAAGGCAGGGATACAGGCGTCTCAAATTAATATTCTGGGAACAGAGGTACATCTCAAGCACTTATTTCTGTTATCTTTCATGGCATTTAACACTGAGAAAGTGCAAGAAAAAGAGAGCAGGGGTTTCTGATTTTGATAAAAGCAAAAAAGATTTGATAAAATCTTGACTCTAGTTTCTGTAGTTTATTTCTAGATAACATTCAAACTTTGCTTTCATCAAAAAATAACAGAATAGATATATTCATTAAATATAACAAATTAGAGTCTAAGAATCTAAAGTGATACTGAATTTAAGACAGGAAACATTTGAAGCCACCTAAACCAGCCGGGGTCCTGCGTGTGAAGTACGCGGAAGCTACAGGCGGAAGGAGCTTCGACGGAAGCGGTCTGGTCTGTCAAGGGAGGATAACGTTTTTCGCCCAAAATTTTGACACAAAGAGGGTTTTTTCTTTTCTTTTTTTTATCCAACCAAATAACTCCGCTGCAATGATCCTCTTAGAAATTAATAACCGCATCATAGAGGAGACGCTGACGTTGAAGTTCGACGGAGCATCCAACGGGTGAGAGAAAATGCTAACGGCGGCTAGCCTAGCCCCTCCATCGCTTCGCCGAAGGAAGGGGAAAACCCAAACTAGTGCCAATTAAACCTTAAAAAAATGTAGTGGTTCATCTCTGAGTGGCTTTAAAAGAGCAGATAAAGCTAATAGTTGTTGGCTGGCTGCTTAGCCCGCAGCTGGGGTGTGTCTGCACTGACGGTGTTGTGCCAAAAATGGCAATCCTGGCTAGATGAGACCTCTGCCGAAACGCTACAATAAGGAAGACGGGGTTGGGGTAGAAATGTAGACACGAAAGTGGAATATTTATGCTTTAAGCTCTTTGAAAGCCCCCCCGAGAAAATTGTGGTTTGCGCAAACAAATAAACGTCTCAATTGAGTGCGCATCCATTATGCAGCTACATGTCAGCAAACCATCCCTCCAGCTTCCGCATTCCTGCACTCAAGCCGAGTCAAGTCTGTCTGCTGCAGCATGCCTCTTCATACAGCTGTCACCTCATCGATATGCCCAAGCAAAATCCTACATATACATATGCAAAACTATGTTTGCTCTCTTTCTCATTTATGTTTTTGTGCATGGAATAATCCGTGGAGACCCCCCCATATCCATTTTTGGTTCTCTTTCAGTGTCATGTAAATACAAACAACCGGGTTCCCTTATCAGTTATATTTATGTTAACAGGAACAAAATAAGGGGATTAAAAGACTAAACTTGTGTTTGCGTTTAAGCGTATGCCTGTAATTCTTCGTTTTTGATGCATATAAGATCCATAATCGTATAAGATCATAATGTCTTTGATTCAAATAAAACAAAAGGGAGTTTAAAGTACGAATTTGAATCCAAAACGGCAGAAATCTGCCTTAAAAGTCTTATATCTTATCATTTGAAAATCTGTGGTTTTCCCATATTTCCTCATACTTAAAGTTATTATCAAATACAGGCTGCTATGCCATTGAGAAGTGTGATTTTTAAAGCTTTTCACTTAAAAACCCGTCACTGGTGCCTTAGTTTTAATGCGCCAAATCGTATCAAGGTGTTGAATCAAATAAAGCACACTAGTCACATGCTGGAGTTTAACAAGTCTTAAATTTAACTCACGGTAAACTCACAGTATTTAGAAATGAGGTAGCAGATATTTAGCTGTTCCTCTTATTATTATTGGGGGTTTTTTTGTTGATCATTTCTCTTGAAGTACGGCGTGTATATCCATAACTTTATCATTTCTGATTTACATGCTAACATTTGGTATTTCGTCCTTACAGAACCAAACCTGAGGCTGTCGATGTGACGTTCGCTGGTGAGAAACCTCATGACTTATTTAGTTTTAAAGCTTTACTTGGACCTTATGCTTTGGTTTTAGTCATTTTACAATTTTAATTCATAAGATCTTGGTATAAATCTTTGAATCCTCTAAGTGGAAAACTTTTCTCTACATATTTTTTTAGGTGTAAGATTTTCTTATAAGGGAGAAAACATGTTGTGTATTTGTTTGTTCCCTGCTAGTAGCTTCAAGGCGCTAATTTATATACTCGAGATTTTAATGTTTTCCCCTCACTGCTTCAGATTTTGATGGCGTCTTGTACCACATCTCCAACCCCGACGGGGACAAGACCAAAGTGATGGTCAGCATCTCCCTGAAGTTCTACAAGGAGCTGCAGGAACATGGAGCTGACGAGGTACCCCCCAATAATCTGTGATAATCACAGGCTGGAACAGATGTTAAAAAGCAGCTGGGAGTAAATTGCTGTGTAGCTGACATGGTGCAGAGTCTCTCACGCACAAATGCGGCTTCCAGTTCTCCAAAACAGGACCAGTGTTCGTTTCTGCTTCAGTTATAAGGCCAAAATAGTGCCAATCAGCTCCCTCAGTCTCAGAATAGACTACTAAACAAGCAAGTATTCAGTCTACATTCTTAGATTGCTCTGATAGTTTATCAGCAACCAGGTAAATCCACAACCACATAGGTGTTATCAGTGTGCAGGCCAAGTCAAAACCCTGCTCCGGTTGACATGGGTTGCACTCCAATCTGGGATGATTAAGGAAACCGATAAGCCTTCTCCGCGCACACGTACGAGTACAAACACTGTTGCCATGTAAGGAAGAAAGCAGCTGCCGTCGCTGGAGGCAGAAACAGGAAGTCAGCTTGAGTGACTCACCCCAGGCGAGGTTTGTGCTGACTGCGAGCAGCCAGCGCCTTGCGCTCATAGCCAGGCTGCTTTTCAGAGAAGACCCACCACCACAGCGCTACCCCTTCTTTTGGGGGGACGTCCGCAGAACTCAACAGCGGTGCATTCAAGTTATTGAAATCCTCGAAATCTGCTGCAGAGCCCAATCGGGAGGTGATTGGTTCTGACATGTTCTTGTTTTATATTTGAAGGACTTGTCTTCAGTTAGCAGCTTGTTGAAATCAATTAGAACATTGTATGTTGTTTTTTTAAAGGTGCATTACGGCCATACCTCGTCTTATTTATGTATCTGTCCCGCTCTAATAAGCTCATACCAGACAGACAGGCAATCATTTGGCCACAGTTTAAATGTTTACAGATGGCGCGTTGAGGCCCTCTCCTCCATTTTGCGACTTAAAAAAAATCAGTGAAGCGTCAAGCGTTGGTTTGTTTTTGGATTATATGCTAAATTATAACCAACTGAAGTTATTCAATTACCTTTTTAAAAAAAATTCCGTGTCCAGTTACAGCGAGGCTCATTGCAGTTATAGATACAGGTGCGTCGACATGAATTACAATTTAATTTGAATTTTAATTAAATTTTAAAAGTAAACCATAATATTAACATTATTGTTTTTAATAGTTTTGAATAGATTTGTTTGGGTATGGCTTACATGAAAACGTAACAAATCTAAGAAAATTTGAAAATTGATGTTTAATAACAGAAATGTATGCACAGTAAATGTTTGAAGAAATGGTTGAGGCTCCTTTTGCATGATTTACTGCATCTGGGAAGCTAAAGTGTTCAGAAATCTTTGTTGTTTTAATACTTAGCTTCCTCTTCTTCAACTTAACCCAACTCAAACGAGCGTCTAGCCAACCGAATAGTTGCAAGTTTGATGAACAAGCTTAGCAACTAGCGCCATTTCTCTGTCTCCCAGTTACAAAAAGGTTACTTTAAGATTTTTATACCAGCACAGCATCTCAGAGAAATTCAATGAAAGGTCATCTTCTTCTTCTTGTGTTTCACCCATTGGTATGAGTCAATATTGTTCAAATATGCCTAAAAATTATGTGACTTATCTCAGCCTCCACCATGAAAGGATAATTATCAAAGTGTTAATACAAAAACAATGTTCTAATTTTCTTAGTTTGTGATGAATCTTGCGGTTTTACTAATTTTAAGCTGTAATTGTTGCAGCTTACAGAAACAATAGAAATACTGCATGTATGTATATAGATGGACCTTTGTGTTAAACACTTAGTTTGCCATATGCTATTTGAGAATCTTGATCGATTTCATTTGTACATTTTATTACAGTTACTCAAGAGGGTCTATGGGAATTTCCTGGTTTCAACAGAGGCTGGTAAGTTCTCAGCGTTTCTGGTTTGAGTTGTTTTTTGTAGGACTACTAAGTAGTCTGGATAAGGATGTGTTGGGATGTTGTTGCCATTTTTTACTTATTTCAAGTTTAATTCATAGAAGTAATTGGTGTTTACATATAGAATGTTGTTCACATGGCAACAAATGTGTGAAATCCGAAGTTTTGTTGTCTTTCAAGGCTACAACGTGTCCCTGCTCTACGACCTGGAGGCCCTGCCGTCCAATAAAGACGAGGTCGTTCACCAGGCAGGGATGCTCAAGAGGAACTGCTTCGCTTCCGTGTTCGAAAAGTACTTCAAGTTCCAGGAGGAAGGAAAGGAGGGCGAGAGGAGGGCTGTGGTCCACTACAGAGACGACGAGTCGATGTAAGAGCGTGAAGTATTTGGTTTAATGCGTGCGATGATATCAGACAGGAAGAGGTTATAGTCAAATACTTCCCTTTATTTAGTTAGCCCGTGTCTCTCAGTAGCTGACTCGCACCCGAAGTTGCCCCTGAGATAGTCATTAACTCTGAGGTTTAGGAGTAAATCTCTCCAAGCATTCGTACATGCTGCGGCTAAACTGAACACATCTGAACCCGCAGGTACCTGGAGGCCAAGAAAGACAGAGTGACGGTCGTGTTCAGCACAGTGTTCAAAGACGACGACGACGTCATCATCGGCAAAGTTTTCATGCAGGTGAGCGAGGCCGCACGTGTTTAAAATGAGATTTCCTCTGGCTATTATTATGACTTTCAGATTATTAAGCTAATTTTGCTAACTGACAATGGATAACCTAAACCCAACCAAAAGACTCCCCACCCGTACTTTCAGAGGTGGATTGTTTTGGGGCAGACGGAGATTTAGAGTGGCAACAAATGCGTTGTTTAGTCACAACACAACGTACGTGTCTCGCAGAGAGTTTCTGCCTGTCAGCCAAACTGTCTGATAAGTTTAACCGGTTTTAACCTCAAGAACTTCTATAATAAGATACTTGATACATGATTTAAACGGATTTATCTGTGTGTACTTGCTACATGTAGGAGTTCAAAGAGGGTCGTCGAGCCAGCCACACAGCTCCCCAGGTGCTCTTCAGCCACAGAGAGCCGCCGCTGGAGCTGAAGGACACAGACGCTGCCGTCGGGGACAACATCGGATACATCACCTTCGGTCGGTGGCGCTGCGGCACCCGCACGCTCTCTCTGTCTCTCCTCCTGTGGACCGCACGCCTGTTATAATCGACATGTTTTGTGTCCGTCCACAGTCTTGTTCCCCCGTCACACCAATGCCAATGCGAGAGACAACACCATCAACCTCATCCACACCTTCAGGGACTATCTGCACTACCATATAAAGTGCTCCAAGGTAAAACAAATGGGTCCCACAAGCTGTCTCTGCATCACATGCTCTCAATAGAAGCAGCATAATAATAAAAAGAAGGCAACTGATTCTGTCTAGACAATTGTTATATGTTGTGATTCCTGTTAAAAACCCCATCAGATTAGCTTTTAGGCTTCTGTGGAAACGTCCTGATCACAAACAGACAATGTAAGAGCTTCTTACACTCTTACCTCAAAAAGTGAGTCACAAAGTCAGATTTATTGGCTGTATGTCGGCATCCAATCTCTGATTCCATCGGTATGTTTTCAAGAAGCAATAATAAGGGTTTTCTTTTGTATTTGTCCCCATTGTATTCTGCCTAAATTTGTCATCAAAGCGATCAAGCTACGAGTGTTATCTTGAGATGGCGTGCTGATCTGAATGTTTCCCATTCCTCTTCGTCCAGGCCTACATTCACACACGGATGAGAGCCAAGACGTCGGACTTCCTCAAGGTGCTGAACCGCGCCCGACCCGATGCCGAGAAGAAGGAGATGAAGACCATTTCGTGAGTAGCGAGAGCGCTAGCTCGATAAAAAGTTGCACTGAACAAAAGTAGAAAACCAAAAATAATTCCATGAATTTTTTTATTTATTATTTGAAATATCCAGTTCAAGCGCTGACCTGAGGAATCTTTTTCAACCGTTTATTTCCCCTCTTTGGGATAAAATCGGAACATCTCTCTGTGAACGGAGCGATCGAGATTCAATCAGGACACAATATCTCCACCTTCTTCTGTGTTTTTGTTTAGCCCTGAATCAGTGTGTGAGTGTGTTTTTGAGGCTTGTTGCCATGTTTGCTTATGGGGAAACGAAAACCTCCTTTAAAAAGAAACGGGTCACGTTGCTTCCGTGCAGCTGGTTAAAATATAGCAAATGAAAATAAAACTTGTCAGTCATGTGTTTAATTTGAAGCTTTTAACGGATTAGAGCATACCAACCGCTCCTATCACTATCGTTTTTAGACGTTTTTCTGATGTAAAAATTAGGACTGAGTGAATGGCAGCAATGTCCTATTGGGTCATTCTGTCCAAAGACAAAGTTTAACAAAAGTAACTGAGCCTGTGGTTCTTTCAGTGGTTAAAACAAGAGACCATGCATGTAAGAACTAAAGGGAAAGTTTGATTGTTTGACTATGAGGAAAAAAACATTTGGCAGAAGATGCCGTTTGGCTAGGTTTTCTGAGGAAAAACCGACAGGATACCGGTTTTACTGGCACGATTGGTGCTCTGGACTCTCGCATCACTTTTGTTTTCACCCGACCGCTCACGGCTGCCATCTTTGTTTTCTAGTGGGAAGACTTTCACTCGCTGAGGCCAGCAGGAAACCCAAACCCCCGGTGGACACGCTGTGTCCGTGCCACAGATCGGACTCAACGCCACGTTGGACAGGACTTCAGGACACCGACTTCACCCCCTCCTCTCACCTCGCCTCCCCCTCCAAAAAAAAAGTGTCCAGCTTTTCTTTCATTGAGGTTTTGTTTTGTTTTTGTTAATTTCCTGTTTTGAATGAGTAATAAAGTCGGCTCTACACAAGGAAAGCTAAAGATAAACGGAACAAAGGGCATTCCTTGCTTTGCATTGTTAAAGAGAATTATTAGTCCTATATAAATATATATATGAACAAAATGAATGAAAACTTTTGATACGATATTTTACTCCATTTCGTACTCTTGCTTGCCCCCCGCCCTCTGCCGTCACCAAGCGTTATCCACATGTTGGATGATTTAATTTCCCTTCCTCTCTGTGCTTTCATGTCGTCTGACCATCATTTAAAAAATAAAACTCTTTAAAAAACACATTGATTGAATATTGATTTCTCTTTTTTGTCGCTTTAATATCCAAACACCTGCAGTATCAGGCTTTAATCTCAACGTTTGAGTCATTTTCCACTTCTGAGATTAACTATCTACAGTTTTGTTCACATTTGTTTTCTAACTTTTCTATTAAACTGATTACTTGAATAGATCGAGGTGCGGTCGCTTTTCAAATCTTCCAGCTAACTCGTGCGTTTTGGAAACGCAGTCCACTGGATTTAAAGGGGTGCAGCCGGATTAAGACGCAATTTAAGGAAGGTGGGACACTTCAAGAAATCTCCGGAGCACGCAGGCCGTTGGATCATGTCTGATCATTATGAACAACTGTCAATCACAAAAACAAACGAAAAGTGTTAAACCAAGCCTCAAATATGTTGTCACTATCGTTTCGTTTGTTTTACTAACAAGTATTTGTCCACCTGTTTTTTGGAAGACGCAAACAAACAGGAGAGGTAACTTAAAGAGTGGCAGAACTTGATAATACCCAAGTCAGCTTACATTTGATGGATCTGCACAAAGTTGAGGCTAATTATCAATCGGAATGCAAAACGGTGGCTATTGTTTTGACACTTCCTTGACACTAGATTTGTTGGCAGCTGCTCCCACCGTAGCTGTGGATCTGCGTAGCGTTGGCCTTTTTTTTTGGCTTCTTTTATTAATCCTCTACTTGGTTGGTTTCCATTTGTGACGATATCTTGTGGTGTTGAACTTGGACTGACCAGTTCTCCGCCGGATGTTTTAAAGCCTCGTGTTGGTCTTGCGCTATAGTAGGTGCGTTATAAGTGATGAAGGGTAGAATCCTGATCTAATATTCTAGCTTCTATTGTAATGAATTGTTAAAATGTTTAATGGCACTGAATAGTTTTGTAACTGTCTGTTTAATAATATGTGTTTTACTTGATTCTTTGCCTTAACTGCTCATCATGGTAAATCTTTCTAACTTGTCAGGTAATTTCTTGTACCTTTTCAATTAAGTTTAATTTAGAATAACCTAAAACGGATATCAAATGTTTAATTGATGTCATCCAAGTACATTCTACGAGTATTTCCAGCCAATCTACAGCCAAGATACCTCTGACTAAAGAATAATGCTTGTAACATATTCCTGAAGACACAATCAGCTGTTGGCAACAAAGCAATTGCTTTAAATTTCCATATAGCTGTAAGGTTAGAGAGTTGACTTGGGTATATGATGGATGGAAGAGGACAGAGTTCAGGCATCGTTGGAGGGTTTTGAGATGTTGATCGTCAATCAATCACCAGAAGTACATAAATTGTTACTACGGTTAAAGATTGGGACTGTCCAGACGTAACAACAAGTAAACACACACAAAACCCCTGCTCTAAACCAGAGGGAATTATTATTAACTGTGTAGATGATTGGAAACATTTGCATTGGGAGCTGTGAACGGCAAGGATTAGGTCAGGGCACAAATGCCAGCACAATGTTTGATTAACAAGGCCACCACATGTGATCGGATGGCCTTTATAACCCATGAGGGAATCAGAAATCGTACTGTTTTGGCATAAAAAAAACAAAAACAGTAACTGTTGCTTGATTTCCAACATCTGTTGGAAACCATGAGACCAACCTGGCTGTAGAGAAAATAATTACAACCTAAAGATAATAATGGGTTGAGACATACTTTTCAACTGGCATTGAGCATTTGACTGGGAATGAGTCTTTTACGTCACTACAGAGGAATTTCAACTCAATAATATTTTCGGCAATGTTTTAAGGCAGCCCCATTCAATCTTGTTTTTTTGTTTGTTTTTCTTAGCATTTAAGATCTGTAAAGCGATTCGCTGAAGTATCTCAGTCAAATCTGACTCCATACTACATTTGAACCAAACGTTACAAACTAATCATCATCATCAGGATTTTCCTGAAGGAACCATAATTCACGGTTCTGCTCATAATGTCAAAGCAGAGCAGCTTGAATCATCATAATTCTACATCCATCTTTGACATGGCATGATGTTGCTTTTCCTAGTTGCTGTGTGCACATTATTTCACATTTAGACAAACACGTTCCTTTAAAAAAAAGTAACAAATGTCTCATTTATTTTGTGGAATATTTACTCCAGAGTCTTGGGGATCATCAAGTTGTTGTTCTCATCTTGGATCAGTCTCAGTTTTTAATATGTGAATTATAAACTCTGACCCTAAATTAGTTTTTGAGATATTTTACATTTGCATTTATGCATTTAGGGGACACTTTTATTCAAAGGCTTTAAGAGGGTGTTGTGGTAGATGGGCGCCGATCTGTCAAACACTATGTAGGCCAGCATAAGTGATTTCAATTTTATGTGAGCAGCTAAGGGATGGCAATAGAGTTCAGTGAACAGGGGTATGACGTGTGCTTGCTTTGGCTGGTTGAAGACAAAGAGGGATTCAGCATTCAGGATCATCTGTAGCGGTCTCACAGCACAGGCTGGAAGACCTGCTAGGAGGGCGTTGCAGTAGTAAAGGCGGGAGATGACTACAGTCTGTACTAAGAGCTCTGTCACATGTTGAGTTAGATATGGCCTAATCTTCCTGATGTTAAATAGAGAGAAGCGAAACTATCAAGAGACAGAGGGAACTACGATCTGCAAAGGTCAGCTGATCTTTGATCATGACGCCCAAGTTTCTCACAACCTTGGTGGGTTCCGGACACTGATTTTGTGGTGAATAGTTTGTTTGGCTAGGATGACAAGCAGTTCAGTTTTGGATAGGTTTAATTGGGGATGGCTGTCTTTCATCCATGCAGATATGTCTGAAAGGCAGTGAGAGATTGGCATCGATACCGGGCCTAGGGAGGTAATGTACTTCGCAAAGAGGAGGGGCCCGAATACTGAGCCTTGGGGCACACCTGTGGTAAGATGATGTCGTGTCGTTGTTTGTCCTTGCCATGATAACTTGAAAGGTTGTCTTGTGAGGTTGCATTCAAACCAGGAGTGTGAACTTAATACATATCTTCCAGCTTGTCAAGTCGGATCCCGTGGTTTACAGTTTAAAATGCTGCTCATAGGTCCAACAGGATGAGAAAGGAGGATTGGGCTGTTGCTTTGGCTTCTTTCAAAAATTCTGTTAGTGACAGGAGAGTGACCGCTTTTAAAGCCAGATTGATTAGAGTCAAGGAGCTTTTGTTGGGACAGGAATTTTGTCACCTCCTTTTAAGCCAGCTCTTTCAAAGATTTTACCCTGCTTCGAGTTGCCAGACATGTGAAAGTGATTGTGTTTGATTCTATTGATCCGGTAGGACTCCCGTCTGCTTAAGTCGTTGAAAATGATTATAGGAATCAAAGTTGGTTGGTGAGAAGTTATATTTTGACTGCTCAAGAACTGAAATTGTTATTTTGAAACAGCTTTTTGTATTGATTATGAATAGTTTTGCCTGATTTTTCTTTTTGATTATCTGAAACATTAAGGAAGCAAAAAAAAATGGAACGTTTAAAACCAAATTAATAAAATGTTACTTGATTCTGCTTGATAGTATTTCAAACTTGAAAAATGTTGAAGCTGAAATTAATATTAAATATTATTGGTGTAATATTAAGGAAACCTGAGGTTGTTGTTTTTTTACTCTTTAGAGCCTTTTTGGGATGTTACATGGTAATAAAGGGTACTTGCAAGATTTTATGACACCATCACAAATCAAAAGAGCCCCTTTGCAGTTTGAAACCATCTTTATTTTGCTCACGTCACAGAAGTACAATTTTATAGAACCCCCATACTGATTATAGAGACTTAACAGCACCAATAATTTCCATTTACTGAGTTGGGAGAAGATAATAGAACCCTGTTCCCATTTTTAAAGTATCAACCATCTGCAGCACTTATGTCTTTTGTCTCTTCATTCTCCGATTCGGATGAAGAGGAAGAGGAGGATGAGGATGAGGATGAGGAAGAGGAGGAGGAAGACGATGATGACTTCTTAGACTTTTTCTTCTTCTTCTGCTTCTTGGATTTTTTCTTGGGCTCCTTCTCGAGGTCGCCAGCACACACCATCACCTCATCAATGGTGGAGTTGTTAATGGGGGCGGTCCGCTGATCCACTATGGCTTCCTGCACCGGTTCCCTTTGCTGCACTTTAGGACTTTGTTCTGTGAAAAGAAACCAGACAGATTTGACATGTGTTCCCCTCATGATCCAGCCCCGTGTTTGTTTAGTCCCTCATCTGGATTCTGCAAAATGGGAACAAGCTGGGTTTGGGTCTTTTTAGTAGAATCAGTTTTGGGGTTATGTGCGTTTAGAAGACAACGGCGATCTGCTATAGTTAGTATCATTAACAGTTGGTGAGCAGCTTTAAAATAGCGGAAGTGCTCTTATTGGCTTTCTGGCAGAGCAATCGAGGATGCGGAGCTCTTCCGGAAGCCTCCAAGCACACTTCTAAAACTATTTTGTTAAACAAGGAAAGCGGCGTGAGGGCAGGCCTTCGCGTTTGATTGAACGCTTTCTTAATAAGCGGTGTAAACTGCGGCGTCAAACCATGGAGAGACTACGAGGAAGCTTGCCCCAAGGCACAACAGGCAGGAGGCGTGAATATTTTCTTTTACAGCTATTAATTTAGCTTTTACGGCCTTGCTTCCATTCGGAGCAAACGTGCTCACTTCATGTGTGTCGTTTTTTTTTTTTACATTCTTCCATGCCCCCCCCCCCCCCCCCC
>JAVLVB010000301.1:92214-125312 GCA_032876305.1 Orestias chungarensis
TATATATATATATATATATATATATATATATATATATATATATATATATATATATATATATATATATATATATATATACTTTATATACTCTTGGGTATAAGTAAACATTCAAACATTTTTCGAAATTGTGATAGTTTTAATTTTTCACTTTTTAATTTGAATCATATGTCTATTCAATAGGAGGTAGATGAAGGACATCTGGGCATGGTGAATGATGTTCTGAACCTGGAGGACCTGAACAGACAGCTGGATTTCCTCAGGAGTGGCTTTGATGAGGTAACAGAGGGTAGACAGCATGGAAAAACAAAAGAAAATGTTTAAAAGTATTCTGTTGTTCAAATGTTTTGTTCTTCTTTACTTCCTGTTTTAAGCCTCTTTCCACACCTGCTTCCTTTCTTCCTTTCCTTCTGCCTTCCTTGCTTCCTTCCATAACCAAACAATATTGTCTAGCCAACAGTTCTTGTGTTCTTAACCCTTTGTAGGAAATCAAGGAGCTGGAGTCGATGATCAATGATGAAACGGTGACCCTTCCTAACACTTCCAAACGGTCCCTGAATATGGAGGACTACATCGAGGAAGTTGAGAACCATTACGCTGAATACGCCAATCGTGCCAGAGTTGAAGCAGAGAAATGGAACGAAAGAAAAGTAAGGACAAACTCAAGCAGATTTTTTTAGAAAGTGTGCAAATAAATCTCATTAAACTTCTTTCTTTACCAACCTTTAGATTGAGTCGTTGCAGAACAATGCAGCTCAGAAAGAGCAGGCAGTGCGTGACTTAAGAAGGGATATCGCTGACATGCAGCGCAAAATCCAGAGGCTGAAGGTTGAGTTGGATAATCTGAAAAGAAAGGTAGGCACCAGAGATTAAGCAGTCTGCACAGTCTCTGGCCGTCAAGCTAATGCTCTTTCCTTTGTTGGCCGACAGGAAGACTCCTTGAAAAGTGACATTGAAGATGCTAGAAAAGAGGGCGAAGAAAACGTGGACACGGCCAAGGACACCATCAAGCAGCTGGAGGAGGGCGTGAGGAAAAACAAGAAAGACTTGGCCGAGCAGATCCGCGAATACCAGAACCTGCTGAACCTCAAACTGGCCCTCGACATCGAGATCGCCACCTATCGCAAGCTGCTGGAGGGCGAGGAGGAGAGGTGGGTGACGGTGGAGGTCACAGAGTGAGATCGATACGTAGACATTTCGACTAACATCTTCTTCTTCTCTCCTCGGTCTCCGTGAAGAATGAACAGCCATCAACGTTTCGGTGAGAACCATTTTTATCTCTACTCTCATACGAGAACAGTGGAAACAAACAGCTAAGAAAAGAAAAAAAAACTGATTGTGTTTGTGCTCTTGTCACATGTTGTGCTCTTTAAACTAACCTGTGAGAAAGGAACCAATAAGAGTCTATCTTGGTTTTATTTGTCATTCTCTACGTGACTTCCTTCTAACAAAGCCTTAACACCCTAACTTAAAATGAACAGGTTTTACAAGAATCATTAATAGTAAACACTTCAAACAATTGAATGTGTTACTTTTGTGTGTTAATATACAAAAGAAACATAAAAGTCATGAAGAAAACTAGAAAATTCATTTAAAGTTATTGGTTGTAAATCCAATTAGATTTTTTTTTTTTTTTAGGTCAATTAGTAGTTCCTTTTTAATTATCCTTTTTAAAAGGTCTAAATTCAGAAAATATCAAATTAAAATCTAAAGGTGTGATTTTTTTTCCTAGCTTTGATTATGTTATAAACTAACACACATTTTATTTTTAAACCATAACACCCCCTATTGGTGAAACCTTCACTCCCTGCTCCACTGGTGCATACAAAAAAATAAATAAAATGCTTTGTTATTAAACTCCCTAAAAAAAAAAGGCTTCAGAATCTTAAAAAAAATAAACTAATTTAATTGAACGTTAAAGAAGACAGATTGTGGGAAAAAAAAAGGCTTTAGCCCTTTAAATGTTACAGATGGGTTAATTTTAAAATATGAATTAATATGTTCATGTTTTAACCTCAAAACAATGTTTTTAACGTTCATTAGAGATGTTTAAAACATACACACAAATAAAGGTCTTTTTGTTTTTATATACAAAATCTTAGATCATCATTTTGAGTTTTATTTCAATAACCATTTAACAAATTTCTCCTCTACCGATGTTTTGTGCTTCACTAATATCAAACCTCTCTTTCGCTCAGATTTCTAAATGCAAACAACCAATCCGAGTCCTTACTTGCATGCAGACGTTCACCAGCCAGAGAGGAAACGCCCGTCCCAAAGAAATCAACGGCTAGACAAGCAGTCCCAGCAGCTGGACAAGAGGCCCCAAGCTGTTGGCCCCGCCATCACCTCAATGCCCAGCCAGACCCCAGACGCAGAGGGTGAACAGGAACCCCCCGCAGACCCCCCAGCTCTCACCCTCCCGAAGAAGTGCCTGCTGATCCGGGTGGAGGTGGAGGCTGGAAGGGTCGTGTCCGAAAGCACCCGGTACATGGACTGATTGTCCGGGACCTCCACCAGCATCACACTATGTCCACAAAATGTGAATTCATTTTTCTTTATTTTATTGTTTCATTAAATTAAGCTTAATAAAGATATTTAGACCCCCCCAGTTAAATTAAAACCAATAATCTCTCTCTTATGGGCTTTCTGGCTTCGTGAACGTCTAACTGCAGTTTGACGGCAGGTTGAATCTGTGCTTGAACACGTGCTCGTCAAGCAGTTTTTGTGGGGGAAAAAAAGATTTTCTTTTCTTAGTTGGGATGTGCAATGCCTCTGGTGCTCAAAGTGTTTCTTTCATTATCTCCTGCATTATTTCCTTTACCCAGCGATGACCCGAGTGATGAGGGTTGTTTTTGCGTCACATACAGGTTTAAAGCTTTAGTTCAGAATTAAATAAATTAATTGTTCTTAGCATGTAGGAGTGTTTCCATTGGCTTGATTTTCATCTTGCATATATGAGTCAGAACTTGCAGATATAAGAATAAGGAACAGTTCTCGGGCCGAGACTTCAAAAAGTTCAAAAATAATGTTTCATTTTGCTCCAAGTTGGGTGCTGTGTGTCCTGCAGCGTTGCAATGCTTTAAATTCTCTGTTGGCTCTCGCGCTCATCTGAGTCTTCATCTTTTTTGTTCTTTTTTTTTTTTTGTTCTAATGTTCAAATGAATCACAAATAAGCATATGTCAGGGTTTTGTGCAAATAAATCAAGCTCCATGAAGGCTGAGTCTGTGTTTTCTTTCTTTTCCTTGCACACATCACTTAAAGAGACACAGCGCAATTTAGTCAATGAATCTCTTCCGATTGACCCTTCGACCTCGTCCTCTGTCTTCCAGAAACTGGACTAGGCTACATGATGGTCCAATATGAAACAAACCTAAGCAGGAAGCAGCAGACTGATGAAGACATCTCTAGAGAAACAGAACCACAGTATCATGGGTACTCCACCATATTAAACAGTAGGCGTACATGTTTCCCACACATCTCATATCTCATATGTACCTTTATTTAATGCATCAGTTGTATTTTAAAAACTAGATTTAATTATGAATGTAAACTTCCCCCATCAGACGTCTGATTGGCTTCTTCAAACAGGAAGTCAACTCAACTTCCTCTAAGTTTGCTATGAGTCCAGGTTAATATCTTTAGTATGGAAATAACTTTATTAAAATGTTAAAAATTACACAACTGAGCAACTCCAGCCCCTTTATCTCTAGTTTGGTCTAAAGTCAATAGGATTTACCAGACTTTTGTCCTACTTGCAGGAAGCTGCCTTACTTACTAACGCCTGGCAACACTCTACTGTGAATTTATTACAGATATTTTGGACCAACTAGAGATGAAGAAGATAAAGTTGATTGCTCAAAAATTTGTTGTAAATAAATGTCATATTTGTAATTATGACATTCGACTTATTTCTGCTTTATCAGTGAATAATATTGACCTAAGATTCTTAGCACACTTGTAGGAAGGTGTTTTGACTTGTTATGTGAAACAGCCAATTACATGCCAGGGTCATCAAAGAAGCTTCCCTAACCCCACCCAATGAGTTAAATATACAAACTCAAGACCTGCTTGAGAAATATCAAATCATTGGTAACTATATATAGTTTTTAAAAATGAAATTAAAAACGTAATTGATACAAATACAATTTATTATATATTTAATAAATGGTGTCTGCATTTATTACCAGTTTTAATAAATTAATGACACATTTCGTTTTTTTGTTTTTCATAATTTGCTGTAATTTGGCACGCTTCACTCTCCATACCAGGTGTCTTTCAACGCAATTCGGGTAAAATGTCTGCCTATTAGCCAATTAAAACCAACTTCAGTCATGTCACGTGAGTCCAGCAGAAATCAATTAAAGCGCGCGCCAAACTAGTCACAGGTGCGTCTCTGCTCGCTAATTAGCTGAAACAAATTAACCAAATTCGACAAATTAATCAAACAAGCAATATTTGGATTAAAATTAACTTCCGACGTTGGCAGCTTAATTTCGTTCTTGTTTTTTCTACAATTTGAAGAAATATGTGTTCATTCTGCTAGCCATGGTGGATAAGGACAGGTGACAGATGGTGACGGAGGTCAGTTCCACATGTTGCGTATTTGTTCCTGCGTCAGATTTCACTTGGTTCCTGTATGTGTTTGGTTTTAGTTCTTTTAAATGTTTAGTTGTTTTTCTTCTTGGAACAGGAAACCTTCGCATTAGTTTCCGTCTCTCAGTTTTACTGGTTCCTCTCCATCGCAGCTGCTCTACATTTTCTCTGATTGGTTAATTCTGGCCCAGCATTTGGCAACATCCGCATTTCAGAGTAATACAATATAACAACATAAGGGATTTTATGAGGAAATTGTTACACATTCAATGACTTAGCTTAAACGCACCAGGGTAAAAACTGCCCTAAAAAGTTTGTGTTTAGGACAATTTTGGATGCTATCAATTACTGTGATGACCCAAAGATGGCACTCCTCGCTTCTTTTCTCCAACAGTAAACCGTGCATGTTTTTATCTCTCTTATCATCTTCCTTATTGTGCATGTTGGTAAATCGTCATCTAGACTCGTATGTCCCAGTTCCAGTTGTTTGACTTTAGATGTGGGCATGTTATAATGGGTGTAATTAAACCTTTAGTTTGACTTCTAAGAATCAACATATGCTTGTATATTCTGAATGGTGGCTAAGAGTGATGGCTCTTTGTTTAATGCTGTTTAAAACCCAGTGAAACAATTATAGTAAACATTTTATGGAGAAAAAAACTGATTGCATTTTTTTAAATGTGTGATTAATTCTTTAAGAACAATCACTAGAGATGCTAATAAATTAGACAGCTGTAAATATGAGTGTTTGAATGCATCTGAATTAAATCAGAACTGTAAGACCTCCTCTTTTTTACATCTATTCAACTCATAACTCTTCATCCCCACATGTAGCTGGAAACCAGTTGCTTCCTGTCAAGCATGCTTTTGTTGCGGGGCCTAATCCCTGCTTGTCTTGAAGATTTATCAGCAGCTGCCCCAGCATTCATCTTTCCTCCACAGCCTGCATACCAGAATATAGATAAACACTGCAGATGGAAGTACGGGTAAACATTGTAAGCAGGGGGGGCGACAGATGGAGAAAATCAATGAGCGTTTCTACTGAGACTGAGCACAAAAAAAGTTATCGTGAAAATCTACTGTATTTATACACTGTACAACACTGATGTATGGATAACAAGTAGAATTTATGCATTTGACAGATGTTTATTAAATTTCGGGGTTTAAATTTTAAGATTTTGATGAAAGCAGAACAAAATTTTATTACTGTCATTTTAGGGTCAATAAAAAAAGTAAAACTAAAATTGAAGTATGCAATAAAAAAAAAATCTAATTTCTTACCAATTATTAAATCCAATTATATACAGGAATATTCTGATACATTTTTCATTAAGGGACTGTAGATGACGCGGTTTTCTTCACATATGCTTTTTTTATTTTATTGCAAAAATAAAAAAAACTGACAACTAACAAAAATAAACTTTTTTAATAGTAATGTAAACATGTCTATATAAAGGAGTATGCTTTCTAGTTCTTGCATGATAATTTTATGTTTATAATATGAGCAGAAATCCAAACCAAATAGATTTTTAGCTTAATACTCAAATTAAAATCCCATATTGTTTTTTGTTTTTTTGTTAGTATTTTATAAAAAATGCCAACATTTCCAGAGCCTGAAGAATATGCTGTTTTAGTTAATTTTAGGGCAACAAGTTACTGGAAAAACAAAACAAAGAAAATTTAGATGGCTAGAATAAATATTTATTTCCACTTGCACCTGTCATTAATAAATAGTGACATTTGTCTGTTAAAATATTTGAAGCGGGCACAATTTTAATTACAAGCTATTAGTTTGATGTTTTCATTTTTAAATATAAAAAGAAAAACCTGCAGAAATTTTTTGCGAGTGCAACAGGGTTTTATTTTTTTGCTTCTTATATACACTTCACATCTGTGATGAAGGCACCATGCCCTATTTTAGCACAATTTTAGCCTCTTGAAGAACTGTGGCTGATCCAATGACAATTTTTTTCATGATGTAATAGAAAAAGTGTCTGAAGTAAGACTTCTCTGTTTTTCTCCCTTAGACGGTCAGCTGTGTTTATATGCTTTCCTCTTCTTCGTCCTTCAGGTTATCATTGTTTTTTCTCTCCTGGAGGAAAGTCAAATGTTTACAAATTCATCCAAATTCCCTTTTCTCTATGATTACATCAAACAGAGTAACATAGTTTCAATCCCAAATGAAACTTTTCTCTTTTCTTTCATCTACATCTTTGACACTGGGTTTCAAACTCCCACCCTAGATGTACTTATGTCCTAGAAGTCCCAATATTTTCCTGGCCCAACACATCTGTATCAGACGGCTTCTGTGGAGCCCCGCTAAAGACCCAGATATTAGATTAATACGTCAAAATGTTGCAGGACTTTCTAAACGCTTTTATTCATCCATGGAAAACTTCTGCATGTCTTTGTGTTTTAATTCTTCTCAACAGACCCCCGTTGTCTTCTTGTGAAGAGCAATAGAACATGGACAGTTTTAGTAGACATTTGCAGTTTTTACAACTTCATAATATGCAAAGACGTCCTAAAACATGGATGCAACTAGAAGGTGGGTCCAGGACCCAGGTACAGTAGCTTGCTGCTAATAATAGGTTTTTTATTGGTGAGAAAATAAAGATTCAAACCAAATAATGAAGTAATTCAGAATGAACTAGAGCTGCTCTCAACGATGGCGTAAGTCACTTAAGTTTAACGATGAGGCAGAGGTAAAGACCCTTTTTAAGTTCGACAACTAGTGACTAGATGAAGTGACTACATCTAGTCGCCAACAATCCAGGGAGAAATTTAAATATTTACATGTATAGTAAATGGGATTCGAACCCCCCACCCCATGATGATCCCAGTGGCTTTCTGGATGGAAAAAAAACATTTAAATATCCACCGTTAACAGATCAAGGTTTTTTACTAATATATAATTTCTGCTGGGTTTTGTTGGCTGAGCATGTTTGGTTGTACCCTGGTTGGCAGAGGGAGGTACTCATCCAGGGCGACATTTGTCAGAAATGCTCAGAGATTAAATTCTGACATTTTCCATAAATACGCAGTCGTTAGCTGGAGAACTTCTGTTTTTTCCTCCCAAACATTTAAATATTGGGAAATTAACCTGATTTAAACAAGAATAAAATGGCTGTTTAAGAATTAAAGGATATTTGCTGGCACTTAGATTTTCTCTTTCTGACGAGTAACCATGTTGTGACATTTATTCACTACAGGTAAGAAAACTATCATTGATAACTTCACTTTTTGAAGTTTAGAAATACATTCTTATGATGCCTTGTTTTATTAGTGGGTTTTGAGTGAGCTATGACAGAAATTTTGCCTTAATGGTACCATAAATCAACTGGCTGTAAAATAAGCTTTTATTTCAGATGGCAGTCTCTTCTGAGCCCCTGGCCCTACACCTGTCTCTGAGTTTTCGTAAAAGTTTGAACGCTGGTTCTGTGTACTGCTTGTTGGCCAGGCCCAGCACCATGGGCACCACAGCCATGCTTCCGATGCCGGTGCAGGACAACACGATGTGGGTGATGGAGCTCCACCTGGTGTCGGTGATTAGGACTGCTATACAGACGTGCATGTAAATTAGGTAGGGAACCCAGCAGGCCAAGAAGGTCAGGGACACCGCCACCACGCAGCGAGTATACCGCAAGTTCAGCTTCTGCTCCTGGTCCGATGCTTGAATTCCTCGCTCCACTGCTCTATGCAGGCGGCAGATGTCCTTCATCTGGCCTCGAGTGATCCACAGAACTCGTCCGGTCATGCCAGCGATGAGAAGAATTGCAGGTAAAACAAGCCCGTACACCTCCAAGTAGATGAACGCGTTGGGGAACACCAGCCTGTATGAGCAGCAGAAGGTCAAATTGACTGAATAGTTAGAAACAGGAGGAAGATTTAGGAAGCTTTCACAACAGTCATTCCAGTCTGGTCCGGACCAGTTACTCCACCCGAAAGCCGGCACAGATGCAAACAAAAGTGGGGGTGTCCATACTATCAGCAACGCTAAAGAAAAATTACGATGCATCCACAAGGAGCTGTAGTGCAGAGGGTCGACGATGCACATATAGCGCTCGTAGTGGACCATCACCAGGTTGGACAAAAAGGCCAAGAAGAGGAAATTCGGGAAGATGTGAGCCACCAGGCAGGAGCTGAAACTCAACTCCCGGTTCAGACCCATCAGCGGGATGAAGGGCAAAGCCACGCCTGTGCACATATTGGCCACAAGCAGGCTGAGGAAGAAGTAGTTGGGCGTGTTGTGCAACTGACGGTTGCAGGAGATGCCCAGGATGATGACTAGATTGGCCAGGATGATGGAGGTCGACAGCGGCACGGTGATGATATAGATGAGGTTTTCCAGCGAGAGCAGACCGTCGGCGTTCAAGTCCATCACTGGCAAAATCATCCGGCTTCCTCCCATTTGCATGCACTCCAGTAAATAGCTGCCCTGGAAGCAAAAACAAACTGTAAAAACCAAGCAGTGGGAGACACAAGGTTTATGGGTATGCTTGTGTGGGGTCGGATGTTTGCACAAACATGCAAATGCATTGTTTGACGCTTCGCGAGAGCCAATACGGTCGCTTCAGTGCGGGAGGAAGAACTGAACTTGAATCGAGAATGGAGGATGCAGAAGAGGTACAAAGTTAGAAAAATCTATTGCAAAATCAAACCAAATAGGAAGAGATTTAATCAGCTATGATGATGCAGACATGCACAGCGATGTGCTTCAAATGGTACCCATAGCATGAGCTCTCAGCAGGCTGCACTGGTAAAATGTGAGGTTTTTATGATGTAATAAAAAGGCTTTGAGTTTAACCTGCAAAATTGTAGAAATACATATAACCATGCTGCATTAACCAAATTGCAAGAGCATGCGCACTTATATTTTGTTGACGTTTGTCAGTATCAAACAAGGATGTCGTCTCTCCACAGCCCTCCTAAGGTGACATTAGGGATTTAGCTTATTCTGTAATTTAATTACGTTTCAATAAAAGCTATTCTTATTTAAACGTAAGTCTTAAAGTCCTACTCCATCTATAAAACTGTATTTTATGATGCTACTGCTACACTGTTGCCCAGTGATAGCTCAATTCGAAAGTCACCCAACTTTCACACTGGGGTCCTGGGTTCAAGGACATACACCAACAGCATTCAGTGTGAGTCCTTCGGCAAGACCCACCACGCTACTACCTTCCCATGTAAATCGCCTTGGATAAAAGCTTCTGCAGAGATCTGCATTTGTAAATTATACTTGATTTGACAAATTCCAGGTCTGTGGTTTTTTATTTTTTGGAAAACAAGGCTTGTGTCTTGCAGCACTTGGTCTTTAAAGTTACATTTAACCAACTGTTGTTCACTTTTCTGTATTTATGTGTCTATATTTATTGTAGAGAATGGTTCCATCTTTGTGATTTTATTGTTAATCAATATATGTTAATGTGGCGAACGATGATGCAGATTTGTGTTCCTGTTTCTGGAATCATACCTTTTGAGTAAAATAATTTTGATAATCTAAAATGATGGATTCGGCTGAACGATACAAAAGATTGCAAAAAGAGTATTAATTGAAATGTGTGCAAACTTATTTATGATGCACTCATTTATTTATGTCACACAATCCTACTTTTAACTGTGGTTTGTATCTTTCACAGATTCCCTCCATCTTGCATTAAACTGCAAGATGTTGCTTTGATGTTGGTTTTCTCTTTAAAGTGAACTAGTCGTTAATATTCCTAAAATAGGGCCACTTAAAATACTTCTTGGTGCAGATCACTGCGAAGCTGAAGAGTCCACTTCAACTGAGTATTTATGAATTTTCTTATTTATATTCACCACATGATCTCTCTTTTGTGCCTTTCTATGAAGGAGCCATTAAAACTGCAGCACAAACGGATAAGAAGTCACACGCAACAGGAGTTATATGTAACCACAACTAGAAGTAGAACTGGTGCTATCGGTCGTCTCTTTATTAAGGAAGAGAGTGGACAGCATATAGGGGTTAATCCATGAATGTCTTCCTCGGTAAAAAATCAAACAGATTTACAGTCCTCAAAAACAAAAAAAAACTGTTTCTACCATGAAATAACTTAGTTTACAAACAAAAATAAATGTGAGTATTAGTGTGACTTTAATGTGATCACTGTGACCTCTCCCCCAAAATAGGGACATGAAAATGTATTTTCTAACCTGAAGTGTGACAAATCATATTAATATTGGAACAGTACAGATTATGATTAATACTTGGAAAATATATGAGATAGAAATTGTTTTTACCTCAAACCTGAAGAGTTTGTAAATAAATGTTATATCCAGTCAGAAAGGCTACCAACATCTAACCCTCTCAGTATATCTACACAAAAAAGAGGTAAAATAGGAAAGTAATTAAATCTGGCTTGAAATATTTTAAGAGCCCTCAAGATTGTGGCCAAAATTGCTGTTAAGCCCTGCCTGTTAGATATTTCTTTAATGTCTTATTTATGGTCCTATTTCATCATCACTGGATGGTTTCACTGGTCAAATATCGTTTGTCCTGGTTATACAATGTTAATATGCATTAAAGTGCATCAACTACATCTATATTTTTTGCCGTTGAAAATAAACAAGTCTGTGTATTTTCAGGTCTTGCGTGTTTAAAGTAAATTTTCAAGCAGATTGGATGGGGGTAGTTTTATGGTATCAAAGTCCTGCTACAGTTTGAGCAAATGGTGTTTTTAAAGGGTCTTTAAAAGATGAACACACAGCGCAAATTGGTATTTAGCCTAGCCTTTACTAGTTGAGAGAATTTTTATGCTTTCTGGAAGGTCTTTATAGTCAGCGATGCAGAAGATCATTGACTATTTTAAGCATCACGAGTTGCTAAATAACATTTAAAAATAAAAGTGACCTTTAAGTTCATCATGTGTAAAATACTGTAGAAAAGCAGCAAGTTCATGAAAGTATTATAAATGCCTTCCTAAGCATGTTCAATCCAACAGAAGTAAAAGTAATATTTTTGTTACCTTTATATGTGATGATTGTGAAAAGATTTCTCAGCTTCTTTTCCAGCTGATTCTCCTGCTTGTCATATCCGCAGCCAGACGAAGTTCAGCTTCGTCTTTGTCCTTTACAGAGCAGGCGACCCCAGCAGCTTTAGCAACCAAGCTGAGAGCCAGCGGGTCTAACTCTCTTCCTCACCGATACCTTAAAGAGGAAGTGCATTCAGAAGGAGGAGGATGAAGTGGTCCCTTCCTAACAGGGGTTTGCTGGTAGTGAGAGGAGTGTCCTCTAACCAGCAATAACCAACTAACTCAGATTGTAGTACTTTTCCTTATTTATTATCAACCAGTCTAGGACTGAGAAGATAATTTCCCTCATTGCTAAAAAATCAACCAGCTGTGACCAGCAATCTCAGAAAACAACTCATGCTGCCATTTAAGAGCAGATGTGGAACAAACTCGTTGATACTGTTAATATAACATTTACTGGGGTCACAAGGCCATGACTAAGGATGTTGTCCCTCAGTAGGTCCCATTTCCTTTTTTTCACAAATGGAGAAAACATGGAGAACATTTCCAGGAAAGGCCAGCCTATCAGAATTACTATCAAGTAGGTCACAAAAGAACGGAGAGAAAATGTCATCCATGGGAAAGTTTGATGATCAGAAACCACTACTGGCCACAAAATAAAAAATGAAGTATTTCATTTATTTGCTTTAGGATTTGTGAAGCATTTTGATAAAGTCTGTGTAATCAAGCTAACAGCAAATTCTGTTCTATTGTAGCATTTTATTGGTCAAAACAAAGTCACAAACATTCCTTTTGAATGGATTCAAACTAACATAGTTGGTTTTTGTTTTTGCCATCACGCTTATAAATACATACGTGTATACACCAGAATTCATAAAAGCTGTCACTGACATCTGATGTTTAGACACAAAGTTGGATAGATGAGCAGCGGGGAACTGTTTGGTTAGTTTACAGTCTCCTCCCGCTACTCTGGTATTTTGGATCAGAGCCTGTTCAGGAGGAGATGGATAAGCTCTGGTCAGATAATGCTTTTAAACAGAAATGTTCCCGAGACTTTGAGCATTTTGAAAAAAAAGTCACAACACAGGGCAGAACGAGCCGGACATGAAAGCGCAGCATGAAAAAGACGAAACATTCTGGATTTCCTTGAACTCCAGAGCCTGTGGGACAATTACTCAAGTCGCTAATCTGGTTTATTTCTGTGTAGAGTGGAAAAATGTAACAGGGTAAGATTAATTAAAGCTAAGTTTTAAAGATTATTACAGCTTTAGGCATTTTTATATAATAAAGATTGTGAAATAAAGCTGTAACCGCTAATGACGAAAATATATTCACAGAAAATTTGCTTTAAAATTGTTAAAAATAAAGCAAGGGATTGCCCAATCAGGGCAACATTTCTATTCATACATCCAAATGTTTGTTGTTCTATTAATACAAGATCTTTAAGACATGTAGGCTGTTCCTACTGAAGCAACCCAAGAACTAATCTTTCATGATTGGCTGATTGTTGACAGGAGGGGTCGCAGCAATGTTGCCCCCACTTTTGGATCCTTAGGCACCTTCCAGTATTACATTCAGCTTCTTTAAGCAATGTATTTTAACTGTGAACACGAAAGAAAAGAAAATTAAGCTGATTTACTATATTGTGATTTGGTAAGATCTAAAGTCTCAGTGTTTAAGAACCTGTTTTGTTACAGTTAAGGAAACAACTATCGGTATGAAAGCAACCCTAAAATATATACTTTAAGTTCTAGATTTGAAAATAAAACTTTATAATGATGAAGTATAAGTATTGTTAGAATGAAATTGACTTTTTCATGCATGATGAGGCAGGAGTAGGTGGAAGAATGTTGGAATATGCAGTTTTTTAAATTTCTTTTAAAGCCTTGGGAACCTAAAAACAATACTTTAATGAAAATGTAGGGTTTATTTTCAGAAAACAGAACAAAGTATTCCTATGGCAAGAATAACAAATCCTGAAGGAAATTGCTCTGGACTTGAAAAATCAACCTTTTTCAATGGAAACCATAAACCTCAGATCCACATCTTCTAAAAAAAAACCCTGGAAGAGATAATATAAGAAGCCTTGTGAGTATTGGCTCCTTGTGAAACGTTATTGGAGAAGTGCTTTTGTAAATAAAGGCACATCTAATCAAATGCATTGAGAACTCTTGACAGTGTAAGCAGAGAAGAGACGAGAGCACGGGAGGGCGAATATCCGACCGGTGTTGTGACAGCGGGGGGAAATACGCTGCTGTCAGTGTAAACCACATCTGACTGGTAGCATTTTCTCCCCCGGTGTCCTGTTGGCACTCTGCAATTTAATGTAAAAATACCAAAGACACCAAGTGGACCGTTGTTTTCCCAATACTTATGTAGGATGTCTTTTTTTCGTCATGCTTGTAGATCCATGCCTTAAATAGGAGGAGCTACACACCACTTTTATACTTCTATCTACATACAATGGCACAAGGAAAAAGCACTTGTGCGCAGGATACCCACTGACAGTTTCCTCTTTTACGGAAGAGCCAAGAGGAAGGAAAGAGTATGAGGACAGAAATAAGGGTAACTAGCAGTAGGCATCCCAGACTCAGTAAACAACCTCTAGAAGGCTTTTTGGAGCAAAGTATGAATCTATGAGTGCCAAAGTTGTTCTACTGAATAACCAGCTTTTTGTGATCAAATATATTTTTTTTATTATGCGTTTTACATGTAAATCTTCAGGTCTTTTTTTTCTAAAGACTTTGTAGTCTGAAGGACGCTCAATCCATAGTGGCGAACGAAAAGTTATTGATGTTAACTTTGTTCGATTGAGACGAGTACTTCTGGTGTACTCCTGTGAATGAACTTGTGGGTAGAGACAAATCTTTTACTGAATCTGAGGAAAAAATGGTGAAAGCCACTGGAGAGAGTACAGAATACTGAAGTGGTTGAATTCACTTGTTTGTGTAACAATAGCAGCTGTGTTTTTTTTTTGAAAAGTCTGCAGCCTTTGAAGATTTTATGTGAAATTAAAGCCAGGAATTGCAACAGTCTGATCTTGAGAGATAAATGCATGAATGTTTTTTAGCATCTGATGTAGATTTGCAAAAAAAAGAACAGGAACAGTTTTTTTTTATTTTTGTAGTAAATCATAGCCTCAGGTAGATATTCTTTGACACGCAGCTTCAATCTTTTAATGTCGTGTCCCATCTGCATCTAGATTCCATGTGTTTCTAGATGATATTCCACATATTATGAATTTGCGTTATTATAGTATTATATTGACAAATATCTTGCAGGGAAAAAAATATTGTGATTTGTCATCACAAAGATGGATGAAGGCACTGAAACAAGCTTTTTTTTCCTATGGTTTGTTCTGTTAGGAGCGTTGATAAATGAAAACATAATTACATGTAGTTATTGATTGCAATTTTGTGAGCACAATTGCACTTCCTGATGTAGCTGATGTCCCAAAACACTTAGTTCTAATTGGTATGTTTTTCAAGAACAGTATTTAACATTATCACAATAGTACTACAAGACACCGCGATAAAAGTCTAAATCCATATCGGCCACATTTACCACCCATCATGGTGGTAATTAGTGATTGAGTCATCTTCAACAGTTCATTAGATATATAAGACGCTCAGTTTGAGTCCAGGAAGTTATTTTCACCACATCTAGATGCTTAAATGCAACAAGCGGCTCCCATGTGACTAGCCGATTCATTGCTTGTTATAGCGAGTAACTAAACAGTAGTACCCAATAAAAAAGGTTGCCGGGTGTATATCTTTGTTTAGAGCAGGAAGCACAACAAACCAAGTATTTTCAGAGTTTGAAGACACACGGGACGAGGCTGTGAATGTGTCATCACGAACATCCTCGTTCTCAGTGTAGGACTCACTCAAAGAGGCCGTCTTCCGGGAATATTATGTTTAGACAAACGAAGATCTCCCCCCCCTACGCATCTTCATTATGTAAGTATAAGAGAAACTCCTCTCAGCTTGAAGTGAGCCTCAGAAGTTAAACACTATTTAAACAAGAGTTACAACAATTTAGGACATTACTCTCAGACAAGAGCTGTGAGATGAAGTCATCAATCAAACTAAAGGTAAAATCTGGATTGGTAATATCGGTTTGCCAAGAGCCTATCTTCACTTTCCAAGCATGTTTTACAACTCCCAGAAGGGAAGATTGTTTAAATTAACAAAACATCTCTTTTTAACAAACAAAGGGGATACCAAAAAAATTCCGATCTGATTTGACATTAAAGAATAATTGCGTTTATTTGTCCAGTCGCACATCAGACCTGCTTAAAGGTATGTACAGGACAACTCCAGTCTTTAAGAGCTTCTTTCCTGCAGGTTTTAGATGCAACCTTGCGATTTGATGCTGCTGTGTTGAAGCAGGAATGCATCTAAAAACATGCAGGACAGCGCATCTTGTAGACAGCCACAAAGATGTTTGAGTTAATTAGCTGAATAGGACACGACACGAAGGATACGTACTCTGAGCAGATCTTAATTCTCTCTTCCTTTTATTTCTTGCCTTTTTATTTGTACTATACTATATGTGAATGCTTTACTGCCAAAGTGACCATAGATGTGACACAGCAGCGCAATGCATACTGAAGTAACAATGGATTATATTATAGTTCTTGAGCGATGCGAGCCAACCGTATTGACACGATTTGAAGGATGCTGAGAAACCCACCCCCCAAAAAACTCTCGGTTGGATTAGCCTTATTTTGTGTTCAGATTTACCGTGTGTATGTTTTTCATTTTTCTAAGATAATTTCCCCCCATAAATAATAAATACCTAGGAAAACTGAGCAACAGTCTATTTTTTTATCTGTCGAAATCTTTTTTTGTGAGCAAACAGGACCCAAAATAACTAGGGAAGAAACTATCAGATTACTTGTAAAACGAAATCAGTAATTGAAATACCTTTACTGAAAATTTATGCATGTGTAAATACGCTTAATTAGTAAAAACCCTGAAATAAAAAAAAAGTTTTTCACATGCTGACAGTCATTTTTGACATTAGTAATTTAACTTTAGGCAAAAACAAAAAGATTTAAAAAGGAATGTATTTTACTGTCATTTATTATTACATAAAATTTGTTCTTGTCTGTAAATAAAATAGAATGTGAATCAGATTACTCTATAAATCAGCGGCATAATCAATAGTATATCGAATGACCAAAATTGTTAGACGTAGTTGTAAAAATATCATCTCCCTGTGAAAAATAATTTTTATTGCACATCTTAAGTGCAACTAATCTCACAGAGTTGTGTAACCAAATACATGAACCAGTCCAGAGTTCTTCAGATCGATCCAATCGAAAAAGTTAAGTCCACCGGCCAAAGGAGACAGAAGTGGGATTTATCGAACCACATTAAAAACCTCCTAACCTGATGTTCTGAGTACTGAAAGCACATGGTGCTGCGCTTCTACTGAATTACAAACAACTAAATGCATCAGGTGAGCTTTTCAAACTCATTGTCTGGTTCGGTCCTCCATTTAATCACATCTAACATCGACAGAGCTTTAAAAAGATCTCCCTCCCTCCAGGGGGGGTTATCTCCAGATCAGCTTGACTTCTCCTTTTATTAGGTTTATCTAATAATGTGTTTCAGCTGAAACCTAACCATGCCCAGAGACCATATTGCTTTATTTGTCTGTATTTACAATTGAGTTTACACAAAGAGGTTTGCGTCTTTGGTTGGAAGACCACACACACGCCCTTATGATTTAGGAGATGATGCACCGCAATTACAGGAAAATCACTGTCCTATATGCTGATTCATCAGTAGAACCGTTTAAAACATAAGTGGGTGGATTTGTTTAGTCTTTCAGGATGATCTCAGACTGAAAAAGAAGAGGAAAAAGAATCAGGTGGGGAGCCTTTTTGTTTTGAGGGTTTCTGTCAATAAAACACATGGGGATACTTTAAAATCCAGCGAAGAGGAGGAAAAACCATTACAACAGAAAGTTTGAGCAATAATTGTCCGTTTGCCATGACCCGCTTTCTCTTCCTCCCCCGTCTCTTCAGCCTTCCTATTATCGATCGGGTCTTTGGAGAGAGAACACTTTGGCCTGGTTGTCTCCGGAGACCGTTATAGCAAGCGATGCCTCCCTGAGGAGAAACGAGGACAACCGGGAAATGATCAGTAGAGGGAATCAAACATATCGTTAGCCTCATATTTGAGATATATAAGCGTAATATTAATCTACTTACGCTGCTAACTGCCTATGGCTTCAGAATACCTGTTAAAGTCCAAAAATCTATATTTGCTCAATACTTTCTAATAAAGCTAATCTACCGTAATAGGCGACAAGTTCAAAAGTAATATGTTTCCATTAGTACTTAACCTCGTGACCTTTGTTTGCTTCTTTTCTACTTCTATACGAACCTGTTGACTGTGAAGTCGAGGATCTCCGCCGTATGGCCGCGATACTCCGACAGCTGGTTCCCGGAACGAGCGTCCCATAAGCGCAGCGCTCCGTCTAAACTGCATGTGGACACCACAGAAGAAGACTCCTCCCACTGGAGGTGTACAATCCCGGACTGGAAGAAGAACAACAACAAAAAAGATTCACAAAACTAGAAAAGGAGGTGGTAGATTTTTAAAGTAAGACAGGAGCACGCTCACCTCGTGCTGGCATCTTTGCCGCAGCGCTTGAGTAGAAAGGTCGTATACGGCGAGAGTCCCGTCCAAGTAGGCCACGGCTATGAGAGGCAGGCTGGAAACATCAGGCGAGTTTAAAACGATGAAGCCAAAGCGTCCCACTCGTAAGTCTGATCTTTAACTTACATGTTGCAGAATCCCACAGACTCCACGGAGTTGGACTCGTCCTCGTCTTTCGATCCTTTCGCCTTGCCGCCCTCCACGGAAAAACCCCCGACCACCTTTAAACACGCAGGTTTGCCCAGATCAGCCGTGGAGAAGATTCCGCCTATTACATGATGGTTCTAAAGGCTAATAGCCGCACCCACCTTGCCTGTTGTGGTGTTAATGAGCTTGGCGCAGCCGTCCACTGAACCTGTCAGCAAGAGAGAACCATCCTTGTTGCAAGCAAGGCAGGTGAGCGCCCCCTGGTGTCCATCCTGACCTACAAGAGGACGCACTAATTATACTTGATCAAAGCGACTTCTAAATACCAAAATTGGTCCAGTCTGAACAGAGATAAAACAGAATAGCCTTTAACCTTTTGTACATAAATATCAATAGCTCAGTTTACATTGGTTTGGTGTGGAGTGCTTTAGAAAATTTTTAATCTCGTATTTCTGCCTTGGTGTTGAATATGATTCACCAAAAGCAGAACGCTCCCACTCTCTGAGCTTTATCCTTAATAGTGTTGAACAACGCTTGCGTCTTACCTTTAATGACATGAATTGCATTTCCATGCTTCAGGTCCCACACCCTTATTGTTCCGTCCTCGTAACCAACTACGGCTCGTTTACCTGGAGGGAGACGTGGTAGAACGTGAAGGTTCTTCTAAAGGACTTGACAGAATCAACCTTTTAATAAGGTAAATTATTTTACTTTCACATTCGTATCTGCAGAAACACTCAATTTTGTTTATGAGTTGGATCACTGATCAAACCAGGAGTGTACAGATCCATAAGATCATCTGATCTTTATCCACACTGGTTAAAGTCAAAGTAGTTTTAGTTTGGGTAAGGATTGTGTTATGTGGCTTTTCTGAATACTTTGTTTCCTTTGTTGTTTTTTCTTACCATCAGGGAGGACTTTGCCACTGGTGGCCTGACATGCGGGACTATGAAAGGTTTTACAATCTCCTGCTGGGATCTTCCACATCCACACGTTGCCATCATTTGTCCCCACCAGCAGCACAGGAGCGCATGGATGCCACTCCAACCACTGAAGAAGGGGTGAGGTTACGACTTAACTCAGAAACACACAGTCCAAATACTGATTCTAAATACATCTTTGCACTAAGTAACTGACCTCTAGATCTCCCACTTCGCACGACCAAATCTCCTCCTTCGATTCCACTTTCCAGACTTTAATTAGACCGCTCATATCCCCCGTAGCCACCAGGGACGAGTCATGGCTGAACATGGCACATGTCACAGAGTCTTTGTGGCCTATAGGCAAGGATCGGGGAAAAAGGTAGATCTTTGTTTTGAAGCTGCAAATATTACTATGTTTTGTCTTAATCAAAACCAAGTGTAGACCTATTTTAATTAAAAAAGTCTGGGAAGAAATGTTTTGTTGAAGCAACAGAAAACTGTATACAAGCTTTTTGTTTACTTATGGTCAAAATATGTTACTGAAATTGGTCTGGCAAGCCAGTTTCTAGAGTTCTCAATCTTTAATTCCTAACTATTAAAGCTAAATAGTTCACTTAATTAAGTAGACATTTTTATAGAAATAGGAGATGGAATGAAGGTACATCGGCACAGATTAGATGGATTGAATGTGAAGACGATGATGATAAACAGACAGACGAACAGATTAGTAACTAAATAGATTATTAAGGAGGGCTACATTTTTCAGCTGTGACTCCCAAAAAGATAATATTACCAAAAACTGGTAACCCCATACAAACACATTTAATCATTTTATTGTATTTAAAAATAAATATGGAGTAAAACAGGTTTTTATTTATTTAAATTTAAGTTTTTTTAAATTATTGAGATATTTATTGGAACACTTATTTCAATATACACTTTATACATTTAATTTGTCTGAGTTTGTCCCTACTGGCCCTCCATACTTCTCAGGTAGACTGACAGATAGACTGAATGGATGTTTAGACACGCAGATGGATGCACTGACCGAACTGACTTGTTTTAGATGTTAGGATAAGGAAAACATTCAAAGAAACCAATTTAAACAAGTTGCAGAATAATCCAGACTAGGAATCAACCTGATAGTTCAGATTACTGTGATCTGAGTGCAGACTCTCACCTATGCACTCCAGCAGGACCTCTCCATCGCTCACCCTCCAGACGTAAGCCTTATCGTCCTCTCCGCCCGTCACGGCTAGGCTGTTTGTGGCTGGATCCAAACTCACACAGAACACAGATCCTGGACACAAGGAGGGAAGAAAACAGCAGGATTAAATCTTCAGGGTGTAACAGCAGCAGGTCGTCAGGTAAGTGCAGAATGAATCTACCTGTGTGCCTGGAGAAGGTGAGCTCACTGTCATCTACCTCGGCCTCAGCCTCCATCTCATCCTCTGTCTCCCAGCCTTCATCTTCCTCTGGGTTTCCAGGCTCCTCAAAGTCAACATCTCCCAGCTCGTCAGCCAGATCATCTAGAAAAAGGAAAGCGTTGATAAACGGAGACCATCGGATTTACAACACCTAGGCTCCCCAGTAAGGTGAACACAGATCACTTTAACACCCAATACCTGGACCGGGCTCCAGGTCGATTACTTCAATGATTTCTTCATCTCCATGCAGCTCGATTGCACTCTCGTCTGGGTTGTCCATGATGCTAGTTGGCTAAAAGTACAAGCTAATGAACGAGCTAAGCTAAATTTGCTACTTAAAGAAACCGAACGGAGCTAAACGCGGTAATTTTACTAGCTAATGTCGCTTTGTGTGATATGCGATCGAGTTGAAATTGTCAAGAATCAGTCAGGCTAGGATTTCTTCACATGTTGCCAGTCTGTGGTCTGAGAAACTGACGCATAGTTATGACGAAACACGCGGTCCGCCTCCAACCCATTGAGCGGCCGTTTACGTACGCCGTGCAGAACGAACGTACAGGGCTCTGATTGGCTTAGACGGTCAAAGCGGAGGTTGTGATTGGTTGGTTGGGTAAAATAGGCAGAGTTAGTTTTCCTGGGATTTACACAAAGTATAACCGAGGTACTCAAATGTCCACCAGGGAGAGCTGTTGACAAAACTAATAGCTATTACTAAAGAAAAATGAACATATTACTATAATTTCTAAAACAAATAAACATTGTATTTTGTATTCTTATGTAAAAGTGAGAATATTATTAATCATATAAAAGTTTTATGACCATTTACATCTTTATTAGTATAGTTATTGGCTCTAAATGCTCTAAAACAAAATATGACTGCACGCACATCTACTTGTGAATAATAATGAAAAATTATTTTATTCCTATTATAGCAATTGCTGCAATTATTTCACATAGTGTTTATTCTTATCAAAAGTATTATTAGTATTATTTTTAAATATTTTACCATAATTTTAAAATTAATCAAATAAATCAATCAATACAAAAATACTTTATTTATCCCAAAGGGAAATAAAATGTAATTATGTTAATCACTAAAACTGATAATTTTGGCTATTATTATTGTAATTATTACTGCTGCTGCTACTCCTAGTGGTGTTTGGTGGTGTTTGATCCATCCATGGACTATATTTGGGGTTCTTTCCCTATAATAATCGATAGCAAAGCGTTTCTTATTGTGCGTACCCGTGTGATGTAGTCAGTGTCTGATTAGCATCGTCCTCCTCCCTCTTGCACAAACAGCAGCTTGTAATGATTTTCCTGCTAAATAACATTGAGTCCTTCTCTGGAGACACCGAGGGTGGATAATGGGGTTTTATCAAAACTGTAAATTACCTGCAAGATAATAAAAAGTTACTGAGGAATTTCCAAAGTTTCAAGTGTTTGTTTTTAAGATCTAAAAGAATTTCCTCATATATTTATAATCATTAGTGCTACCTTAAGAGAATGGTTGGAATCAGGAATTAATTCTCTTTCATGTCTTTGGTGCAAATCTTTAAGGGGATCTCTGCCAAGCTCTATTAAAGCAGTCTGATTTCTGTGTGCCTTGGGAAGAGTCTAAGCACTTTTCCTCCCCAGATGTCTGACTGTACCCTCCTAACGTGTAGACATACGCAGTAAAACCACAGGGAAAACATCATTAGCGGCAAGACTGCTCTCCATTTTAAAAGACGCTGGTTCTCCCTACCTTAATCCCTCCTTCAAACATCTCCCTGCCAGAGATATTTTATGAACACTTAACACAGTTTGTCTACTTCAGGTCTTTTCGGTTGGATTTATACGCTGCTGGCAGAACTCACATGCTGGATGCCCAAATAAATTTTACAGGCTGCGCTGGCCCCTGCGTTTCTAGTCTTCTATGGAAAAATACAAGCATCCAATGATGTGAAGAGCTGTGGAAATTTTGGGGTGTTGGTTATTTAGGCGTTTTTAAATATGCTAGTGAGTAACGGATTAATAAACTCCTGCAACTGTTTGTGACTAAAACTGTAAGAAGCTGTATTGGAAAGTTAGACAGCATTAGCTGCTTTCTTGTCCGTTATTCCTGGATTGTACTTTCATTTCGTTTTTATTATTTTCTACATCTGAATTACTTTTGTGGGTTATCATGTTAATATATTCATGATCAAATTAATTTAGTGTTTAAAAAAAAAAGAAGATAAGTTCAGTGTTGATTAAGGAGATAAAAGCTAGTCAAACCAACCCGGGCCCTATGGGAATTGGCAGTGTTCTTTACATACACAAACATTTGCCAATTATTAAAAATGCGAAGGGGAATGAAACATGTCTTTCAAGAACTTTACTCTTATATATTAATCATAGGCTAACCTTGAATTACAAATTCACAACTTTACATTTCTCTGTGGTACAAATTTGATCTCAGACTCTTTGCCACTCTTTTAATGAGGGTAAAATCCTCATAAATATAAAGTATGAAATTAAATAATTGAAAACCTCTTTTTTAATAAATTGATTTAAATATATATAAAAGTATTTTATACTGTTGCCAGTATTGGGTTGGCAGTCTTTGGTTTTAAGGGGTCATGGCTGAAAACTTTAAATAACTGCTGTGTTTCAAATCATTATCAACACAAATCTTTTTTTTTTTTTGAAGTTCCACTTTTGTCGCCTTTTTGAAACATCCAAGACGTTTTTTTCTTGTAAAATGCCTTGAGGTAACATGTTGTGAATTGATGCAATAAAAATCAACTAAATTAAAATTTAACTGAAACGGTTCTGGACTCAAAGGTTTCCTATGGAAGGGATTTTGGCCATTATGACCTCTGACCTTAACGTTAAAAAGACAGGTCTGCAGAGCTCTAGAAATTCTTCTGCATAATATGACCTTCTGGATTTTGGTGCAGTCTGTAATTTTGACATGTCGGCCCTTTATGGGAAGCCTAAATGATTAAATCTAGATATAAATGACTGTAATCTTCTGTTTGCAGTATGATGTGTTGCTTTCTGAGCATGTTATCAGACATGATCTAGTGAAGAGAATATAAACCAAAAAACGTATTCATTCAAAATGTATTTAATTCAAAAATAACGGGAGGATATATTAAAGTATTATTATTCTTGGTTTAATCATAACTGAATCGTTTATAATGGGAAACAAAACTGAAAAATGTATCCACCCTGTGAGCATTACACTATCATGCAAATTTGCTCTTGAGGGACTAAGCGAATGTTTTGCTTTTATTCAAATTAATCTGTGTTCATGTGAAAACATTACTAATAGTATAATTTTTTTTTTCCCTTGTCAGTACGGCTGTGGAACAGCAGAGACAATATTGAGAGACTCAGACATTTGCTTTAATAGGCCGTCAGTGCAACTAGTTAGAATATACGAAAACATCCACATATTCTTCTTAGGAGCCATGACCTGAACATGACAAAACATGTAAGTCAATTTCCCCTACCAATCAAATAAGCCTTAAATAAGATATGTTGCAATAAACACATTTTAGGAGCATTTTATTTTTCTCATGTGGTTGCAAGTATTTTTCCTGACCAGAAGAAGAAAATCACAGAAAGAAGTATCTGATTGGATCAGGGAGCTAAAGTTTACACCTACAGAGCCTTGCAACAGTGCATGCATTTCTATCTAACAGCAAAAAAGCATAAGCTTCATGCAGAAGATGTAGAAATTGAATTAAAGTTGCCTGTAATGCTGCATCTACAAATACTTGTTTCATTTTTGATTACAATAAATATTTATTACCTGACTTAGCTTCAGGCTATTTTTAAAGTCTGTTTCATATGATTTTTTTTATTTTTTATATTTACCTCTATTTTGAATAATGATAATAATAGTAGTAATGAGGAACCAGCAGAGGTAGGTTCATTTTATGAGTCACTTTTAATGTAAGTTTTCTCCCCACTTTTTGTGCTGCTACAAAATAAATTACATTTAAGTCTTAAAATGATTTAATTTACTAGTTTAAAGAAATAAACAGAATTAAAATTCAAAATTTCTCGTTTTAAGTACTTTTTCTTTGCGTGTATCCTAGTGATCATCCACTAAAGTTCCTAATATTTCTAATAATTTAAGTCCTTAAACCACTACTAAAAACCTAAATATTTTTACTACGCGTGATAACAGAGTCATAATTAAACACAAATCCTGCTCAGGTCTAATTAAAAAAGAATAAAATAAGAAATTTCTTAATCATTTAAAAAAAATATAATCTCCACAAAAGGAAATTTAAAGTTGGTAAGAGGACTTAATACAAATTAATAGGAATAACCACGTTGGGAAAAATACTTTTTCTTTACCAAAACCCACTGGGTATATTTTTAATATTATTTTAAATAAACGTTGACATGAAGTGTAACGGGGTAGAAGAATCATACATTTTATGTTTTTCACAACTTCCACTCATAAAAAATGGGAAGGACATCTGAAGAGCTCATTTGTAATCCATTACTTCAGTTTTCCCTATGATTCAGCATAGATGCTTATTTGTTTTGTTTTGACAATTATTAAAAACGGGAAACAAAAGAGAACTTGCTTTTAATCACAGTGTAGAAACTTTTAATTATTACAAACCCATGACTAATATTTCTCTGTTATAAATATGTGATGCATAATTTTACCTGCAACTCTTTAAAATGGGAAACACGTTAATCAAAGCCTTTAAAGTCAGTCACATGTCTGTTCAAGTTTTTGTTCTGGTGTTGCAGATTTAGAAGAATAAACAATTAGAAGCAAAGCTGAACTAGGACACAGTTTGAGTCCTTTTTGGTTCTTGGGGCCTGGATAATACGTATTTGAACTTTTTTTTTGATAACTATAAATATTTTACTCTGAATTTAGCCTGCCACCACTCAGAGATCGTCTAGTCTGGATATATCACAGTAACGTCTTTTGTATTTTGTACATGGCGTCTCTGGAACATCGCATTGGGTGGGCTTCTCTCCTTCCTCGTCACGACTGTAGAAACCAGGAGCGACGCGTCATAACATTTCTGAGTTTATCACCCCAGTGCGCTGGTTTATGTCTGCAGTCTCTGCAGTGCTTGTTTCTTCATGAGCATGGAAACATGTGCGCGGCTCCCGACCAGCTCGTGGAGCCATATTAATCTGCTATGAGTGCTGTACTTTCACCTTCATGCACTCACTAGCAGTATTAATAATAAGTCCTGGGAGATGTCTCTGGTAATTACTCCGTGCAGCTCAGCATCGCTTTGATGGAAAGATTTTAAACCAACTGGCACGACTTGAAGAAGCCGAGATGCTGGCGCGTATTTTTTAACAAGAGTCCTTCATGGCTTCTTTCCTCCCCTCTCAAACATCCTGGAGGCATTTGTCTCATTATGAAACACAAGCTGCCTAAAAAGGCAGATTTGCCTTTTACCATCTATGGCCGCTGAAAGCTGCGAATGTTTTCGTCCTCGCGGGCAAACGCGAAGGATGTTTGTAACTCTGAGGTCTGCAAGTGTTGTCTGCGTTCTGCATCTGACTCATGTGGGTCTGTGTTGGGTGAGACGATGGCTTCCCTTCTGAAACCACTAACAGCCAGTTTTGTGTGTATTGCAAGTGGTCTGGTCCACAGCCTGTGTGTGATGTGTCTCCTGTGGTATCACAGCGGAGGTCTTTTTCTTTTTTTCTTTGCAGTTTCTGAACGCTCGCCTGTTAACTTCCCAGCCATATCGCTGCTGTTCTCCCAGCCGCTGGCCTGAAACATGGTGTATTTTTGGAACGCCATTGCTCTTGATGTCCTTTTTTTTTTAGGCCAGGTTTTTGTGTTACAGATACCTCCTTTGAAGGAATCATACAGAATATTAGAACAGAAGGCAAAAAATACCACAATTGTTCAACTAACGTAATCATAGGTTTGATAGTGTTCAGTGCAAATGTGCAGCTGTGGGCAACATAAACCAACCTAATCCCCGCTTTGACATCACTGCTCTCAAAGAACTCACTCACATTGTCGCACAAATACACACATCTGAGCGTTTAAAGCACATCTGCGTCAGCAAATGTCAATACGCAAACAATACAGATGCAGATATCCCACAGCAATTTCAGCTCCCTATCTATTAGAAACCCCATGTGATGATCCAGGAAACGTGGGCCTGATGAGAAACATTAGTGTTAGCCCAAATGCACAATTTACACATATTGGAGCATTTTATTCCCAACAATTGCAAAATGTATTTTTACCCTTTCAAATATTTTTTTAATTCACGTCTATATAATTTACCTTCAGCTGGAAAAGTTGTACACATGTGAAAACAGAAAAAGGTCTTCAGTTTTAGTTGTCTTGGTGTGCAGTCCCCAGAGCTTTACCCACAACATGGCAAATGCCTCCAAGACCTGTTGTCTTATGTAACCAGAAGCTCTGAAGCTTGTCCACAAATTACAGTATAATCTTCTGTTTCCATGGATATGACCGTCCCAAAAGGCTTCCCCTTGACTTTGAAGGAGGAGCAACCTCGATTAACAAAAAAAACAAACATCATAGCTACAACAGAGCAGCGCAAATCCAGGGTCAGGTTGGAGTTAATAAAAAAAGGAGTAATGACAGAAATGAGTGTTTCTGATAGGGACAAAAATGAAGGCAGCCATGGAGAAATGATGCATCTACACCTGTTAATTTGAGGGAGCTCCAGATCTCCATCTGTGAAGAAAGAGGAATAGTGTTTGACTAAAATATGATACAGGAAATAAAATGACTAATCCTAGTTGTAAGTTTATATTTTTACATGGTCTTCAAGAAGAGTAGTAATATATAAGATATTTTCATTTTAGTAGAAACTATTTAAACAAGAAGAGTTGAAAGAAAGAAAGTAAGAAAGACGTTTGAAAAGTAAAAGGAAGGTCAACAGATTAAATGGTAAAAACAGAAAAAACAACTTTCTTGGTTAAGTATGATAAAAAAATCTATATTTAGTTTGAACAAGAAATCTGATTTGATACAAATCAGGTTTAACTATATAAAGAGATCTTTAGTTTGTTCTGTAGGAGGCTGATTAGTTAAGTACAATATGTGTTAACAAATGAAAAATGTGTATTCATTTATGTAAATAAAAAGGTTTTGTTAGCTATAGTGAAATCTGTGGTTTGCTAAATAAAAGCAATTCCTAATCATTTAAGATGCGTAAAAAAAAAAAAAAGAGTAGTTAGCGAAGTTAAAATCAGTAGTTTGTAAAAGTCTGTAGGTATCTTACTTCAAGTTTAGTTTAGATGGTTTGTTAAAGATTAAAAGTTACATATGTAAAATATGTGTTAGTTTAGGAAACATCGTGATTATAAGGAGAATGTGTTCCTATGTAGGTACCCATTATTTGTTTGCTAAAATAAAATCTGTCTCAAAGTAAAACCTTTACTCTTTAATAAATCAGAAATAAGCTGTCTAGGAGTTAGATCAGTAAAAATCAGATGTTGATTAAGAACATTCTGTAACTGTAGCTCAGGGAAATAAATACATTATCTAAATTAAATATCAAATCAGAAACCCATGTTGAGCTGAGTGATAAAAAAGGAAATGGGTGAATAAAAAAGGAATAACTTAGCAAAATAGAAAATTGTTGGGTCGATATCAATAGGATAGCTTAGTAAAAAAACATATATCAGTTTGTTAGAAATTTTTAAATTTTGTTTTAAAATGAAATATTTAAGAAATGTAAAAGTCTAGCTTAAAAAAAAAGGAAATGCTGAAAAGCAGATAAATAATAGTTGAAAGATTAACCCAAATGTTCTTAACTCCTACTATAAATCTAACCATTGTTAGAATTACTAGATATTTAGGATTACACTGTAAGTCCAAGAACTGAGGTTTTGTGCAATGAATAAAATGGTTCTAATAGTTCAGTGTGTGTGTTTGAGTTCTGCTACTTTGGACTGGTGTTTAGCCAGCTAAAAATAGGTTAACAGTTAATTTTATTAAAACAATTATTGATATTAAATTTAATTAAACGAAGAGATAAACACATAAAAAAACAAGTTTTCCTCTTGTGGGAGCTGATCAGAAGTGGCAACAGGAAAAGGGTAATAATTGTAGTTTATTCCAAACGAAGCACTGGAACTATTTCAAACCGAAAACATCCATACGCACCAGCTGTTATACGGGATCAGTGCCTTTGATAGTGGCAGCAGTGAAGTTTTGTGGCAAAAAAAAAAAAGCTAATATGGGAAAGAGGAAGTGGTAAATGTGGTGGAAAGTTTGGTTTGCCTGTGTAATACAAAGCTTTGGTTGATGTTTTCCGTTGTTTTGATCTTGAGTTTGGAGAGTCAGTTTTATGCTTTATGAAGAAAACAACAGCGTCAGACTGTGGGCCCCCTATTGGCACCCTAACACTCAAGCATATTGATTTATCTCAATCAATTAAAGATCTATTACATAATGTATTGGCACATATAATATATTAGCATAGATGGGTAGATTCGTAATGTCTTTCCGTTCCTTCCAGGTGAGAAAATTACAAAATTTTTGGAGTCAAATCTTAATGATCTGCTCAAAAGAGAGATATTTTATGTAGTTAAATCCTCTTTGGAATCAGTGATAAGAGGACAAGTTTGTGTCTTAAAGAGTCGTAACAGAGCTAAAACGCCTAGAAACGCCACTATGAGCTGCCCTTTAGTAGGACCAGACATCGTTTTGAAGCCACCAGACGATTCCTGCAGGGAGGAGAGGCTCAGACGCAGGGGGAAACTGTGGTGGACTACCAGATGATGTTGGGGTTGTTTTTGTAGGTCCGTTGAGTTTTTCCCTCAGCAAAGCCAGCAGCAAAAGGGAGTTTGATCCTGTCTAGAATGAAGCTAAAAGATCTAGCATGGTTTTATCTGATGCAACTGTTTTCCTTGACCAGCAAAGGTAAAATGCAAAGTTGAGTGGAAAATAATTGCAAAGCATTGTGGGTCCCCTCTGCTCTCTGTTCGGTCTGCCTGGCTCTCTCGGCTGCAGAACCTCATCTTTTCAACGTTTCCCTGTGAAGTTCAGTGAGCCGTGGAAGGAGCCCCGAGGGCAAAAGAGCAGACTCGACTCCCAGCAGAGCCGTGCCGTCTACCTGCGTCTTCTGAATAATAACGGCTGCCTCTGCGCACAGATGTGTCGTATGTGCAGAAGCTGCTTAGCATATTACAGTAATCGAGTCAGCGGAAACGGGCCGTGGCGTTTCAGACGCGCTTGTGGGTGGCTGCTGAGATGCAAAATCAAATATAAAGTAATGGAAATAAAAGCTTATTGGATTAGAGCTGGTGGTGAGGAAAAGGCGTTTTTGTGTTGCAATGAGCAAGAATTTGATAAAAAACCGTTTGTTTCATTTTGCTACTGAGGGTTACAGAGAGAATAATCAGGTTGTTTGGTGAGTAGCAAGAACATTTAATTGAGTTCTTGGGCGCTGAAGGAAAATGGTAACATTTCCAAACCTGATCGTTTTAATTTTTTTATTTTTTTTTATGGTGGGGCCATAATATGCGTGTGTGATTGTAATAATCAGTTTCCCCTGAAGATTCAGGTTTTGTTTTTTCTCTCACAGGATCACATTTACAACAACCATAGACACAGACGGCACACAGTGCTGCTCCTGTGAAAAGACGTTTCTTGGATTGTGTGAATTGCCGAATGATATTATGTCTCGCAAGACATGAAAATGTCACATTCCTCTAAATTTTCAAAGTAAATTTTCTCTGAGTTTTCTAGTTGCAGTTTGCGGTTTGAGGTTCCCACAGTAGGACAACCTTGAACGTCAATAATCTGAAACAAAAATTGTTCAAATGGTGATAGTGTTTGTATGTAAAACGGCTGATTTCGGATTTCGATTTTTTTAAGACAACTGGAAATATTTCCAAAGAGCCATATTTGTTTTCATGAACCAAAAACAACAACAGATAGGATCTACTTTTAGCCAGCTGACCATCAGTATGTAGCAACATGCTAAGAAGGGACAGCAATGGATTACTTAATGCTCCATTCAGATGGAAAAAAACAACAACTCTCATGACTTGTTGTTTACTCTATAAAACCAATAATTAATTAATTACTTTTTAATCAATTTTTTAATTTTTCTTCATCTTTACTCATTAAGCAATAAATATACCCCCAGTCTCTTGCTGGGGTCTGCAAACATTCATCTATTCTTAAAATATGAGCACATTTTTTTTTGTATTGTAAGCGTTTTGTTCTTTAGACTTAATGCTATATTATTTAACACGAGCGTGAATAAAACCGAGGTTTCTGTTTCTATATTTGGTTTCTTCTGTTTCTAATATTTGGTTTCTTCTGTTTCTAATATTTGTTTTCCTCTGTATTCAGGATTTTACCTGGAAATGGAGTGAATTCATTTAAAATGAATTCAAATATATATATATTTTAAGACGCTTAATAGGAAGTGAAGTGACTCAAACTAAGAAAATAAGAAACATCATTTCTATCTGTCTATTGTATGAGCATGAATGCATAAATATATAAACTGTTTGAAGGATTTTGAGTGATAAGAAAAGGCTAAAGTAGCTCTTACGACTCTTTCCGATGGATCCAAAAGTGTTTGCAGCAACTTCTGTGACTCCCAGCAGAGTAATGAGCCCAGAAAACTGCAACAAATGTCCAAACCAGCTCAGCGGACTCTCTTGGAGGTGGCGGAAGCTTAAGTTGTGGATCTGTGCATCTAGTTAACATGTAAAAAGCTACAAAAATGTTTTCATTAGTCGACATGTTTGACAAATTTTAAGCTTTTCTGTTTTCTTTTACATACTTTTCTAAATTGTTAGGTTTATCATGCTAGGATATTATCAACCATCATGGATATGTAATGACGTTTAATCACATTATCATTAAAAGAAGGTTAAATAATGTGCAATACATTCAACAAAAGGTTAAAACAAGAATAATAAGTTATAATGAATTATTTCCTCCCTAGAGAGGGGCAAAAGCCAAACTTTCGAGATCAAACATTTGGTACAGGTTTAACTAAATATATTTCAACATGGTTTGGTGAAACTCAGATTTAGTTAAAGGTTTCCTAAAATTAGCAAAATGACATAATCGGGTCAAGAAATTGTTTACATGGAGAAAAAACTGCTAACTTAACAGTTGCTGCTAAAGAAGCAGGAAGTTTAATAGTGGAGAAAGTTAAGTGGAAGAAAAAACTAATTGCTCCAAATAGTAGTCCAGTCTAAAATAATCGAATTATTCGCTAAGATCCTAAAGTTAGACTTGACACCCGATCAAACCTCACAGAGGATCCGTTAAGACATGTAATAAAGAAGATGACCCAAACAGGAGGGCTGCTTGTTAAACGGATCACATGCTGCAATGTTGCTGTGTTTCATGCTAAAGTATTTACTGCATAGTAATAGAGCGGAGCCAGTTTTATGTTCATCCTAATCTCTTCATCTGAACAATATGTCTTACAGGAGCAGGGATAGGACTAAAAAAAATATCCAAATAAAAAAATAATGGCTATAAGTATGTCCGGATGTGTTTTTGACTGAGTGCTAAAACAAAAACTAACTTTTTGTCAATATTTTGATTGCTTTCGAGGTATATTTTGAGGAATAAAACAAAGCAAAAAAAAAAACAGAAACAAAGTAACGACTCTGCCAAAGAGAAACACAACATGTAACCTTTTTGTTTTGGTTGCTGAAAAGCGCAACAACAACAACGAGGGGACAGGAGCAGCGTGGACAGCTTCTCCTCCCGCTGACCCCGCCTCTGCTCAGCGCAGGGGCTGAAACAAAAAAATCCAGTATGGCGGAATCTGTCAGGAGATGGATCTCCAGCATGGAGGAGGAATAAGAAGGGGCCAAAAGCGAGCGGGACGCGCGGCTCCTGCTGGCCTGGCGAGGTGAGCCGTCTCTGCGCGCTGCGCGGGTGGAAGGCGCGTCCCCGGCCGCCTTCCTGCAGGGATGCGACCCCCACGCTCGGGATTCATCACAACAATGTCCCCCCGGCTCAAGTTTCCACGCCGCTCCGCTTTCGCTTTCCCAGTGTTTCTGAGTCGCGGTCGGCGGCGGTACGCGGAGTTCCGAATCTGGGTTCGAAGCGCTTGTTCTTCATTGTCGTTCGAGTTGTTATTTCTGGTGGGGTTTGTGTTACGGAGCACCGATTGTTGCGGAGCTATTTATAGAGCAGCACCGAGCGAGCCGTGGGCTGGAGAGCGCTTGTGTGGAGCTGTTGTGTTCGGGGCTGCTGCGGGGAAAAGCCTGGAAAACTGAGGTCCAGGCCCGGCTGGCTGTGCGTGAATGGTTCGGGATGGGCGGTGGTGATTCTCTACATGCGTCAATCTTTTCAGTTTCAGTTTTTTTTTTTTTTTTTTTTTTTTTTTTTTTTT
>JAVLVB010000301.1:125412-144037 GCA_032876305.1 Orestias chungarensis
ATATATATATATATATATATATATATATATATATATATATATATATATATATATATATATATATATATAAATATGGCAGTTTCACATTATGAGTGCATAAAGGTGCAAAGAAATGTTTTTTATTCATTATTTTTCTAAATAAATATCTAAGCTTATAATCATATTATGGTTTAAGGTGTGTAATACATAATGCAGTTTAAAATGACAGCTCTGCTAGTATAGTATTGTTAATTAAGACGTACGAAATGGCAACAACTGTCTACGAAACAGTGATAAAATTTTATGAATTGACCCACAGCATTAATTTTTTCCATTTTTATTTATTTATCCTATTTATCCTCCAATTATGTAGCTGGTTGATCTTGCATAAAAATAGTGGGTGCTAAAAGGGGACATGTTGTAGCTTATGACTACAAATGATTAGTTATATTCTCGATTCTTCGCAAAGTTTACTGCCGGGACAGCTCGAAAATACACAAAAGTTATTCTGGTTTGTTCATAATTGGTTGCAAAACTAAACTCAAATGAAAAAAAATGTTTAGGATCTACATCTCTAAAAATCTGGACCAATTTCAACATGTGATGTTCATTTTGCTGTTATTGCTAAAAAAACAATCTTGCATGTATATATTTTTTAACCTTTTGACAGTGGAAAAAAAAAGCTGACAACTCAGTTTTGGTTTCATCTGTTGAGCTCATTTTTAGATGACTTAATGAAAAACTTTTTGCTATCTGTTTTCGTATTTGTTCTTCGACTATAAAAAAATAAATCTAAATTTTTCGTAATCTATCTTTTGTTGCATTAACTCATTTCAGTGAGTCAATGTTTAAATTACTAGCTAGTAAAGGACGTTTTTGGACTTTTTTAATGCAGAACATCAGACTTGTTTGGGGTATATTTGAAAATCAACATATCATCAGACTACGGCGCTTTGTAATAATTATTTAAATTTTCTTCAGTTTTTTTAATTAAATAAATATTTTCCATGTAACTGCTATTCACCTATAAATGGCAATGTAGTAAAATATATGACTAAAGTAAGCATAGATGAGGCTTTGTTTGTCGTCCTCAAAAGAAACCGTCCTCTTCTGGGATTTGACATGATTGGAAAGGGCGTAATCAACTAGTTACTAGTTACTTCATATCCGGAGACATAATCCCATCTTTTCTTTTCAGATTTAAAAGTAATATTTAGATACGATTCCACCTTTGCTCCGCTCTGCACGAGTGCTTTTCTATCATTTCTGCACGTTCTGGGCCGCGGGCCACGTCTCCCTAGTTCTGTCATCCCTCATCTAGCCAGCTCATTTTGGGGACAATGGTCTCGGACGTTCGCGGTAATGCCTCTCTTGAGACAGTTGAGATACCCCGGGAGGATGGTGTTGCACCATGGATCTCACATAAAGGCTCTAAAACCCTCCCCCTTTTTTTTTTTTTTTTAGCTTTGCCCTTTTACCACAAAGCGTAAGCGTGCATGCACTGCGCAGTGACCGACTTTTTCTGGATTGGGCAGGGGGGGGCAATTTGTCCCACGGCTGTACTGTCTGGCCCCTTTCGTCTTGAGACCAACCCCCAGCCTTTAATGCACACACACACACATGTGCATCCATCCTGCTTCCAAAGCCTCGGAGACCCTCTGCCAGGGAGTAAACATCCACGCCAACCCCTCCTCACTCCAACCTCCCCCCAGGGCAGTTTTACCCCCTCTATTTGTAGTGGTGCAGTCGACTCAACGCTTCAGGCTTAACCGCTGATTACATCTGACACTTTAAGTTTTTGGGCTCCAGGCGTTTCAAGTTACTCCCATCACTGCGAAAACACAAAAATGTGTTTTTATATTTTGTACAATTAATAACCACAAAATAAAACCCAAAAATTTGCACCTGAGTAATTTTTGGTGATTTTTGGCCTTTCATAAATGTTATCGGGTTGTAGTAAAAATATAATAGTACTGAAAGGAGCTGTCTGTCCTGGATCCATCACACTTGAAAATCGTCCTCTAACATATTTATAAAAAACAAACACAAAACAATTAAAAATCAAGATGAATGACTTATGGTCCCAGAAAATGTTCTCCATTAATAATCTAAGCAGAACGTTTTCTTGTATAAAATCCAGCAACTACTATATACAAACGAAGTGCCTATCGACAACACCTCTAGGCCAACCAGAGTTGGCCTAGAGGTGAACTGACGGTTGCAATATTGCACGCGCTGCTTTAGCGATGTTGACTATGATTCTACGTAGAAGAAATAGGTTTGGAAGAGTGGATAAATGTATAAAAACAAATCCATCTTTTTGTCTGTTCGTTCCCTGCATGCAGAAACCCTTTTTATACATAATGAAAGATTTTGTCCAAGTATTTGGATTTGGTAGGTAAAAAGTGGTGAAGGGGCAAAATGACCCAGAGCTCACTTCTATTCTTAGCTAAACTGAATGTTGAGAAGTGAAGGTTCAATTTCCTCAGCAGAAAAGTGATGCTTTAAATTAACTTAATACGTTATTTTTGTTATTGGTATATAATAGTCTTAATAATCTCTGATGTATTGGAAAAAAATCAGAATCAGAAATTCTTCATTTGTCGTCGTTGCCAGGGAAACAACAAAATGTTTTTAGCAGTTTTAACCAAACAGAAATAGTGCAGGTAAAATGAATATTATAAGAAGTTACGCAAAAAGTTATATAAAAAAGGCTGTACAGTTGGAAATAAATGTATATATGTAAACAGTTTTTAAACATGTTTTATTCTCACCAGTTTTGCTTCTTTTATTTGTGATTCCTGAAAGTTTATTCAGACAGTTTTAATCAGCAAAGGATCATGATCAGGTTTGGTCAGGTTGTTTTTTTTTTTTGAATGTTAATACATTTCAAGTTTGACTCGGATTTTATCAGAACCTGACAGGAAATTGAGAATAATGAGAAATAAATTGATGGGATTTCTTTTGAATCTCCTAATTAGTTGGTTTTGAACCTTTGTAAAGTCGTAGTAACGACGCTTTCCTTTCTGTCCCGTCTCGCAGGTTGATGCTGATGTTCGACAGCGATCTGCCTCTTTAAGTGGAGCGGCCACATCATTAGGCTAATGGAGAATGGCTGCTGCTGGACGCCAGCTCCCAGTTTCCTGTTCGACCGTCCGGAGTGTTGGATCAGCCCGAGCTCGCGTTTAGACGGACACTCCCAGGCGTCCTTAGGTTTGGTAGGGTAACAGCGTCCCTGTGAATAATACCTTATATTAGACATAAACACGGTCATATCTGTGCTGCAGCACAAGCATAAACACATCGAGCCAGCTGCTCGGTTTGCCGGACTGTGTGAACACCAACCTGACTAACCGGGCAGAAATGACATCAAACAGCCACCAAGGTAAGACTCTTTTTTTATTGTTTTAGATTTTTACTGAGTTTTAGAGCATTTTTTATTTTCCCAATTTCTAAAGGATTTAAATGTTTCCCCTTAGATTTTGGATTGGACTTTGACTAAGCCACCCTAATACATGGATCCTCTTAGATCTAAACCATTCTATTGTAGCTCTGGTTGTATGTTGTGCCTTTAAATTTAAATGAACTGATGTAGCACAAATCTTTTTTTTTGTCACAGCCATCTGTTAACTGGCACTATTGTTTTATGTTGTACTTTAACAGATTTGCATGTTTAACCATTTTTGCTAAGATGTTTTTTTATATCAGTTCATGTTGAGTATAGAAAATGTACGATTTTACTTCAATGTGATTAGTAAGAGATTGTTAACGGTGTGTTTTCTCACTTTGTATTGAAAACAAACTTGCAGAATGGTTTCTTGTTTGAAACCAGGTTCCACTTCAGCTTGAAGGAAAACCTAAAACTCAGACGATATCTCGTTTCTGCTCTAAATGTACCTATATTTATCTCTAAAATAATTCTGACCGAAATCATCCCCTTAGCATGACGCTGCCACCATCATGTTTCATGGTTATGTATGAGTCAACGGAGTCCTCTGGGATGTTCTGTGGGCTTCTGATCCTCCTGATGAAATGTCTAACCATCATACGTGGAATACCGAGGGTCGAGCTCCCTGTTGCTGCAGCGCCAAGAGAAATCTGTCCGCAACGGCATCTGCCGTGCCGATGAACGCTTTGGTTACTAGCAGAGACGGATCGTGGCGCTCTAAAACGCAATAAAACATTTTAGTCCCGTCTTATGAACGTTAATAGGCTCAATTTGATATGAATGAGCTCCAGAGTGTGATAGAAGGTCTGCGGCATCATCTAATTAGGAGAGTCTCTTCTTTTCTCCCTGGCACTTAATGAAGCGGATGAATAATTCGCACAGACGTCGAGGCTTCGCCTCCTGCCCGGTCGCTCTGGTACCTGACAGTGTTGACCAAGTTGACTCCTTACACCTGGGAGCGTGTGCTGTGTCAATATCACAGCTGAGGCAACTATTAGGCCTCCCTGGAGGGATGTGAGCGAGTTCGGCGTTCCTGTTTCTGCTGAACGCAACTCGGAGTTTTTCATGTGTCAGTTGATATGTCAGGTCCTCTGGATATTTGATCATTCCTACGTTTGCTTAGACACAACACAAGACTGATTACATTTTTAAATAATGGACGACATTTTTAGGCATTCTTTATTAAGTTGCGATATGTAAGCTACAGTTTACAGTGAAATGAAATTACTTAAATGTACATTGAACAGCAGCCGTCTTCGAGGCTGCTGTTAGGATTCCTCAGAAAGGTCTCAGAAACGCTGCGCTGGGCCTCGATTACAGCGGCGTTGCATCAGTTCCTCTCGTTGTATTAACGTGTAAGTGTACAGGAACTGAGAGGGACCAGTTTGGTTAACTTTAAAAGTGATACGTTGTCCCTGTAGACTAGCCGGTTTACTAGTCTGGTCTAATATGTACAGGGATGAGGCTGCTTCGAGAAGACTCTCCTGTTCAGGAGGAGGAATCAGGCTCCTAATCTGTATCATCACAGACGTATTAAGCTCCCTCTCCACATTAGCTAATTTTTTGTATTTATCTCATGTTGCACAAACATGCTCAACCTTCAAAGCTTTTGGCATTTAGATAAAAAAAAATCCAGCCTAGTCTTAAAGGAATCTTTTGAATTTTATTTCAGACCTTAAATATGACCAGATTCACAAAAATTCCCAGCCTAAAAATGTAACTGGGAACATCGGTTTGTTCTGTGTTTCCATAGCTCCAGCTAAGTATTTGGGGATAAAATCATGGCGTGGAAAAACTACAACTCCCGTCTGGTTTGGAAGATCCCGTTCAGAGAAGTGAAGTCTTTAACATACTCTGAGAATCTGTACTAAGCTCGCTGGCTGTTTAGGCATTAAAATTGTAATTATTGTTGTTCACTGCCAGCTGCTTTCACTTGGGAATGATCATTTTTAATGAGAATTGTCTCAAAGACATCAGCTAAAACCCTTCCTCACTTGTAATTAGCAAACGTAACATTAACTTAATTCATGTATTACATTTAGGTCATAATAGTCTTATTAGGGTAAATTAAAGCTCGATAAATCACTGTAAAATCAATCTATCATTTTTATCCTGAAGCCAGAAGAAAGCTACTTGATGTAAATGATATATTTTAAAAGCGTGTGAATGGTTTAATTACTCCGACACTTTCATCTATTCCTGAATTCTTTAAAGTCTGTTAAAGTCTGATTTGATGAAGTCTTTCGTGATTCTCAAACTACCAGTTTGTAGGCGTCACGTTCCTACATTTCTAATAATACAGGTAACATTAGACCCCTGGAAATCGGCAAGTAACAAAAAAGCTGCGAAAAAAAAAAAAAAAAATCATCTCTTTAAAATAAACTGTCTCACTTGTGTTGCCTTCCAGTCCAAAATGTTCTGAAATAACAGCTCTCTTTATGTGATTCTGTAAAACGAACATGCATAGTGAAATTGAATCGGTGTCCTGCTGTGAAGGCGGGTCAGGAAGCCTCACTCTTCGTTGGCCAGAAGCCGCAGCAGCTGATAGAAAAGATAAACCAACCCAGCTCCCTGTCAAAACAGAACATGTAGCTGTTTGTTTTTTTTCTTATTTCCCACGCTGCCCTCCGCTTCGTCTTCTCTCCCACTGAAAGCCCAAATAACCGGGATCCGCCAGCTCACCTCCGACTAACACAAAAAATGATCCTTTCATCAGAGGTTGGGCGGCGATGATTCATATTTCTCTCAGCCTCAGGTTTGGAGAGCCTCCTCCTCCAGAGGAGGAGACGGTCCAGTTCCCACAGAGAGCTTCCAGAGTGCGGGCGTCGATTTTGAGGTGTTGCTTGCCTCGTTTTGAGTGACAGCTTGGAGGCGCACTTGTTGGATGTCGGCGCACACGCGGGGAGACAGAAGAGACATCCAAAGAGAGAGAAATGTGCAACAGTGTGACCTCGAGGCACCTGTCAGGGTTGTTCAGTGTTTTACTTTTTGGTGCTGGGGATATTTTAAGACAGGAGGAAGCTCACTTTGTCGTGTTTACAAGAAGCACGTCAGTTTGTATGTTGATATGTTTATCTAGAAGATGTCAGGGGGAAAGTTTGGGCTTTCAAGATGGAAAAAAAAAAGCTTTCCTTCCTTCCAGGTTCCACGTCTGAGCTGTAGTTTTATTTTTATTATTATGATTCTCTACTAATATATTTAAATTCCACATTAACGGTTAGACGACTCTAGAAAGTTGAACCAGGAAAAGTCTGGAGTTTACGCATAAAAGAAAAAATGTGTAGGACCTAGTGGTCCTAAATCTTTTGGAGTGTGTGTTCGTGCGTTTTGATCCTTCCCCTCCTTGCGCTGCGTTCCTGCTGGATGTTTCGGAGCGTGTTGCCCGCTTTTGCGCCGTCTTCGTAATCTGTAAATGAGCTTAGTGCAGCACCCTTTTTATGCCGGACTTACTCATTTTCTTTATGGCTAAATCATTGGGATTTTTAGATTACATATCATTTATCATAACTCTTTTCCCAGAAAAGGGAAATGCAAAAAGCTTTGTTCCATTACCATTTCTGAGAACAAAAGGCGGTCAGGCCGATTTAGTTGGCATGTTTGAGGAGGGAAAAAAGCTGGACTGTTTGTGAAGCGTGGATTTCTCTGTGTACATACAGATTATGTTCATATTAGCCTACAACATTTGTTTTACATGATAAGCATGCATAAATGTCATGTCAGTTATTGCGTTTCATCTAAAGATTAGCTGCTATAATGAAACGCTACAATTGGAGCATAAACATGTGACAGAAAAAGGCAGGATTTTTGTGGATCAGCTCCTCCTTCAGCCAAATATTCCTACAAAACTTTGCTGCTACTCATGTAATGCTTATCATTATTTGATAGAAACAAAACCGTTTTGCCTTAGTTATGAGGCCACAGGACTTATATCTGAAGAAAGGGAGTCCTTTCGTCCTGAATACATTGATCTTTCCTTAAAATAATGGCTTCTTCTGCACTGAGCGGCCTTTCGGTTCTTAATAATAAAGAGCTCGTTTCACTATGCATAATGACAATAATGTCTCCTTCTAGCTTCTTCCATCATTATCGCCAATTATTTTACGTTGTTGATTATCTCTCAAACAACCCATCTCCTCCCTGAACTATATGATAGCTGGACATTTCCATGGTGGCATCCATTACATAAATCCATTACTCAGCTTCTAGCTATATAAATACTGTTAAAGCAACAACGCTTTAGGCTTTCTAACAATTGTTTTACTCTCTACTCGCCTGCTGAGGTCCTGCAGGACTCTTCATAGAGGAGCGCCGCCCACATTGTTGTGTGCAAGCGGCAACAATAATACTCCTCCTGTTGTATACTACCTATACTACACCAAACACGGCACGTAAATAGAAGCACGTGTTACTTTTTCACTGCTTGACTAATTGAACACAAAAAAAACAACATAAAAACTATAATGAGATCCAGAACAAACCCGGCCGTGCTCCTTTGAAGTGAAAACGTACATCTCAGATGGTTCAGATGATGCAATATGAATTTGTATGCACGTGTGTTGCTTGTTGACTGTTTTTTTTTGGTGAAATAATAGTTGGCTAATATATTTTAGGAGTTCTGAAGTTTTGATTTTCATAGTAGTGCAATATTTATCTCCTTGCAGCAAAACCTTAAACTGAACAAAAATGACACGCTAAAGTTCACACAAAGTAGGAAGCACAGATTATAAACAAGAGGAAAGGAGAAAACGGGTAAGTATCACACCTGAAATCATCATAGTTCTAATGTCATGCAGCCCTAGTTTAGGATACTTAGATTGATATTAGACTAGTGAGAGCCACTCCTAGTTGCCAGGTTAGAAGCTAAATGATACTATCAAGGCATAAGTGGTCACTCATCTTCACGCAGCGGCTTAAATTTACAGTAGAAATATTTAGTCTGCGTTTCGTTTGTCAATGATTCACTTATGACTCATTCACACTTTAACAGTTTATTTTGCAGCCCATTGTCCCCTTACTAAGAATCGGCTGAACTCTGGTTACATCTTTAAGTGTTGCCTCTCTGGTCGTTCTCATTCACCGGGCGGCCTTATCAGTTCGCTTTTTTTTCCCTCTGGCTCCATAAGAAAGTAGTTTTTGTAAAACCTGTTTGCTACATGTCCAGAATAAAGAGCAAAAATACGAGTAGTGCCGAAATAGACGGGAAGTAATACTGTATGGATGAGCTGGAGCTAGTGCCAGGCGGTGTATTTTATGAAAGTAAAAGCAGCTCAACCACATGTTTTAAATGTGAAAGTAATGCATGCAAAAGCGGGTTAAAATGAAAATCAGGATTCAAAGAGAGCAAGCCCTCAGGTGTCGGAGCAGCTCGCTAAAGAAGGAAGGTGATGCCATTAGCTGCCACATTTGTTTTAGACAGAAGCGCACTGGGTTTCCAGGAAAGGCTCTATGGTGTAACGCTGGAGTCCAAACCGGGCCTGCACATGAGTCACACACCCAGCGTGATAACTGGGAGTAGATGCTAAGCAGCTCCCATGGTCCATATTTGTGAATGGAAGGGTTGAACTTTAAATCTTCGCATGTGTTGGCGGCGGTGGTGGTGGGGGGGGGGGGTTGGAAATTAAAGATTAACGCATTCCTCGAACGTTATCGAGCTGCAGCGGGGACATAAACCGCGTTCAGATTAGATTTTTTTTTTACCGCTTTATTGCGCTCGGCTGTGTGGCCGTGAGTGCCGTTTACGGCTCTGGACCGGCAAACTTAACACAGTGCTCCTTTCCTCGAAGGCTCGGTCATATCTAGGTCACAAACACCAGTTTCTGGGTTTATAAAGCAACAACAAAAATCCGCCAGGAATATACAGTCAGCAAAATAAAAAAAAAGATTAACAAGGCGCATCGAATGATTTATTTGACCGCCAGGAAGATTACATTGTTTTCTCTTGGGTTTAGACATTTTTAGCTACTCCAAATTTATGACTCGGTCAAGTTGTTTGCTTTATAGATAGAGATGCACCAGATACCTAAGAACTGAAGTTAGTAGGATTATTTTCTACTTGCACACAGTTTGATGTCTTAAACCCGTCATACCTGCTATGTTTACATGTTCCAATGTTTACTAACTAATTAAACGGTAGATATTTACAAAAATTAGTTTTTGGGCTAAAGAAAAGGTTAGGAAACCCTACGACTACTTGATAGCGGACATGTCTTCTTGTAGCTAGCTGCCAGTATCTGCTTTATAGAAAGTGTTTCCTACAGCTTTGAGCTTTGAGATATTTGAGCAGTGTTTTTGGGTATGTTTTGTGATTATATTCATGTTTCAGGGTCCGTTTTGTTTAATTTTTATTTTATTTATCTACATAAAATTCATGATGGAGTTTTATGATGGTGAGCAAACCCTAAATCGACTCAAAATAAACTGTAAACTCACTGTTTTCAACATAAGTCTATCCTGTATAGTCTATTCTTTATGGTTCTCTTCAGGGAGTAAAGATACACGTTTCCTCCTTGCACAGTTCCAATTAAATGTAAACTTTTGCTTTGCACTTTAGATTTTAGACTTCTTGTGGCATCTTATTGACTGCTCTTAAAGTCCATGGCCAGACAACTGCATTGTGACTTTTTTCAGTGTCCTCCATTCTTGAACATTCCTTACTGGTCTCAAAGTCTGCTCAAATCTTCACGCTGGTCTGTGCATCTCACCATGGAGTTTCTTTTGATCACTTCAGAAATCAGGAGGACAAAACTAAATGTAAATTGTTTAAAACAGGGCAGACCTTCAAACTGCTGAGTCAAGATGCTGTAGTCATGTGCTCCTAGTGTGTGAAACGCCTCTCTGTGATATATAGCCAGTTAAATAGAAATGAATGTATCCTAACTGATTCCACCCCAGAAAGTATGCTTTCTATTACAGTTTATAGAAAATGCTTCTTTCCCTGGCGGTTTCAGACGTTTACGTGATACTTGGATTTTTTTCACTTAATTTATTTTGAATATTCATATTTTCTAATTACATTGTGCAATTCCTAACTTCTCCACATGACCATATCGAACTTAGATATGTTTTTTTATGCTGTCCTTTAAGCCTCCATTATTAGGCCAATCAGAACTTTTCAAGTGGTAGCACAACAGTTTGGATGTTTATTAGTTTCATGCCTATTGCAGTAAAAAAGAAGAAAACTTCATTACAAGGCTTGCTTTCTGCATTCGGGATGATCTGAACTGTTGAACTTGGAGACTGATCAAATCTATTATTTATTAAATTTGAAATAATGAACAAGCACATCAAATCATATGAGCTCTGCTGCAGCCAGAGCCTCAGATGTGTCAGGTATTGCGATCAAGGACTCGAGCAGAGGTGGGATTGCGAGAAAAAATAATTTATTGTGGGGAAGAATAATGAACGGAACATAAACAGGAACAAAGGCAAAGCTGAACCGGAACAGGAATAACCCGAAACGGAACGTAAACAAACAGAGAACTAAAGCGAGACGTGGGGACTACAAACGTGAATAAACAAAGCAATCAAAATAAACAAACCAACTAAAGAACACGGGAATGGGAAATAAACTAACAGACAAAATAACAGATTATTAACACAAGGAAAACAGGAGGTGACGAAGGATGGGGGAGGAAGCACGGGAAACCGGAGACCTAAGTAAGAGTAGGGACGGGACCTCAGGAGAATAATGAAGGGAGAAGAATCAGCACAGAGAAACAGCGAGCAAGAAGGGAAGGCTTACTGGGAGACGTGGAGGAACAAGCAAGAGAAGGCGCAGAGAGAACGAGGGAATCAGACGATCCAGCGGTGAGTGAATGGTTTAACCAGGCTTAAATACTTAGGAGCAGGAGGTGGAGATGATTGGGAGATTGAGCACAGATGTGAACAATGATTAAGAACAGATGAGGGAACACACACACACACAGGGAGAAAGAGAGAGCGGACAGCGAGGGAGAAAACAAAGACTCAACCAAACTAGAAAATAACCTAAACAAACCAATAACTAAATATAAATAATGATAACAACAACAAAATTATAATGAACTGAACCAAACCAAAAACACGGATCATGACAAGATGACCATAAAGGACCCTTATAGCCAAGCTATCTGTTAGGAGTACCAGTGTTTATACATCTGGTATTTATGGATGCAAATGTAGCGACAAATGTGTTCTTGGTATATAATCATTGCCTGAAGTAAAACCTATTAGGACACTTACAAAAAATCCATTTAATTGTTGAAGACACAAATTGATTTACGAGAAGATACAAAAAGTACATGCAACAGAAAATAAGGACATCTTCACTCTCGTAGGAGTTTGAAAGTATTATTTTACTAACAAGATTAAATATGTAACACGTAAAGATACTGATTTAGGTTTAAAAATTGTAAACTAATTTACAAACAAATGCTGGGGGTTTAAATTTTTTTTAATGATGGTATTAATTAATGTTGCAAACGTAATTTGTTGCTTTTTTTCAGTGGAATTATTTGCCAGTCATCCTGGTACAATAGCAAGAATAAGAGTCTAACATAGTCACCTTTTTATGATTTAACTCTGTTTTCAAACCCGTGTTGGCTGCAATGTGTAACATACCATACTTGCTGGTAAATTAAATAATCTGCTGCAGATAAGTAAACAAGTCCAATTAGATCCTAAACTAAAGGAAAGTTTGATTTATTTCTATCACCTAAAATATAGGATTTACGCTTTACATGCGCATTTTTGCCCATCGGGAGCATGAATAGATCTGTGTTTTGTTGTCACATGTGCTCAAATTTAACAGGTGACCGCATCTCACAGGTTTGTCGTAAGGCGACGATCATGTGGAGCCAAAACGCCGGCTGACCGGCAGGATGGAGCAAGGGGGCGTAGTGAATTAATCTTCATTTAATTTGAACCAAAGCGAGCAGGTTGTTATAAAAATAACAGGAATTAAAGCCTGACGACACAGAAACCAAACTTGCGGTGGGAAGACCAAGGACAACCTGCGGCATGCGTCTGAATGAGAAAAAAAGTGAGCTAGGGAGTGTTTAGACATGGAAATCACAGGAGGACGAACAAGTGTAGTGATTGAGGAGGTGTGGAGGGAAACCAAGGAAACGGACTGAAGGAGTAAAACAAGGTTTCCGTGGATGTCAAAGTTAGTCTTGTCTGCTAATTGCTATAAGGTAATTAAGCAGTGTCCTGGTGTGTGTGTGTGTATGTGCAACTGTTGGCCAACTCTTACCATGTGGTCAGTGGGGAGTTTTCACAGAAATGCAGAGGGACCGCCGCTGACGTAAACCATATTCCAGGAAAACCGGTGACACTCACATGTTTGCACCCTTGTGTGGGGATTTTCCCTCTGTTGGTGAGGAAAGCCGACCCGAGGGAAGGCAACGGTTAACCCTACGGGTCTCTGTTAAACTCTTTTCAAAGGGAGACAATATGAGCCCAGGTAATTGCCATAGAGAACAAATATAAATATTAGTAGTCTTTTGTCGTCCCTTATTGCTGCAGCAGAGATTTATTAGATTTTATTTTTACTTGAAAAGTATTAGATTTATTTGCTTTTTGGTTGTTTTTTTGGCAGCCAGCTGCTTCTCCTGCTGATCTCTCCAGGATAATTCGATGGCATGTTCTTGTTTTTTCCCTGCATGTCTCTCCGGCACCGTTCTCGGATCTTACCCGTGTCTTTGACAAACATCGCAATACAGTATGCACACAGATCTCCAGATGGCCATAAGTCTATATTATAGATTTGCTTTTTATTACACCTGCCAGATACTATTAGGTAGCGGCGTGGAGATTTAGAGAGCAGTGTGAGAGTGCAGGGTTAGCGCGACTGGATTGTGAAAGCTTTTATTAGGATTCTATGTATTGCAATTTTTGTCTTTCCCCGTTACACAATATAGAACATGTTGTGTTATTTGTTTGCTTCTGATGCCCTAAAATAAAGTCAATTGTTAAGATATAAGTGTGGAAAATAGCTCTTTTTAACTACAAGCGTGTTTCGAGCAAAATTCAGGTTTACTTTTTAGGAGAGCAAAGCCTAGTCAATGTCCGGACCTAAATCAAATAGAGAATATGTATGCAAGACATGCAAATGAATGTAGACAAGTGAGCAGAGATTTAAATTTCTGGTTGAGTTGCATAATGTATCATTGATATATCAAAATTGGAATATCTGTACAATCTTTATGAGTGTTGCATTTTTACATCCTCCTGTAATATTTACTCAACAGAACATAATCTTATAGCAGTAAAAGTTCTCTGTAGACACAAATGACATTGTCAAAAACTCCTTTTATCTTTTCAAACCACAATAAAGCACTTTCTGTTGCTTTTTTCACATGATACTCCCACAAAAGTTTAACAAAGCGAAAAGAGAAAGTGATGTTGCGTGTTTTTGTATAAACTCCGTTTCTGATCCTTTTTTACCCATGCCTGCACCTGCAAGCGATTACACATCATACCGCCGAGATCCGGGGGCGAACGGGTTAAAAGCTTTCACTGCAATAAAAAGGGCCCGGCTTATCCCTGAGTCTATTTTTAGACGCACGCACACCAGATATGAGCACGTGCGCATGTGGTGCACAAACAATCATTATTTTTGCCCCCCCACCCACCTTTACTCGTGTTAATCTCCCCCTCATGATGGAGCGGTTTGTTGCTGTGAATTGCATTTCTAAAAACAGAGCGCGGGACAAGGGCATGCATGCCACAAACTGCCCCCCTATTTTTTTATTTTACAGTTTTTTGGTGTGTGGCAACCTCGTGGTGGGCAATTTCAGGCCTCGTTGTCACATTTGTCAGCTTCTGCACTTGCACAGACATGTTGATTCTGTAATAAAAGCCAAATTACCCCCAAAAAACCCCAAAATACAAATGGTTGCAAAATACTCCTCCTGCAGCGTGTTCCAACAATGCCGCACCCTCTCTCTCCCACAGAGGAGTTTTCCAGCCAGCCAGACAGCTCGTCCACTCTGTCCTCCCGTGTCCCACTGACTTGGCTGACCACGATCAACCGAGAGCAAACCCAGGGGGTCCGTCCAACTGCCGGGTCCCCCGACTTGCACAGGTTCTCTTGCAAGCGATGCACCTCGTCTCGTCTCGCCGCGCCCAACCCCCCGCCATCCGAAAAACAAACACCTAATCGTGGCATTTAAACCCAAATCATTAGAAAAGCCCCGTTTTTAATTGGTTTCGGGACAAAGACGGCCGAGAGTGAACATGAGCTTATGAAAGCAACATGATGCGTCCTTTGTCCCCGCATCTTTTGTCTGGACCCAGCCGAGAAACGGGATACACTGTGTTCTGCCAACCAACTGTCGGCGCCAATTACGGTTTACACTGCTTCATCGGAACCCTATCCCCGTGCCTTTTGACATGGCGCTGGACGCAGCGGTGCACAAAAAAGTATGAATGTCTGTGCCGGCCGGCGGAGAGATGCCGATGTTATGCAAGCGGATTAATGATTATCTTTGCAAGTAGAAAACAGTAGAAACAGATATTAAATGTTGCACCTGTTACTCTGTGTGCATAGTAGGTGCGGGGCCACTATGAGCAACTGCGATAGCGTGGGCGTTTGTTGTTGTACGGCAGTAGACTCAGCTAGCAGGTTTTTGCAGTTGCATTGCAGATCTCCTAGCAACCGGTGCTGGTATTATCTGGGATGCTCATTAGAAAATCAACTATGAGCAAATATGAACTATTTCTGTGACCCACTCTGCAGTCAATTTAAAAAAACACAGTGACAAAATAATGGTTAAAAACAAAATGGTCACATTTTTTGTCATTGGCAAACAAAGCTGTTTAAAAAGGTAAAAACCAAATCTGAAATGACACATTAAGGCAAACAGATCCACTTTTGCTTGTGTTTTTGGGATGTGAGGCAAAAATACAATTAATAAAATAAAATAAAATAGAAATAATAAAAACTATGTTAAACAATCATTGCGTTTTTTCACAAACAGCCTTTAAAACACCTGCATGATTTTAGTTTTGCTAATATTTAACAGTATGTTAAATGTTTTCTTGGATTCTCTATTTCCTGAATCCTTAAAATATTCTTACATTTGTTTTGTTAATTTCTATTGGTGCTGGATTTTGATTGGATTACAAAGATCTGCCTGTAATTAGCTGGTATTGAGCATTTACATATACAAACGCAAGGTTTAAAAAAAGTAAATAGTTTAGCTTTAAGGTTGAGGTTTAAAGGCGCAGAACCACAAATGTTTGTTAAACGTGTTTACATCACATTCCCCGGAATGATGACTATGTATGAGGAGCAGATGTAAAGTCGGCCAAAGTCCCATTAGCAAAACAACAATACAATGCCTGTCAATTACACTACCTTTCATTATTCCAGTTAAACATTTGTTAGCACCTTAATGAAGACACCGTGTGTTTAATAGCTTGTAAAAGGGGTGAAGAGGATGCCATGTGTCGATGGTCACATTTAAAGCTGTCGCCTTGCTTCTCTGTGAGCAGAAATCAGATCAGTTAGGATTTCGTAATGTTATTGTCCAGTTGAGTGTTGAGTGACCCATCTGCTCCTAAGTTGATTGTAGATACAAACTTTGGTTGTAACAAAACACATTTTAATACATAATCAACATCTAGAATCCTTCACAGCCACTGTCTTCCTATTCTGATGTTGAATTTGGTTCTGGATAAGCTGCAGTGTAGCGCTTTAACCGAGCTGCTTGGGGATGACAAGAGTGTTAAAATGTAGACATAAAGCATTCAGGATTGATTTGTTTGAAACTTCAATATGAATGTTTAGCTTTCAATAATCCCCCAAAAATGATGTTGATGATATGTATAAAAAGAACCAGAGCTTTTTTTTTTTTGACTTAATCAAGCTTGAGCTCATAAATTTCCACCTTTTTAAATGAAAGCCCTGCACTCTCATGGCTTAAATTATGAATGTCCTTATAAATTTCATACAAACCCCCTATTGAAATGTCACGGCCATATTAGATTCATAAATCTGAGCTGCAGATTTGGAGTGCTTGGCTTCCATCTTCGCTAGTTTTTGTTGAACTTCTGTGCACAAACGGATGCCTGCAGTGTAATTACCGATTTCCAGCTAATTTCTGACTTTATATGAAACGCCGGCTTTCACAGAGGGGCACACAGAAACAGCAAATTGCATTACGACCGTCTCTCCTGACTCGGCCAGCATGGAAGGAGGGTCAGATGGTTGTTTCCAAGCGTTCGGGGAACAAAAACCCACGGAGGCTCACGCAGGGGTCACCCATTCTCTTTTATCGGTCGCCATGACGTCAGGCGGTGCCCTCGGGAAGCGAATTTGCGACCCAGAGGAAAAATGCTCTTCAAGGAGAGGCGTGTTTGATTAATCGTATTGTTCCTGTCTGGTTCACCTTGTTCACTGGAGTCACCCTGGACGAGGCAGCCAGAACGGAAGTGCTCTGAATGTAATGAGGCCGGAGCATCCTTCCTGTCTTTCTCTGTCTCTGTCCCCCACCACCCCCTCGTTCCTCTTTGCAAATGGACAGACGTCTCATTCTCATTCCTGCTGCGTAACAAATGCCTCTTTCAACACGCCGTTAACTGGCCGAGCCAGCGCTGGGTCAAGTTTGCAGCGGACGCCCGCTCTCCACTTCTTCAGCCCTCTTCCCCGTTCGCTCTGCTCGTCCAAAGAAGCGCGTTTTTGACGGGAAAAGTAGCTGCATTAGGTTGAGATGACTGACTCTCCGCCCGAGGGTAGCTGATGCTATTTTTAGCTTCCCGCCTTCCCGATGCTTACCCACTGGGACCCAGAAGATAGGAGGAATGAGAGAAACAGTGGGAGAAAGATAAGAGAGAAGGAGGGGAGCTGCTGGGTAACTAGGCTGCATATAAGATTGATGGGGCTTGTTGTTATAGATTACCTCTTCTCTTGTTTGTGCCGTTTCTTGCTTCGTTTTGTGTCCTAGTCTGTCGCAAAATGTTTTGGTTTTTTCCCCCCAGTTTTTACTTCCCCTAACGTCAAAGTATATCACTGCATAAGTCCAAATTAGGAGTATTATTAGTATAGATTCTCATTTGTATTCACAGCTTTATACCCAAACCCCTAAAAAATACCTCATAATAGTCTTTATATATAACCAGTTGTTCTGTGAAGGCCTCAGGTTTGTTACAAATCATCTGTGAAGAAATGTTATCATGAAAACTGCTTGTTTCGCACTCCCTAAATCTGGCTTTTCTTTTAGAGCAGCGAAAGAGAAGCAGTGATTAAAGGAAAATAAGTAAGAGACGTGGTGATGGCAGAATCACATGAAGCATTTCTTTAACAGCAGCACAGAAAGCTGTTCAGACTAAATTAGACAATGAGTGGTAGAACAAAGCTAAACATCCACACAAACATAACATGTAGAGCTACAATGGATTGGTTTAGATCAGAGCTTATTCATCTGTTGACATGCCCTAGTCAAAGTCCAGACACAAATATGTGGCAACACTTGATGTCCTCACATACTTTCCATCCAATCTGACGTGTTTTAGTTTGGCTATGAGAAATGCTTTTAGAGACGTACCCCAAAGTTTGCGGCCGATGTGTTTAAAGTTACTTCTAGTGTTGGTTATATATAAAAAATATGCCTATAAGATTTTCAAGGTTATAAACCGTTTATATATTTCCTATACATTTCATAATAATGCAATAGCTTTAAGATACAATTCCTCTCGGATATCTTAAAGTTTGCAACTGTAACCTGACAAAAGTGGGAACAGGATCCTCTCTCCACGTCTCCTATCTCTGACCGTGCGGTTTGCACTGAAAGCCAATACGCTTTCTCTAACCAGCCGCATGCAAACACGTCCCAACTAATTCGCCTAAGTGTGAGATGTAAAGCTGCAACCAGCAAGTTGTGCAAAAACCGGGGTCGATTTACTCGGAAGCCACAGGTGTCTTCCAGCGCCGACGCGCTTCATTTCCATTGCAAAACGCAGAGATTTGAATGGACTCATCTGGAGTCAGCGCCGCTCCAGACGGCTGTCCTCTCACCGTTTCCTCGCTTTTTTACATGAAGTCTGGCGACGTGCAAACACACTCAACTGCCAGGTCCGCACCCGAGGGTGGGGAAATGGTGGTGGTGGTGGGGGCACCTGACTGAGGTGTTTGTTTCGAATGCATCACGCCGGAGGATGGCGTCTGCAGGATTTGTTTCGATCGGGCCGAACGGGTCCTCACACAGACGGGTGCGT
>JAVLVB010000301.1:146384-183692 GCA_032876305.1 Orestias chungarensis
CTGTTCCAACATTCATCCATCCGACTGTTTCAACATCCATCCAACTATTTCAACATCCATCCAACGCTTCCAACATCCATCTGTTTCAACATCCATCCTTCCAACTTTTTCTACATCCATCCGTCCGTCTGTTTCAACATCCATCTATCCAACTGTTTCAACATCCATCCATCCATCCATGAATCCATCCTTCCTGCTGTTTCAACATCTATAACTTCAATTGTTCATTCCACCATGTATTCCCAAACTTCTTCCATCTATTCTTTCATCCCTCCATCTATCATTATGTTAAAATTAATGCTTTTCATTTGTACTTTGACTAAACGTTTAAATGCAAAGATATATGAAAATCCAAGAAAGGACTCTGGAAAAGTTTGTAATGTTCACATCATAAATTGTTTATTATTCTGGGCTGTTACAACTCCAACTATAAGGACAGTGAACAGTAGTCCAGTAGTACTCAGCTCAATCCATTCAGAACAGCTTGGAGATGTCGAAAAAACTGGTCCTGTTAGGTTTTTAGTCGTATTCTTTCAGTAATTTGATGCGGTCCCTTTTTGGAATGCAAAGCCGTGGTTGCTGCACCTGCAGGGAGTTACATGAGTCAAAGTAAACACCCGAGTTTGCTTTCATACAAAGCAGCAAAGGTTGTTTTAAAAGCTACCAACACATTTAATGTTCACTGGGATTCATTCATTGTGTGAACCAAACTCAGGATAGTCTGCTGGAGCTAGAATTACAGTTGAAATGGTTTAATCCCAAACGAGAAGTTAAATAAAATGAATGCATGTCGAATGCGGCTTATAATGTGCATCATTGGTCTGCGTTTATGTTTGGCTCTCCGTCTTTTCCTCCTGCGTCAGCTCGGGCAGCGAGGTGTGACATGCTCGATTAAAGCCCTGCTGCAGAGGCCGAGGTGGACCTCCGCCTCCTGGTCCTGCTTCGACTCCTGCCGTCTCCCTTCCTTTAGACTGCGGCGCTGCAGAGCCATCGCCTAATGTCGTTAAGGCAGCGACAAGTCAGAGCTCGCTCGTTTTCGGCAGTGCAAGGCTCCCGCCAGCCCCTGCAGGATCACTGCAAGCTGTTGGATAGAAACTGTGTCATTTCTGGGAGTTACGATGGCAGTTCTTGGTTGTAATTTATTTCATGAATCTTATTTGTAATTGTTTAATGAGTCAAAAAGAAGAAAATGTTCAGTTCCAACCTCTAGCCAGTTGATTAGCAGTCCTGTATGTCATCAAGCTAAACATCTATCCCACATAGTCCAGAGTTTCTGCACCTGTTTGTCATTTCTTGCTGAAACGTCGCGTCTGTTGAACCCTAATGAGTGCGGCGCTCGGGTGGTCCAACCGTGGGACAAAAGCTTGGTGACCTGGGCATCCAATGGAGACCCCGGCCCCCTGGCATTGTCTGGAATAAAAACTTTTGCTTTATTAGCCATGGAGTGTGCCCGAAGGGTTGTAAACAGATTGGTGATTTGTTGTGGAGAGGGAAAAGGAAGAGGAGGGGGGGAACAGGATGCCTCGATGTAGGACACAAAGGGTTGCAAACACACGAGACTTTTCAAATTTTTTGAATCGTCCAATAAAATAGAACGTCTTCATCAAGCTCAGAAGGACAGAATTAAAGCTGAAGTGTTTGGTTTCTCATCGCCTTTTTGCTGACAAGTCTGAGCTAAATCGGGCCTCGGATCAAAGAGGAGCCTTTATTTAGATTTGACAAACTGAAACTGAGGCGAACCCTTGTCAAACAGGTACCTTCATGTGTTGTGCAAGACTCCTGGAAGCTCCCACGGCTCTCCCCCGAGACGATGCCTTTGTTTTGGTTTGCGCAGCGAAAGGCCCTCATATTACCCTTTATCCCGCGCTCATCAGTAAACCAAGGTACATGTTTGACGTCAGTTCTTGAAGACGGGGCCAATATCAAAGTAGACCTTTTTCAAGCAGCAGCCAGGTTGCTCCCAGGAGCTTCCCGTTTGCTATTAGAGCTTCTTTTATTCCCCAGCCTGGAGCCGCGCCACGCATGGCTAGTTAAGTTTAGGCTTTTGTTTGTTTTGATGTTTAATGGAGTGGGCTTGTTGATAGCCGATCAGGCAAAATAAGATTTCCACTTAACTTGTGCTGGGGTGTGTTTTAATTGAGTTTGGCCATCTGTTGGCTTGCTGCTCTATTTTGTTTTCTAAGATTTCACAGCAATTTTACTGCCATGGTAAAAATAAGGGACAGCAGACATAATCAGACGATAGTAAAAAAAAATAAAATAATCTTTGCCAGGTTGTAAAGCGACATAAATTTAACCTGATGTGCACAACAGATTTCACCCTGGAGCCATGAGGTTTTTGACTAAAATGAAGCCAAAAGCAGTGTGCAAAAAAATGCAGGTATTCCAAAGGAGTCAGAAACGAAGTTTAAAGGCACTTTAATAAGTGATCAACAGCTTTTAAAACAGTTACTGCTGTTTGCTAATCTGTAATAAAAAGAAATGCTGAGTACACACTACACATGACACAGATGAACTTAAAACAGACATGCTTACAGCTAATCAGTTTAGTAAGGGCACTTTGTTTAAAGAAAACCCCCATTCCAATCAAAAGTTTCATAATTCATGCTTGCTTGACAGTCAGTAAGTCTACTGAAGTAGTTATATGAAATGTAAAGCCTGACTCAAACTGGGTGATGGAGTACAAAATAACTTTTTGCAGTATTGCAAGAAAAATGGACTAAGTGAGGCAGAAAGTGAGTACTTTGGATTTTTTTTTTTTACCTTATAGATTAATATGAGAATCCTGCAGTATTTTTAAGTCTTTGACATGTATTACCTCTTTGAGTAAGGAGACATGACAGAAAAGAGTACACTATTTATTCCAATAAAGAAGAATAAGTAAAAAAATTCTTTACAGGTTTAAACAAGCATTTCCCCATCCTCCAGGTATGCAATGTGAATTTCTTTATTAAACATATTTTAAAAGTGGCACTAACTGGAAGTAAATCTAAAATCAGACCTTCGGAGCGTTAGTTTTGACTTGGCATTGTCTGCCTACTTGTAAAAAGGACCCAGAGAAAGTCAGTTTACATTTTGCAACACAGCCGTGATGGGAAGAGATGAGATTGATCGCGCTTTTCCTGGCCCCGCTTTGGACACTGCAACAGCCACAGTTTGCTTAACAAGTTGCTAAACTTAACAGTGTTTTTTTGCTTTCCTTAAACAGTATGCAGACTGAGCCCCGGACAAACAATCGGGATGGACTATAAGCGAGAAATTAGCGGAACAGCGCTTGTGTTATTCATTGATATGAAAACTGTCCCTGCTTGTGTCTTCTAAAAAAGTTAAGATTAACAAAAGAGAACATCTTTTAGGGCAAATGCACTCAAACTCTTTGCCGGGAAACCGAGGAAGAAGAGAGGCGGTTTTTGTGATTTCAGTGATTTGGATGGGACCTGCGTGAAATGAGTGGGAGAAGGGAGGCTAAAAAGGGAATTCCTCTGCAGGGAGAGCAGGTTGAGTGAGGCAAAAACAGTAGAAAGGGCGAAGCGACAGACCCACAGTGCTTTGTGTGTGTGTGTGTGTGTGTGTGTGTGTTTGTGTGTGTGTGTGTGTGTGTGTGTGTGTGTGTGTGTGTGTGAGTGAGTAAGAGAGAGAGAGAGAGTTGCTGGTTCCTGGAAAAGCTGCAGAATAAACAGGCTGCATGCCTGAGACTGCCCTGTGATGTCACCAGTGGGCAAGCCGGGGACGAGGGGAGGAGAAAGAGAGGAGCAGAGGGAGACACCCATCAGGTTAAGACGGCAGTGGAGGACGACGGAGGCAGAGTGCATGAGGAGAAGTCAAACGAGCAGGAAGGGGAGCGCGCCGTCGTTCCCCGTAACAGACTGAAGGAACATCATAGGAGGAGGGGGAGGGAGGAAGGGGAGCATCGGTGAGGAGGAGAGGATGAAGAGAGGAGCACTGATGGGTAACGACAGCTCTGACTTCTTTTTGTAGCTCCCACTTTCATCTGGTGAGCAATTAGTGCTGCCATGGTGGCAGAGATGCCAAATGAGGTGTGTTTGCGGATCCGCATGCATCACCATTGATGAGTGCATCGTTTCAGAGACCCCGAACATTTTGTACTTGGATTTGCATTAAGCTAGAAGGCTGTGGCTCACTGAAAGCAATTTTACCCTTTGCTTTGCTTTTCTAACTATTATACTCTAAAGGACTTCAGATGAGGCATTGATTTACCACCTTAACTGCAGAGTGACTTTATGCTATTCAAAAATCCAATGAAGAGGAAACAAGAAATTTGCAGCTCGCTAAAATCTGATATCCTTTAGCCTAATCAGCTCCAACCAGTAACTGGGATGTTTGAAAACCAATCTTTTCTGATTAGGGAAGTGGATCATATCTAAGCCCCTCCAGGTTGCAAAGGAGTTAAGAGAATCAGTCCTAAGCTGGATGAAACTGTATGTTTAGATGTGTCTTTTGGTTATTCAGGGTGCAAGAGAGCAACAGTTCTGCAGAATAGCAGGAAATTATTGTTTCAAATGTTGATATAGTTGTTAAACAGAATACAGCTCTGATCAGCCCCTACCCAACTTTACCAAGTAAAGCACGGAAGTGAAGGAAGTTGCAGTGAAGGAAATGGGTCAGGATGTAAAAAAGCAAGAGAGAGGACCTCAGCAGAATGCCATATCTGTAAAGATTGTAGTTCTTTTTTAGTGAGATCCTAATTGGTTATTGTAGCCTGCATCTACTCTTCCTAGGGTCCACACATTCAGTATGAACTAAAAGCCACAACATAAATTACATCATAAAGAAAATCATTAAATTAAATAAAGGCTGTAGATCATAACAAAATAAGTCATACTCTTATGAAAAATGTTCTACAAATCTATTTTCATGTAAATATATCCACAATATATATGCAAGGCTGTATGTATAAAACATGAATCAATTAATCAAACAAAATGTAATGTCGAAAAAGATCGTTATGGGTGTGTTATTCTTCGGAGTGGCCGAAAACGTAAAGGAATGTTACAAACATTATGGAAGTATAATTCTACCTTCAATTGCACGTCTGCTTTGATAATGATGTGCATTAGAACTAAAAAACAGATTGGATTATGTTGTTTTTGTGATTGTTATACTTAGAATGTTTGCCATCAGTAATGTAATTTTAAAAACTTCCTAAAGAGAAATCTGCCATAATTGGTATTGGCAAGTGAAATCTTCATTGAAAGCAAAACATTGCCACCCTACAAGTCAAAAGAAGACAAGAATGATCCCCTGTGAGGAACACGTCATACATCAACTCTGCCTGGTTCCACGTCCAACACCACCCTGCAATGTGGAAGGTGTTACTGAAGAGTTAAATGATATCTAAAAAGAGATCTTTAGTCAAGACTTGCTCGTAGTTCATTCGGGCTGCGGGAAAGCAAGAGAGAGCAGGACTTCAGTCTCCAAACAAAAGTTCTCTGTTTGATGAATAGATGATAAATACATGCTCAGTTTGAGTGAATGCTGCAGGTCAATGATGCCGAGGATCAATTGGAATGTATCCATGATTGAATTTAATATTTTTTCTTGGGAAGTTCCTTAAGTGGACGTGTTATAAATTGGCGCTAAATAGATAAACTAAATATAGGAATTGAATTTATCCTTTGTACATTTAACTTGTTTTTAGAGCTATTTATAACCCTTTTAACTTAATTTCCGATACATGATGCTAAAGACTAAAATGAAACTCAAAATCATCATTTTTTTTTCTTTACAGCAACAGCTCTTTCTTCTACACAGTGTGACATTACCTCTCCTTCCAATTCAAAGAATAGATTAATGCTGACTGTAGGAAATCAGAACTGACTCGTACTGGTCGTTGACAGTTCAAAGTTGGAAAAATTGACCACGCAATTGCAGTTGATGCATCTGTCAAAAACAGTTCCTCTTGTTTTAAAGTTCTGTACGAGAAATGGGGTGAGATTGGTAGTGACAGGTCTTGCGCTTTACAAAAACTGCTATCCTTTGACCCTAAAAGTAATCAGATCAGGGATTGACTCACAACCTTAAGCTGCACAGTGACTCATGCAGAATCAGGTAAAGCTACAACAGACTAAATGAGTTAGAGGGTTTGGAAAAAAGCAACCGATTCACCTTTTTATACAACTCTTTCTTCCTTATAAATCTCCCTTTTTTTCTCCTCATCACCTGTCAGATTGAAAAGCCGTGTCTTGCAGGCTGCAACGGAGAGACTCCTTTTTCAATTAGTCCAAGCAGCCTTCGATATGTGTTGTTGTAATCTCCCCCCATATGACTGCAGTCCTTTAGGACCCTGTTGCATGTTGTTGCACAGTTCTCCTTCTGCATAAACCGCATGGGGTGTGTTTCACCTGCTGCACACAGTAGAAGTCAAGCATTTTAGTCTACAGACGCCATATGGCACTAACAGTAACAAAGCAGTTCGGATATGCAATTACAGTTTGTTGATGTTCAGTAGAAGCTTCAGAGTGAAATATTGACGGAAAGATCAAGCTGCATGAAACGTCCTGCAGCAGAGACAGAAGACCTCACAAAGTTGTGGCATTCCTCCATCAATTAGTTCACCAGTGATGTTTTGTTTGCCGATTCATTAACGTAAAGTATCCTTGGCTCTCTGCAAACATGTAGGCAATTAATGGTACCAATTGGCTTCTGTTTGTTCAGATTTATTGGTAGGAAGCCGCTGGATTGGTTGGACTTCCTGTGCAGTGATTTGCAGGACAAGCTTTTCACCTCGGCAGCCTGGGGTCAATGGCGGCTTTGTCGGTGTCTGGGCTCCGTTAGGAAGTGAAGCATCAGTCACAGACGTTGCTAGAAATCTTCATTCCTATTAGAGGCTCCCCTTATCAGGTTTTTAACGTTTAAAGATAACGCTCTTGGAACTGGTGTTATTTTACCCTGTGGAACAAACACAGGGTTAATTTGTGACGTTCATTAAAGATCAACTTTTTTCTCGGAAATGTTAACGAAATTCAAAGATGTAGGGAAAAGGTTCAATTTGATTTATAACTCTGTTATCCGTTTATTGCTCTAATGTTTCACAAGCAGTCAAATCAAAATTGCTGCCTAAAAATATCCAAGTCGTTTCTTTCATGATGTATAGTCTCCTGTAAAAGTGCAGGAGCTTCAAAAATCGGAAGATTTTATTGATTAAACAAAAACCTCCAAGCTTACAAAACTCTCTTCTGGGCACCTCTGTAGGAGGTAGACTAATTAAACATTGCACTTGAAAAGCTTTGATTTAATCCACCCTCGGCTTCATAACCTTGCAGTTGTGCTTAGTATGAAAATACATAGAGGGCTGCAGAACAAGAGCACCATGGTAAAACTGCTTTTTTTCACCTTGTGGTGTGTTTTCATGATTCATCGTGGTGTCAAAATTTACTTCAGTCGATCAGACGCTCGGTAATACGCTTCTGGGGCCAGTGACAAAAAAATATAAGTGCTTCCTGTTTAGGTAAACTCTCCTGCAGCTTTTCTTTTGTGTGTTGTATTAAGATCCTTTAAAAATTTGAAATCTTAGTTCAGAACCTTTAATTTTCCCCCCATTTGTCAAAAATATGTTTTAAAATTATCTTATTATTTAATAAACTGAAAAAAGCAGTCCAAGCCAATCTTGCTGTTTTGGTAACCGTTACCACCCTTTTCTTGTGATATCACAATTTACCAACATGTTTTAAAAAGGTAAGTTGAATTAAACTGATACTGAACTGTGCAATCATGAAATCCCTTAAATGTGTACCTGAGAGGGGATATGAAGTAGAGCAAAATATAAATAGTTAAAGAAGATCAGTAAGCTTTTTAAGCTAGATCCATCTATGTCATCTTCTAACAGGACCTTGGTAACGCTCCTATTACTGTGTTTTGATGAACACGCCTAAAGCCACGTCCACTGATGTCTTCTCTTCCTTCCCCCTCTCTAGTGGACATCAACTCTGCGCTGCCGCTGCGTCTCCCCCCTGCTGCCATCCCCATGGATTTGCGCGTGGACCACCACCACCACCATCAGCAGCAGCAGGTTTCCCCGCTGTCCCCTTCGGGCCAGCACTCACCCGGCTCCCTGGGAGGAATGGGCGGCGGCGCGGTGGCGGCCTCGCTGCGCGAGCAGCAGCTGCAGCAGGAGCTGCTCTCCCTGAAGCAGAAGCAGCAGATCCAAAGGCAGATCCTCATCGCGGAGTTTCAGCGGCAGCACGAGCAGCTGTCCCGCCAGCACGAGGTGCAGCTCCAGGACCACATTAAGGTACATCATTTACAATTAGGATTATTTATAGGTTATCATTACGGCGGGTTTCCCTCTTTCAACACTGTAGCTCACGAAAATCAGACCCAGTTTGAAATGCATTGAAAATCTGCAAAACAAGAACCTATGGTGTTTTAAATGAGTCCAATTATTTGACGTAAAACCAGCAGGCTTTATACACCGTCCCTATTTAAATCTCCAAATCAAACAGAGACAGCTCTTAATTTATTCAGCCCATGGAGTCTTTCATAACAGACTGAACTCAGCAGCTAAGAGCAGCCTCATCAGCTTTAAATGGCTTCAGTTTGAGCAGAGAGTGAGAGCAGCAGAAAGGCACTTTAGCTTCATTTTCTTTAACTCCTCGGATGAATGAGGGCAATATAAAGATGCCTGACTGCAGGAACAGTGTGAAAAATGGACGTGTGAAACTTTTCTTTAAATATCTGGGTGACTAAAAACCTTGAGGTGAATTTCATTAGAACTGGGTGGATTTTACTTTCCTTCAGGTCTTATTATGAACTCAGTTTTATTTTTTTAACATAAGCATCTCTTCACATGTTGATGAGAACTGGGAAAAAAAACAGTCAATTGATTTAATTAGGAAATCTTATAACAACCAAACACTTTTCTTTAAAATAACTTCAGCTTCTGCATTCAGAAGATTTTGTAGTTTGAAATTTTTGATTCATTTATACTTTTTTGAACCTCTTTTTTTTCATTTTTCCATCAAAAGAAGCGGTTCGTCTTTTAAGCTTTTGTGTAAAAAAAAAAAAAAAAAAAGACAGATTCCTTTCTCCATTATGGTTCTTTGTCTTTCTTCCTGTATTCGTACTAATCTCTTGGTTTTTTCCCCCAACTTCCTTCCAGCCATTAACATTTTCTTTCCTTTAACGTCTTCCTATCCTTCTCCTTGATTTAATCTCTTCCCTTATTCCTCCCATATTCTTGTTTTTAGTACTTCCTTGTTTACTTTTCTGTCCCTCCTTGTTAAATCTCTGCATCTTAGGCCTTTTCATATTTTAAACCATATTTATTAAATACAAGACTGTAAAACAAGTAAATAAACCTCTAAGCAACAAAAATCAATTAAAGCGTTTCTTTGATTGCATCTTAGTAAGTATCATTAAAAGGTTGATTTTAGTAACTTCTTTTAAATATTGAATTTGTTACAGATTTATTTAATATTTATTTTTTATCATTATTCCATTATCATCCCTACAAAATGGGTAAGACTCTAAAATGGTTGCTAAATTCAACTGTATTTTCACAGAGTGCTGTGTTAAAGCATTTAATTGAAAGAAAAAGTAAAAAGAAAATATTAAAATAGTTTGCTTATCAACACAAATTGTGCCAACAACCAGATTTGTTTAGTGCACATTTATGAGACAAAATAATTTTTTTATGTTTTTTTGGTATTTGCACCACCCTTTATAAATGCTGCCCTGGGCATCTGCCAACAAGGCCCATATCAAAAACCGCCACTGATGAGAACCGGCATCTTACCCGAGTACATATTCATCAAGACAAACTGAATATTGACCATAGATAGACCACAGATTGTTGCAATTTCTTTTTAGCCCTTATCTTACTTATACTTTGTTTTATTAAATATTTTTATTTGATCAGGGTAGATAAAACGTGTTGTATTGCAAACCAAAAAAGTATAAACGATACATGTAATCTAGTAAATGCGAGAAAACGTAGAAAGAATGTTTACAGTCATGTTTATCATGAAAATAAGTAAGCACACAAACAATATGGTCTCTTATTATTTAAATTGCATTGATGGGGACAAAAGGAAGAGATTGATTTCTAAATAAATGTTCCTAGACACTGAATGTCCTTTTCTTTTGTGTGTCCTATTTGGACGACTGCATATTGTTAGGCAGTCGTAATGCCTCACCTTTAATCTTGCATAATGCATAATGTCTCACCTTTAATCTTGCTTTATCCTTTTATTTTTACCTTCTTCAGCTTAAAATCCGCCTCACACATCGATATCTGTTAACAAGAAGCACCAAGTCCTGCTTTAGTTCTGCTTCTTCTTTTTTTTTTTTGCGATGCTTCATTAAACGGATCATGCCATGTTAAGGGTCGTCTTGGTTGCGGTTGAGCTGCAGGACCACTCAGATGTTGGTGACGCACAGCTTCGGCGTGGATATCCCAGCCTCAATCACCTCCATTCACGGCCCGCTAGTGTACACACATAAACACGCACTCGTGCGCGCTGAATTGCCTCGGAAAACACGAAAACATACACATCCTCTTAAATTTCAACCAACACTGTCAGACCCGGGCGCAGTTTGTGTTTGAGTCCAGCCCCAGTGTAACACGGCTGAGGGCTGGCATTTGAATGTGCTCGCTCATTTTCATGTCTGCAGGTTCTTGCATCTCTTGTTTAAATTGTTGCTCATAAGGGAAGGATGTGCACAGCTTTTGGTCTGCGGAGTCACAAGGGGTTTTAGGTGTGTAAGCATCTGTTTGCATGTGGGTGAGGAGGCCACATTTAGCCTCTCCGCCCACTGAAACCCCTTTTCCCCAACCTCGGTTTCAAAGAGCTCCTCTTCCTCGGGGCTCAAGCCACTAATTTATTTACAGCCTCGTTTTGGGGCTCTGGTTTGCCCTCGCTATAAACACAAGTTCATGTCCCTGCTGTAGAATGCATGTTTACTGTGTTTTAAAGCCGGCGTTAGCAGCTGATACTGTGTGGTTGATCAAAGATTGGTAATTAACCATGCGGCGATAAGCCTGGAGAGACTGCATATTCCTCATCTTATCACAGGGAATCATCTAAACACTGACTACACTGGCATCCAAAGCAACTTGGCAATATGTGAAAAGGTAACATCTCCACTTGTTAAATCATGAATGAAAGTGATTAGCCATTTATCTTTTAGTTCAGTTTTTCTGACAACATCCACTTACCATTTCTGCAAACCATGTATAGTTAAGGAAGTTTTTGACAACACAATAGACAAAAAAAGCTTAAAAAGCAATCTGATCTAAAGAAATGTAGAAAGGAATTTGGGAATACATTGAACAACTGTAAGAGTTCTTATCTATAAGTAAGGAAAACATGGAACAATGCTGAACCTTCACAGAACAAAGAGGGCACAAAGAACCAGAAACATCTAAAATTCATCTTCTCCACTAGTATCTGCTGGACTTTGTTTTCTAAATGTTAATGGTACTACTGTATGTACCTGCAACATCGACCGAAAATATTGAATAGATCAAATGGAAACTTCTAAGTCAATGATGAGTCGCGGACATTTCCTTGCTCAGGAGATGATTTGAAATAATAAAAAAAAGCTGATGGAGCTCGGCCATGTCCGGAGGTCTGCGACTTTGAGACGCCCCTGGTCAAACACACTTGAGGCAACGGCTGAATCATCTCCGTGCAGTCAAGACCTGACTCAATTCTTTTGAACCTTTCTTTGGCAACCCAGTCAGAAAGAGCCAAGAGTGGACTTTAGTTGAACCAAAAAAAATATGGTATAGAAGAGATCTGACCCAATTATTTTGGGTCTCCCAACAGAAGTGTTCCTTTTTTGGAAGGTGTTACAAAACTGACATAGTATTTCTACCAGTTTTTGATCTCAAGCACACTTGGATTATGTAGCAGGAAATACAACCAAAGCATATCCACCTCTAATTACCTTGTTAAAAAGAAAATGAGGGGTTTATTGTGTCCTAGTTAAAGTTCAAAGCTGAAACACTTCACTGTTGGTCAAATAAATAAGAAAAAGGTTTGTCCCCAAAACTTGGTATCAGTTTTTGCTGCCATCAGTGGCACAGCCAGCTATTATATTAAAGAAACAACTATTTATTAACCTAGCCAGACTGGTTTTAGATCACTTTTATCCCCTAATGAATTAAACCATGTAGTAATTAGTTTTTTGTTGACTCGGCTAGTTTTGGTCTAATCTTTGGGAATCTATAAGGTTTAAAACCTTCCTTTATAACCAGCTTTGTTTTTATTTAATGTCTCAAGTTAGTCGGCGAGTCTCATTTCAGCATCCAGTCGTGCCGTTTAATTGGTTGCTTTTATGCACGGTGACTCACAGCGAGGGTCTCGGTCTGTTTTTTTTTTTTGAGGACCCTTCAGTGTGATGAAGAGGAGCTGTTTGTGGGCACATTTTAGCGTTGGAGCTGATTTTATTCCTTACCTTTCGGTTCCAGGACAAGCTGTCAGGCCACAGATGGGTTTTTATCAGAAATTTACATTTAGAGCTTTGAGCAAATTATCTTCTTTCTTTTTTTTTTAAGATTTTAGTGCGTGATGAGGAAGTAAGCAGATTGGATTATTTGTTTTGCTAAAGCTTCATTCCCGGTTAAATTGCTTATATTTGTTTAAAGACTAAAGCTTTTAGCCTGAGGTTTTTTTTTGTTTGTTTGTTTTTTTAAGGAATTGCAGAGGTTTAATTTTATAGCTTTGAACAGCTGTCGTAGTTATTTACTTTAGATGGCAGTTAAGAGAGAGCAGAAGTTGAAGGAAAATACTTTATTTTTAAAGCATTAAATTGAATCTGTTCCGAAGAGAACGCAAATTAGGGTGAAAGCTTTTTGTTTTTACTGACAAGATTCCTGAGGTTTGTTTTGTTGTTGTTTTTGTTGTGCAGCAGCAACAGGAGCTCCTGGCTCTGAAGCACCAGCAGGAGCTGCTGGAGCACCAGAGGAAGATGGAGAACCACCGGCTGGAGCAGGAGCTGGAGAAACAGCAGAGGGATCAGAAGCTGCAGCTGCTCAAGAACAAGGAGCGAGGCCAGGAGAGTAAGTTGCTGCAAGGCGAGATGCTGTGAGCCGTTTCTTTTCAGCATATGGAGCCATGTTGGCTGATGTTTATGCGCGTTCTAAAATTTTGTACAAATTTAGATACAAAGCCGATCAGTGTAAGCGTCTGTGAAATTCATGTTGCCTTTCATCTGATGTTTATGTCATTGACGTGAAACATGCATGATAATTCTGCACATGTGGTAAATCTAACAGTGGTTGAAGCAATCAGTTGGACAATACAGTTTGCTAAAATCATTACACACACTTCGTACAAAAAGCTTTAGTTCAAGAATCTGAATAATTTCACTGTTTTCCTAATATATTCCATGCTTGGTTCATTTGTCAAGGGGAAAATAATAAATTAAGACAAAATTTGTTTTCTGACGTTTCAGTTTCTATTAAGAAAAGGTTTTAGTACAGAAATCATTTTCACATGTTAGAGTGGCCTACTTAAAGTTCAAGTCCACATCTAATTTAGAATATTTGGCTAGATGTTCACAGATCAGTCTGACTGACTGGAGAGATTGAATAACTTTAGGTTTTGGCTGTAAATGAAAAAAATTAGCTACATTGAAGGGATATGAAAACTCTTGCAAAGCGTTATAAATGAAAAAAGATCAGATGCATTAAAGGCAACTACAGAAAAAAATTTGACACCTCTCATTACACATTCTGTCTTTTAAAAATAAAGTAAGTAAAACAAACCAAACTAGACACTTCCACAGCTAAATAGCTCCGTAAATAGTTTTCCATGTCAAACAAGGATCAGGCGGCTCGTTCACATCTGCCAGGCTCAGTAAGAGCTCCTCATTGAAAAGCTCCAAGGTTGAAATAACTGTTGTGTTTGCCTCATATGTGTTTCCATTTCACGCGGAGAAGCGGTGCATTTGCAGCAGCGAGCGAGCGGTAATAGCCTAGTGGCCTTGGCGCAAGCCAGGCTGAGCTATTACTGCTGGACGTCTCTCTCAACAAGATCATTGAAGGCAAATGGACGTGAGCCCTTGAGAGAGTGGTTTCACACTCTGTATGGAAAATGTTCAGGATTCGGGCAGGCGGGGAGTTAGAGGGTTGCAGTGTTTGTTCCCACATGTATCCGTATGAGTGCGGTGTTTAGAGATGCTGTCGTCAAATCACACAGACAGGTTTCGCATTATTTATTCCTTCATTCCTGTTATGACAGTTAAAAAATGTCACATTTTATTATGCTCTATGCTGATGATTCTCCGTTTTTCAGAACCTCCTTAACCTCCTATATTTTTTAGCATCTTTAATAAACTTGGATGGACAAAGAAAATATACAAATAATATAGATTTGCTGTATAATTAAGATGAATCAATTGCAGCTGACATCTTGTCCCAGAATCATAAAGGGTCTTTAAAACGATACAGAAACATTGTTTTGGTATTTAGCTGTAAAAGGGTTTAGACATTTCGTTTTTTCGTTTAGACTTCTTAGGGCGGAGCTGAGAGTTTGTTTTTTAGGACGGTTTCCACTGTGTGTGGTAATAGATATTCAGGTATATGTATGAGTTGAACAAATAAAATATAGTTTTAAAAGGGGTCTCAGGTATTTACATGTTATCTACTTTAGCGCTTATTGTTTGTAACTCCTATCTGTACCAGGGCTACACTATATATCAGTTTCAGCAATTGTAATTGAGAACAAAAGGCACGTTGAGCCCTTTTTAGAGGAACGTTTGTTTCTCTGGATTCTGTTTATGGGTATTGCATTAACAGTGAAGATTATACAAATGGAGCCACATTTTTTATTAATTTTTTTGGGGATTTTTGGAAGACATATACAGACTTTTTTTTTTACTCTTTGATTATGGTGTGTGTCCTTTTAGCTTTTTGAATGTGGATTGTAAGACCTTACTGAGGAGAGCATTTTCTCACTTGAGTTGAGGATTCAAGGAGATGTGATAGCTGGACTTATGTAAATTTGCTAATAATTTGTTGTCAAAGGATTATGAACCATTACCTTATCTTTTTGCCCATGTATTCCAGGCGCCGTGGCCAGCACTGAGGTCAAGATGCGTCTGCAGGAGTTCGTCCTGAACAAGAAAAAGGCCCTGGCCCAACGGAGCCTCAACCAGGGAGGCCTCCCCAATGACGCTCCCTATTGGTACAGGTAGGATGAATTTACATCATCACCTGATTGAAAGCAGAAGAAAACCATACACTGATATGAAATAATCACCCGTTGGATTGTGTCTGCATGCTCTCTGTTCTCATAATTACTCTGTTTGAGTCTAACTGAGTGATGGGACGTAGGAAACAAACACATGTGCAGACATATTAGTGAGAGGAGGATATTGAATCCTGATGATGGAGTGTCTTGCCTGAAAGTCCTTGAAGTTAATCGTAGCATCCCTGGAACCCTCCTGCAGGTGTGCACACTTGCTATTTCCGACTCGTTTGGGATGCGGTTCGCTCGTCATATGTCGGATGGTGCAAAAAAACGGCGAGGTCGTGTCGACTGAAGTGTTCAGTAAGCGCAGCATGCATCAGTGGAATCCAGCTCAATGAAAAGCTAGTGATGAATATCGCTGAAGGTTTAGTTTATGTTTATTTCATGAAATAAAAGCACAGGTCAAAGGTGAGTTTATTCAACTCGCTGTTTTTGCCGTTTTAAGCCTTAACGTGTTTGTATCCAATAAGAATCCAGTAATGATCGCCTCGGTAAACGGAAGGGTGGAAATATTACATTTTATATTAGAAAACGAAACACATTCAGAGCTGCATTTGTGGTGCACCACATTTTTTTTCACTTCTATGAAACCTCAGGAGAATAAATATCTTATAAGAAAATATATATTTTACTATTTTTCACAGTTTTTCACTGTGTGGGATACATGCAGACATTCAGAAATTTAGAAAAATCAAGGATTTATATGGAAGAGAAATCAAGATTTTTGACACTAAAGCCTGAAATATTAGGCTTTAGCTGCAAAGTTAAAATACCACAAAGAAGCCCCTTTGCCTTCACGAGATATCTAAACAGTAAGTCATTTTATGCTAACGTTATATATTATTATCTTCTCAGTAACTTCATCTTCTTTTGCAAAATGCCATGCCTGAAATAATAACTACAGTACAACAAAGAATAAATAGTGTTGCACGTTATAGTTGTGTGACCCAGTGAAACGCCCACAGAGGCTCGGAGTAAAACAGTTGTCTGTATTTCTGCCTCTGCTCCTCACTTAAATATAAACTCCTTCACTCTTTGGACTCACCCTCCCACTAAGTTCTGGAAGAGACAACTGTGTATGCTCTTGTCAGGAACATGCATTTGGGCCGAAGCCAAAAGTGGCTTAAGTTTTCCTGCAAACGACACTTTGTACTGTAGGAAGCTAGCAGATGGCGACACATGTCTGCATCCCTGCCAAGCGATTTGCCTGACGGCTTAATCATTTAGGTCCATGAGAACAACATAGTTTCTCCTAAAGATGCACGGATGTTTCTTGTTTATTCTTTCTATCTGAGTCTTTAATGCTTTTTCTGTTTCTTTTTGCTGCAGGAAAACCCAGCATAGCTCTTTGGACCAGAGCTCTCCTCCACAAACCGCAGTTTCCACCTACAATCACCCTGTGTTAGGCGTCTACAATCCTCGGGATGACTTCCCACTGCGAAAGACTGGTACATTGTTGTTGTTTTTTGCCAAACTCCTAGTTTTACTGGTGTAGCTACAGCATGATGCTTACTGTGTTTTTTTTTTAACTGTTATGGCCGGTAGCTACAGTGCAGACTCTTGTCTGGCATATTTTAGACAGCATCAGAGGTCTGCTCCATTAATCACATCCACATTAGGCTGTCAGGGTCTCCCAGCATCCCCCACATGAGAGTGTTAAAGAGTGAGTGTAGGTGGTAGTGGAGCACTACAAAGAGACAGTTAAGTGGGAAGAGAATCATGTTTTTGTTATCCGATTTATTTTAAAGGTGTCTTTAAATTTTGTTTGCCTTCAGAGATTCTTTTAGAGCAAAAATTTTGGGAAAAGGTTTATAAATCTGTAGCTTGACACTTAAAGGGATAGTGTTGGTTATTTTTTAGCTAAAAACAAACTTTAATGGACTTGGATTTATGCTTTGTAAAACTTTGTGCTGTTGGAACGATTTGTTGCAGTGTAACAGGGACGATTTGGGGTTCTGCTCTGTATTTGGGTCTTTGGTTCATTAAATGCCTTTACACTGTTACTGATTATAGACATGTGAAAATGAAACACAAACCCCTACTCCATCTCGTTGTTGCTTAAAATAATTTCTCTTTGACACCTCTTTAGTCATAATTTCAATTTTATTCCAAATACCAATTTCGCATATTGTATATTATAAGATTGAAACAAAAACCTCATCCTATTTTAAAAAAATTTTAAGCTCAAAATATATATGCAGCATTATTCGTATCTTCATATGAGCTGCAAACTAGATACGGCACTTTTTGATAGATTTTTCGTCATTGGGTTTTGGTCAATAAATGTGTAACGCATGGGGTTGGGGCATCACCAGATTCCTCAGTGTTTGACCTTATGAATACTGTTAGAGCCTATCAATTAAAAGCAGGGTTCATTTGATCAATTGGCCTGTGATCCAATTTCCTACTTTTCTCTTTTCCTACCTGCAATCAGCAGCTCAGATACAAATCTAACTTTATACGTTCATTAAATGCACCAGGACCTGAAACTCCCAGTTTGTAATGCTTTGTTTTAAAGGTAATGATTTAGCTTTTAATAAGGAAAAACAAACATGGAATGGCCCAGTAACAATCTATACTGGCCTGATTGCTGCATCTGAAATTAAGTGTTGTTTTATTTTATTTCTTTTCTAACTCTATACAAATTTCAGTGAATTTCCTTGCCACAGCTTGCAGAAGTAGTGTTTTGAATTTACAGAACCAGAAACTGGTGGAAACATTGCAAAAACGGGTAAAAATGTTCAGTATTTATTTATTTGATTGCTGAATGTTTAGGTGGAAAAAAGGAACTGCAGCTATACTTTGCACGTTTATGCTGTAGCCATAATGTTGCACTTAGTGACATGTTATCTTTTAGAGTGTGGCCAGATCTTGTCAGATCTTTCTAAAGCAACTGAAACACTCCTTAATGCCCCCACTGGAAAAAGATTTGCTTATGGCTCACAAGTCTTACATCTTCCAGGCACAGTAAAACCAGCTGTTTTCCGTCTGTTTTTGTTCCGCGTGTTTATAGGCTTAGCTTTGTGTGCGGGTGCGCGACGTGTGAACGGCGTGCCGCGGCGGTGTAGCTGTGAGGCGGCGGTCATCTTACAGTGCAATTATTCACTTAGCGCAGCGGCAGGCGGCTGCAGCCAGGCCCTGTTGACTCCAAGGCTCTGGGCCACTGGCTGCAACGGCACATAGACCGCAATTGACACTGGCCCACACAGCCACATTCCAACCTTGGAGAGCAGGAGAAGAGTAAAAGAAAAAAAAAAGAGTTTAAAAAAAGAAAAAGGGAGGGAAAGCAGGGTGAAAGACATGGACAATGACAGGCAGGTAGGATGGTGATAACTTTTCCAGCAGCTTTGAATGGAAGATTACAGCAAAGAAACAAGAGCTGACAGGGTGGATATAAAATAAATCATGTTGCACAATGAAGCCGTAAAATAAACCTGCTTTATGGGGGGAAAAGAAGTGAAAGCATCGTCTGGGATCACCGGGGCTGTTCGTCGACATTTATAATGCCACAGATTGTGCTCCGCTGATGGGAGCGAAGAGAACCTGTGCCACCCTGATATTTGCCCACACCAGTGACGTGCTTTGTGGGGTTTACTTATGGTAATCCCAGCTCGGGATAGTTTAGAGGCCCTTTTATATCAGTGCCAGGTTGTAAAGTCGAAGAGGAAAAGCCAGGACTGGTTTAAAAAAACAAAACAAAACAAAAACAGAAATGAAGTGTCTTCCATTCAGGGTTTTTAAAACATGTCGGCTCTAGCAACATCAGGATAAGGCTATAAATGTTTTATGAAGGATACCCACACTTCAGATGGGAAAATAGCAGAAAAAATGTTTGCGTGACAAGAAGAGGGTTTCTTTAAAAAGAAACAAACAGGTGTCATCCAGATAGAGGCCCAAACCCATTAACCTCCCCTACATATCACATTGCGTGGGCTGAGAGCATCACATGAAAAATGCCCTGTGTGGACCGTGCGCTCACACACAGAGATGCCTCACAGAGACGTAGCCGAGGTGGAAAAACGTGAGGCCCTGAGACTCACAGTGTCCTTTGATGGAGGCATAGCTAAGCGTGCTGCTCCTGGCAGAGCAAGTGCGGATTTTACCCTGAACTGGGGCAACCCGTCCCCCCACATGGATATAATGGCACATAGGCAGTCTGGCGCTATACAATACGCACCAGCCATGTAATGTTCACCCACAAGCGCAAAGCAACTTGGTGTTGTGCTTGTAGGACGCCGCTTGCTGAACTCATAGCGTTTTAACTCTCTTTTAAGGTCAATTTTTACATATCTGTGGAGTAATGTGATGTAGACACACACTCTTAATAAGGATCATTAACAATCCCCCAATTTTTAATGCATCAGTATTCACATAACAGCACTCACATATCCCAAATAAATGGTTTGGGAAGCTTAAATATTTAGACACAATAGCTGACGTTTGCAAAACAGCCAATACAGAAAAGAGGCGTTTATTTTCATATTTGCTAATTGGCTGAACCTTTTTTAGAGAGACTGAATGTTAGCTTCGCTACGAATGTTTCTACTGTGTGGTTTAATGCAAGTTAGGAGTAATTTTTTTTTATATTGGATAAGGTGTTAAAACCATTTCTAGATGGGGGAGACCCAACTATTTGCTAATTTTAGCTCTTTTTTAGAGGGCCACCGTGGTGCCTAAACCGAGAGAAGTGAAAAAATATGTTTTAATTCAGTTTCCTAATTTAAGAAATAAATGACAATAAATTGTTTCCTGCAGCCTGTTAGTTTGAAGTGATCCCTGATTTTGTGCAAGCATGAGGCAACAGTAGGTAGGAAGCCTTCTACCCAACCGAATGAACCCTCCAGCAGATCTAGGCTCAGTATTTGTAAAACAAACATAGAGAGGTGTTGTGTCAGATTGTTCTGTTAAAGAAAGTGACACAAAACCAGACTAAGTATCACAATATTTTAGCAGGAAATACAGAGAGAATGCAGATAATTTTTGTAGTAAATATTGTCAGTAGCAGAATATCTGTGCTGGGGATTCTTTATATCTAAAGGATTATTAATAGAGATAAAAAAATAAAAATAAAGTTATCAGCTATAATTGTAAAGAGTGCAAAAATGGAGTAGCAGAATGAAATGAGGAGAGTGAAAGAGAGCGGCAACGTATCGTCTCTCTAACTCTGAGCTTTAATTAAAGTGCCATTGTTATTTTCTCCTTAAAGCGCCTCATTGTTTGGCAGCAGTTGCATTGCTGTAAACATCCCCTTGTGTCATCTTCTCTTCAGTCGTCTTGGATAACAGAGAAAACGTCTTTTCGCAAGTATTGACGTTTTCTGGATCGATTCCACTTGGCTCTGAGTACATCATTGCTGTGATCATTCGGACTCCTGTCACACCGGATCATTCTCTGCTTTCAAATGTGTTTTCACTCTGCTGAAACAGAAACCAAGCGCTTCTGTTTCACCGGGTGCCAATTATTATTCCTGTCAAACCTGGGGCTTTGTTTCTCCTTTTGCATGCTAATAGAAGCTTCCCTGAGATTTCAGAGAGTAATTAAGTTTATTAAAGGAAGTTTGAAATGTTTTCGGACATCTTTAACTAATACCTTGAACCTGTCTTCATATGTTCAGATAAGCTTTAGCACGATGAGTTTGGTTGATTCAGAGAATTATCTGGAATAATCTGTAATGTAAAAGAGAACCTGGCCCATAGCATCACTCATTCTCTCCCAAAATTAGCAGTGTGGTTTATATAGTGGGAGGGTGGGGTTTGTAATATAGGCATCAAGTCTTTTTGTGGAATAACTCAATCCCGTTTAAGAGCCCTGGTACAGTTCAGCAGACTTTGCTTTTACTTCAGTGATGGTACGACAAAAGTAGCTTCTAACGGCAATTTGCTAAAAAAAGTGAGCTTTATGGAGTTTATTAGTTCCTTCATAATCCTTCTTGACAGATGAACTGCTCCCAGTTTAAACTGCTTGCCTCTCTTTCTCATTTAAAAAAAAATACGTTGATGATTCGATTGAGATTTATGAGGCTACGATTCGATTCGGAAACCATTTTCCTTTGACAACAATTCCTTTGTGGTTTCTGGTTCAATCTTTAGGTGCGAGGAGCTTAAAACAAAATATCCTAGCATTAAAAATAAATATCGCTCGAGATTTAAAGACTTTTAATCTGCTGTTCAGAGTACATCGTTTTTGGAGCCGCACAGATCGCTTAACGAGGGATAACTTCACATGGGATCATGATTTGACTTGCAGCAAAAAGGTCCTGGGTTAGAATCCCAGTCTGGTGTCTTTCCACATATAGTTTGCATGTTCTCCTTTTGCATATATTGGTACTCTCCGGGTAATCCGACTTCCTCCCACAGTCTAAAAACATTAGTTATGCTAATTCTAATTGGCCAGTTTAAATCTCTTTGTTGCCCTGTGAAGGACTGGAGACACAAAATCATTCTAACTTTACTTAATTGTTGAATATTTTATTTAAAAAGAAACTATATTTGAAATGTTTACAAATGTAGAATATTGTGATCTGTAAGCCTTTACTACTAGAGTGGTAGTGAATTGGCTTCCTTAGCAGTCTTCCCTCTACATTAATTGGTTCGACTCCAACTGGAAGGAGCCTTCTATCCCACTCTCTATGCAACTGTATGTTCACACTTCATATTTCACACTTCCCTACCTTTCATCACATTTATTTTTACTCAACGCCCCTAAATGGGACCAAATCTACAAGTGTTTGCTGGAAGGAGATCTTCCTGTAAGGGGCGCAGCTTTCTGAATTTCTGCTACCTTTCGGTGGCAGACGAATATGGTTGTGTCACAATGCGGGTTTTGAGTAGTATGTCCAGAAAAAATGAGATAATGAATAATGAAAGGATTCCAGCCGGATCAACGTCTGGATAAAATAAACAGCATTAGTGCCCGGAGGGCTGGCCAAGGTGACATGCCGTTCCCTTCTCCCTGTCTCCATTCACAAGTCTGTGACAGCCCAGACAAAAGACTAAAATACCATGTAGGCAAGTCAGACACGGCTCCCAAATTGGAACTAATTGCTTTTTAGCTCATCTTTGGGAAAATATGAATTTGGCTTGTTCAGGAGCATCTAATTGGGATGGATGAATTGTAGGCTAAATGAACAGCGGCGTGTAACAGTTTGTCTTGCAAAGGGGGTTCTAATAACAGGGCAGCTTTGTGGAAGGTGCTCCATAACAGGAACGTGTGTAGAGCACAAGCTGGAAGCCTGTGAGATTGTGGTGTTAAAATACAACTTTTTTCTCAGGCAGATTTGTTTTTCTGAGGCCAGACAGGGATTTTTTTCCCGTAGTATTCAATCCCTATTTTCAGTAGGAAAATTCTTTAGTAAACCACAGAGCCTAAATCTCAAAGTCACATATAAAAACTAAAGATCATCCCATGATTTTGTCATTTTAAGAACCTTTTAAATGTTGGCAAAATCTTCATAAGCCAGACGTAAATCCTTGCTTGTACTACTGAACAGATGTTCTCTTATTTGACTACAAAAACACTCCCATGTGCAGGTGGGTTAAACGTTGCCTTGGTGACTGAAAGGTGTCACGTTTCTGGAGCTGCAAAATAGGCCCAAATCATGACTGCTCCACCGCCGTGCCTGAGAGTTCTTACGCCGTACTTGATGCTGTGCGTAAACACGAGACTTCCTCAAGAGGTTTTATTGTGTTTGTTTGTGTCGCTTCTCTGGGCATCGAACTGGTTGTACATTATTTTGTCGTCTAAATAAGGGGGAAAATAGAATTTCTAGAGTAAAATCGTCATAATCTTTTTTGGTTTCTCCCTCCAGCCTCGGAGCCCAACCTGAAGCTGCGCTCCCGGCTGAAGCAGAAAGTGAGCGAGCGCAGGAGCAGCCCGCTGCTCCGCCGCAGAGACAGCCCCATCGCTACGGCCAAGAAGCGCTCCCTCGACATGGCGGGTGAGTAGACGCGGCAATCGGGCCGGACAGCTGTTTTGATCTCCTGCTGCGCGTCTGACTTTTCTTCTTCTCCTCGGTCCGTCTGTCCGTTTCAGACTCTGCATGTAGCAGCGCCCCCGGTTCCGGACCGAGCTCCCCGAACAACAGCTCCAACAACATCCCCAACGAGAACGGAATCACTGTGTCAATCTCCAACAACATGGAGGTGCGTCCCGCCGTCTCATCGTTGTGTTTGCAGTACTGTTGTTTTATGCACGGTTGGCTTTGTGTGTCTCGTTCGAGCCGCCGGCCCTAATGGTGCCGGTTCCTGGCCTTGCGAGCATTTCAGGCTTTTGCATATACACAGGCTCTGAGCGAGGCATCTTGAGGGGATGGGACTCCAGATGGGCAGACAGGCTTGAGGAACTGGCAGGATGCTATTTGTGGAACCCTTTAGGGGCACTCAGGCAGTGTGGAGGAGTTTTGTGGCTGTGACAGCGTTACAACACCAAGAGGCTGCGATTGTTTTTTTTTCTCCATGTGTGGAGATCCGCGTTTCTGCGTCTTTGTATTTATGTGTTGTGCGCCGGACGTTTCCCGTGATGTAGATTATTCAAATGTGTTTTCCAGGCGTCTGTGGCCCAGAGGCTGTGCAGTGGCGCCGAGCAGGGCTCCATCAACCAGATGTCCCTTTACACGTCGCCGTCCCTCCCCAACATCACTTTAGGGCTGCCCGCCACCGCAGCCTCTAACGTAAGCTTGCAGTCTGACTCTGCATCCTTGAATTTGTTTATTTTGCAGTTTAATGTTCAACCTCCCCCCTCTACCCAGGTCACATCAGCACAGCAGGATGGAGGCATGCAGCCTGCCCTCTCCCTCAGCCCTCCCTTCCTCTCTGGCGGCCACTTGAGCCCCTACGTTGCAGAAGCGGGATCCGCCGGCCACGCCGCCCACAGTCCCCTGTTGCAGCACATGGTTCTGATGGAGCAGAGCCCAGCACAGAGCCCACTGGTGACAGGTGAGGGGAGAGGCGTATAGAAAAATGCCGGTGTTTACAGTCCTGTTGTGTAAAGTTTTCTTCTTTCCTCTCATGCCTCTTTTCTTCCTTGATTGTATAAATTCATCCAACCCTACTTTACCTCTGCCTTTGCTTTTGCGTGTCCTACCATCCCCTCGTCTATCATTTGTTTCCTAATTTCCTTCCTTTTTTGTTTTCATCCATCTTTCCTTACTTCCAACCTTGCCTTTTGTCCTAATTTACTGATTTGTCCATTATTTTTAACTTTCCTTATGTGCTTCCTTCTGTCCTTGTTTTCCTTCCTTTGTTGTGTTAATCCATGCATCTATCCTTACCTCTCTTTTCTTTGTACTCCTTTCTCCTTTGCTTCTTACTTTCCTTGTATGTTTCCTTCCTTCGTACTTTCCTTGAATCCTTCATGGTGTCAATCCCTCTTTCCTTACTTTTATCTTTACTTTTTTGTGTCCTCCCACCATTTTATCCCTAATTTTTCGTCCTTGTTTTGTTTCCTCCTTTCTTTTCCTTCCTTGTCTCTTACCTTCCTTACTTGTGTTTTCCTCACATCCTTGCATCCTTCAACAAACCTAGTATTGTTTAGCATAAATTCACACTGAACATTGTTATTAAATATTTTGATATGCATTTGTTGGAACCACAAAAAAAAGTAAATTCAAGTTCTGTTTATATGTATGTAAATCTAAATGATTTTACTAGCATCATAACATTATTGCTTCATAAGAGCAGGTCTATGTAGAGATACAACTTGGTGACTTATAGTTCTTTATTTGGATCTGGCGTACATGCTATACAGCAAATACGTTAGTCACAGTCTGTGCTTTGGCGAAAATTCGTAAACTAAGATGCAGAACTAGAGATCAGCTGGAACATAACTTAATTTCTTAATTTGTGGAAGAGAAAGATCATTTAAAATATCCATAATATTTTAACTGATAAGAGAACAATTGTAAATTTAGGTTTCTAAAATTGGTGTTACTTAATTAATTATACGGGAATTGGCGAATGCAGAAGTAAGCCATTAAAAAATAAATAAAAATAGCCGCTTAAGCACTCAGGATCTCCGCCGCTCTGTAAACCCCTCTCTCTGACAGATGTCCATTCATTTGCTCAAACTAATAAGCTCCTTTCATATGTCAGCGTATACTATGAGAGTGTGACATGGGTGCATTGTGTGTGTGCCCTTTCCCATCAGCTCATTCACAGACGAAAAAAACGTAGCTTCTATTTTCAGGCAGACATTGGCATTGAAAGAGCTCTGACGCACATACAGACGCATGCAGGAGAGTTTTCTGTGTGTTTATAAAAAAATAATAATAAAAAATGGACGCACAAGGGGGGACATGTCGGCGCCCACGCGCAGGACAACAGATTTTTAGGAGCCCTATATGTCAGAAATGACAGAAAGTCATTAAAAGCTTCAGTTTATTTAATTCTCAGTTTATTATTTATCTGTTGGGCGTGGCAGATGCGCATCAGCAGGCTTTTTGCGGCCTGGACATTCTGCTCAGTGGTCAAACTTCCCACATCATTTAACAGCCTCGATGAAGCTCCGCGCTCTTGCCTTCCTTGCCGCTGTGCCGCGCCGCCATCGGTCTTCCGACAACGTTCGGCTCGGACGATCGCAATGGAGGAGCCGCAGTCTGGCAGCACAGATGGGTCTGTTGGTTCGGGTTCACGGATGCATCTGCTAGCTAATCTCAGGTTCAACAACGCCGGCCACAAAATTAGCAGAGCTTCTGATGTTTAAGTGGAATCGGTGCAAAGAAAATCAAAGTTTTGGTTATTCTGATGTTTTGATACCTAAATCAAACTATTCATCCTCCCTTATGGTCTCTGGTGGCATTTATGCATCCAGAGCTCAGTCCCTCTGGATGCATCAATTTAGGTCTGGACTTTGACTAGGCTGTTTTAAAAGACTTTTACCAGATTGAGACAAACCATTCTTCCTTCCTTTCTTTCCTGTATCCTCTTACTCCTTCATATCCTTCCTTATGCCCTTCTCCCACTCTTTTCTTTGAGTCCTTTCCTTCTCCTTTACTATGGGTTGCTTTGTTTGTTTCTATATTTTTTACTTTTATTTTTCTTCCTTCCATCCATCCGTCCATCCATCCTGCCTCCTTGTACCCTAATTACCTTAATTGTGGTGTATTTCTTCATTTATTCCTCCTTTCTTCCCTTTTCAACTCCTTTCTTCCTTTGTGCTTCTTTCCTACCTCCAATTCTTATTCTCTATGATGTGCCCTTTGTTGTGTCTTTATAATTGTCTTCCCTGTCAATCCTCGTCTTGTTCCTTCTTTTTACTTCTTTCCTTGTCTCCTAGTTTCCTTCTGTCTGTTTTGTATATTTATAATGCGTGTTTGGGTCTAAAAACAATAGTTCAGTCTGGGTAGAAAACTGATATTATGCGAGATTACAGTATCCAAATGAAATCTTCCAATAAAAAGTGAGAAAATACAGTATTAACACCTCATGACAGAAACTTTAGATGTAACCCTGGATACTCCAGATTGTTCTGCATTTGCAGGGTTAATCCAATCCTTCCCTTCTGTGGACTCTTTGCTATAAACCCTCCTGCTTGTTTGTTCCCAGGCGTAAGCGGCATGTCCATGTCGTCAGCATCCATGGCCAAGCTGCAGAGGCAGCACCGGCCCCTGGGGAGGACCCAGTCAGCACCGCTGCCCCAGGGGACTGCCGCCCAGGCTCACGCTCAGGCCCTGGCTCTGCAGCAGCTGGTGGTTCAGCAGCAGCACCAGCAGTTCCTGGAGAAGCACAAGCAGCAGTTCCAGCAGCAGCTCCACCTCAACAAGGTAACAGCTGGAGATGGTTGGCATAATTTCTAAAAATCCAAAACAGCGTATTAAAATAGGACTCTGTCACTAAATGGGTTGCACAGGCTCTGAACAGGCCTACTGTAATACCCGGTAAAGGCTCATGGATGTGACATTGTGGTGAAATAAACAGATAATTATCAAGGCTGTGAGCTCCGGAGGGCCAGCTCGGGAGATGTAGCGTTGTAGTTTGCGTGGGCTGCAGCCTGCAGCTCAGTCAATAAGGCGTTATCCGTGGATGTGTGCAAAGTCGTCCACTCCATCGCGCCCTCCTCTCCCTCTCTGTAGTATTTCTGTTTGTGAGTAGGTGGAAGCAGGTATGGGCCGACACGTATAGCCGAACCCGCACGCTCGTGTCTCTGTGCGCGTGTTTATTTCTGCAAACACTTGCATCCACGTTTCTGCGACTGTGGTCGGTGCGAGCCGACTGTTTGCTGCCATGGCAACAGAGCGGAAGCCCGCGCCTTAAATGGATAAGGGAGGAAGGGAGCAGGTCGTTGATTCAGATCGCTTTACCTATTGGAGTGCAGGATTCGCCAGAGGAGAGGTGGGTGGATGAAACGAGGGATTTCCTCTCCTCCGCCTCCGCCTCCCCTACTCCGTCTCCCTCCCTCACATATGTTTCCCAGCTCACCGGTAGCAACTTCTTACACAAGCACCTCTGGAAAAGCCGTCGGCATATCGCAGACGTTTTCCTGGCATTGCAGAAAATATGGTTTTGCTTTTATTTTCAGTCTCGCACCTCACATAGTTCAGATTAAAAATGTTTGGGAACATTACAATTAATTTCAGAAGGTAATTTATCTCTCTAAACGGTTTAAATCGGATATATAACTTTGATCACCACATGTTTTTATTACTTTAAATGCAGAATTTAACCTTTCAACTGCATGACTTGTTTTTCTTTTTCAAAATTGTTTCATTTTGGCCCATTTCCTCTGACTGACTGGCTCCAATCGGACTAACTGGGTCAGGATTGTTTCCACGTCTGTGATGGCCGTTCCATAACATCTTTAGGCCACCTTCTTTTTCGCTGTATGCTTCTGGTTACAGTAGCTTCTATCTACGCTTCAATCTCCTGTTTATCTTGAGAGTTTGCTTTAATACTTCCACATCACTTTATTCCCTCATGATGCCATCTGTTTTATAAAGTGGACTTGTTCCTTTTGCGGATAAATAGCTCCACAGCATGATGCAGTTAACTGTTGTTTACTGTTAAAAATGCTAAAATGTTAAAAAATATCGTTTAAAATGCAAGTGTTGCTATTTTAGTTCTAGATTACAGTAGGTGTTGGAGGCGGCGTGTCGAATTTGTTGCCCTAAAATGAATCTATTTAACTCAGATGTAAATTAACCAATAAGACGCATACTAAGCCATGACATAAAAAACATGGACTTGATGCTTTGTAGAGGTTGAAGAACAACAAATCTTCCCATCCACAACGCCGCTTTGGTCGAGCGCCAGGACTGCAGCCAATCCTCGTTGAACATCACAGAATAGTGCATCCGTATGTAGCTGCTTCTCCTCTGATCTGTGATCACAGTTCATAACATGTAAAAGCGAGGGGGAAGTTTATGGTTTTTGGAGATAGAAAGTTGTAAATGGAATATATTATCAACAAGATGGAACGTTTTGGACCTTAAATGCAGCGAGTATCTCTGGACAGACCTGAACACCCTTCCTGATTCTCCTCGTTCAATCCGACGTTGCCTGAAGGCTTCTGCAAAGCCTGTTGGGATATAAACAGCAGTTCGTCTCACTTATATTTTTGATTAATATATACATGCAGCAGTTCTGTGAGGCTCTCAGGAGGTCTCTTGGAAAACATTGGTGAGAAAAACAGTATCATGGAGCTCAACAGAGACGGTAAAGGGCAGGTTTTAGGAGGGGTTAGGTTTGAGAACAACAAAACTGAAAAACCCAGGCAAGCAAAGCATCCCACCCAAAAGGCTGAAGTTGGTTTAAGACACACAATCGAGCAGTGCATCACTACTACTGTCACAAGAACAAAGAAATACTGCATGGCCAACCTGGTCTCCATCCTGAGACGCTATTATTTTTATACATAAATTATTTTTAAAAAGCTGTTTTTGGCAATTTTTCTGTTTTTGCAACTTGCCATTTGTGGAAAAACTGAGCCCCCCCCCCTACACAATTAATTTACTTGAGAACTACTTTTCTATATTTGATATTTAGAAGTAGCTTTTTCTAAAACGTCTTGTAACATTTGTGGATTTACATGAGGTCAAGTAAGCTGAACTGAGTGGGGCAGAAATGGTCGATGGAGTTTAAATTTTGCAGACCAGACCTCCAAAAGTTGAAAGGCGCTCATTTACCGGGACTTTACCTATGTTTATTTGTACATGTGGCGAAAGGTATAAAGTCAAGGAGGATTGAAACATCTTTTAGGAACTGTAAAAAAAACTGAAACTGAATTGCAGTGCAAAACTGAAGCAACCTTGAAAGGTGGAGAAAACGTTTGTCTTCCGCTACCAGTGACAGTCGTGGTGGCGGCTGAACCGCGGTTTGAACCAGACAAAGAATAAGTGGAGCAAAGGGGCTCTGTGGGGACACGGAGGTGTTTGTTTGGATGCAAAGAAGACTTGAACAGAAACCCAGAGGAATGCGGGGGGGGAATGAATGCTCTGACGTCAATGCTGTCCCTTGGCATTGAGCCAGGGGACCAGGGAGGCTTGCAGCTCTGGGAACACACATGCACACACACCTGTAGCCCACCCTTGAGACTTCCCACAAATGATCGTCTAGCTTACAAGTCTCTACATCATAAACACCCGTGAGGGCGCGCGCTCTCTAGCTTCCTGAACAGTCCGTGTTGGTGGAAAGTGAATCAATGGCCGAGTGAGGTGGCACCGGTTTAACAGCGGGTCCCGGGGACAAGTCGATGAAGAGCGGCGCAACGGGAGGTGTGGAATGTCTCTGATCAGAGGGACACATTTAGCCCTGGCGCACACTCAGCAAGGCCACTCACATTCAATTAGAAGCAGAGAGGTTTGAGAGGAGCGAGGCACCAAACAAACCCACTGAGTAATTCAAATTAAGCTTGTTAAATGCAGAATGCTTCAGAGAAAGGAAAATGATTCGTCAGGATTTCCAGTCACGCTGGATTGGATTTGTTGGATTATGAAAAAGATTTCATATGTTTTTTTATGTTCCACAGATGATAGGGAAGACCAGCGAGTCGCCCGTGGGGCGGCAGCACCAGAGCCACCCGGAGGAGACTGAGGAGGAGCTGAGGGAACACCAGGACGCTGTGGTTCTGCCACCGGGGGTCACCATCAAGCAGGAGCCCATAGACCCGCAGGAGCTCCAGGAGGAGGCGCTGCAGCAGCACCGGGAACGGGAGCGGCAGGCGGAGCAGGAGCTGCTCTTCAGACAGGTAGACCATGAAGAATGTGTGCCATGAATCTTCCTTGAGACTAAACAGCAGTGATAAATCATTTGTTCTGACTGCCATCTGTTGGCAGTTTGATGTAATTACAGTCAAACCTCTAACTAACCCAGTGGTGTAAAACCATTTATATCCAAATAATTTGAATTTTTCCTTCTGTCCAGCTAAATAAAACCTTTTGAGAACCATTTTTTAAACTGATCTTTTGAAACCAAGAACAACTTTTGATAAATATCTACTTTTGGAAACCCGTTTCATTTTATTTACATTTTTATGCAAACCTTTTAATTCCCTTCTTTCCCCTTCCCATATGAGCAGCAGGCTCTGTTGTTGGAGCAGCAGCGGATCCACCAGCTGAGAAACTACCAGGCGTCCATGGAGGCCGCTGGCATGTCCATCTCCTTCCCTGGACACAGACCGCTTTCCAGGGCCCAGTCCTCTCCAGCCTCGGCTTCGTCCTTCACAATCAGTGTTCCTGCACAGGATCCTCCTGTCAAGCCTCGCTTCACCACAGGTCAGCAGATCAGATCCTGAGCCAACTTGAAGGTCTTTTTATTGCCCAGCTTGCATTCAGATTTAGATAACAGAAAAACTAAGACGAGGGAAACTTAGTTGTATAGCATATTGCATGTAAAACACAATTCAAAGTGCTTTATGTAAAGATTAAAAAGCATGTTAACAATGTACAATTAAGGAACATAAAATTGAGGAAAGAGCATGCTTTTCATCACTATGTTTTCTGTTCCTGTTTTACATAGGCCCCATTCCACTTTTGAGGTTTCATACTTAGAATAGTGTTTGTTCTGTTGTATACCTTCTTATTCCTTAAAGCCACTTTGAATCAGTTTATTCAGGAAATTGCACATTACTAGAAACAAATCGTTGCCACAGTTAAACACGGTCAAAAACATAAATGCGTGGCACCCTTTTTTAGTTTTTTAAGAGTGAACACAAACTTAATTGGTCTGTCACAAACCCCCATGCATAGGAGTTGGATTTATTTTCAATTCGGCCTACTTTACTTTCACTCAGAAATGAATTAAAGGGCAGGAAGGTTTTACAGTTTCCTGCGTGTTGCGTGTCTCCTCAGGCCTGGTGTATGACTCTCTGATGCAGAAGCACCAGTGTATGTGTGGAAACACCAACAGCCACCCAGAGCACGCCGGGCGCATCCAGAGCATCTGGTCCCGCCTGCAGGAGACCGGACTCAGAGCTCAGTGTGAGGTGAGACTAAAACCTCACCCAGCACAATCATCAGAGCGAGTTTTTATATGTAAGCTTGATTCATCTGGTTGGCTTAGTGTATCCGTGGGAGGAAGGCCACTCTGGAGGAGCTGCAGACCGTCCACTCTGAACCCCACGTCCTGCTATATGGAACCAACCCACTTCGGCAGAAACTTGATTGTAATTCTCACAGACACTTTTAAAACAACAAGGAGTAAAGCTGCCGCCGTTCTCTTCTAATGCAAGTTTCCTTCCTGATCCACAGGTTCCATAACGCCCATGTTTGTGCGACTACCTTGTGGAGGAGTGGGGGTGAGTTTCCCGTAATGTTTCCCATTAATCATTATTAATAGTTTTTTTTTCTCTGACACACTTTGGTCATGCCTGACATGCTTGATTCAGGTTGACAGCGACACCATTTGGAACGAGGTCCATTCCTCCAGCGCAGCGCGGCTCGCTGTCGGTTCGGTTGTGGAGCTTGTTTTTAAAGTTGCTACTGGAGAGCTTAAGGTAAAATCGGTCGTCTTACTGAAAAAGAAGAAGTGCCTCCCTGACTTAAAGCCTCACTCCAGCTACTGCTGGGATTTATCCTGTTAGATTACATGAACTGGATGCACATGATTTTTTAAGTTTTACAACAGATCCTTGATTCACAGTAAGCTGCCATTTATAAAAAAAAAAAGCATGTTTAGGTTTTACAAATTGCCAAGAAAGTGCCATTTTTAACTCTTCTGTTCAGAAGCCTCACTACAAATGTTTCAGATTTTATGAGTAAAATGGTTTACAAAATCTTATTATCCTTCATATAAAATCCCATAAAAATATATAACCATTTGGTGTTTGAAGTTCAACTAAATGCGGACAAGTCAGAGGAATTTGAAGTCTTCTGCAATGCTCTGTGAAAAGATTTTTAAAAGTGCTTTATAGCTCATTTGTAAACATTGTCAATTCATGCATGTCTTCCCAGAATGGTTTTGCGGTGGTCCGCCCTCCTGGACACCACGCAGAGGAAAGCACTCCCATGTAAGGCCACAGCCGTCACCACACGCACTCAGAGGCATTCATTTGTCCCCGCATTTACAAACAGCAGTCCTGGAGTGGGAAGAGCAATGACATCAACCATTAAGTTTATTTGCACATAAAGTCTAAAGCGGCTTCATTCGGCCCGCTGTATTTATTTTCACATCCCTACCCTGCGAAGTGTTGCTGTACAAACATGAAAATGGAGCAGCAAAGTGCTTTAGCATGTGGGTTTTTCCCGTTTCAGGGGCTTCTGCTACTTCAACTCGGTGGCGATCGCAGCCAAGCTCCTGCAGCAGAGACTCAGCGTCACCAGGATCCTCATCGTGGACTGGGTCAGTCTCCTCAGCAGCCACGGGTTTTACTGTCGGTCGCAGTAACTTCCTGGTTCTGTGCTTAACGAGCTCGCTTTAACTGTCTAACCTCAGGATGTTCACCACGGCAACGGCACCCAGCAGGCCTTCTATGACGATCCTAATGTCCTCTACGTGTCTATTCATCGCTATGACGACGGCAACTTTTTCCCAGGAAGTGGAGCACCTGATGAGGTGAAGTAAACCTTTGGACCTCTTTCTATCAATGGAAATGTTACTTGTTGTTTGCACTTCAATCACTAGAACGTTTCCCTTTTTTATTACCTTGATCTTTTTGGATAATTTCAAGTCATTTATGCAAATGTTTTGAATCATTATCCTACAGAAAGATGCAGACAGGACCCATTTCAGAGTTTATTATACTTGTACTCAGCTCCTCAACATCATAGACCCACTGCTGTGCTTTTTAAAATCCCATTCTTGTATTATTTGTGGCTTGAAGCCAAATGCATTTAAATTCAAATTGTGACTTGCCCTGGAAAGGAATAAGATCTGATCAAATTGCAGCAAGTAAAACTTGTTTAATGCATTTTTAGATCCCATTTTAAAACCAATGCTTGACAAATGCTGATTATAAGGTTGTATTAAGAGTGCAGCTGTTGTTTGTATCTGGTTATAATCTGAAAGAATGTCAGTGATAATTATTTTTTAGGAATTTATAACAGAAAGTAATAAGTTTTAAGTGTATCAAGCCTGCTTGGAATGTATTGTAGTTTTTTTTCTAAACTATTGGTCAATTAAATTTTTTATTTAAACCTTAATGTTAATAATAAAAATATCATTTTAAGGTATTGGGGCAGAAACAGATATTGTGTCTCCCAGCTTGTTCCAGAAAATTCTAAATATTTCCTCATTTGGTTTTTCAGCGGGATAATGATGCAAATCTACACGGATCTTATTCACCAGACACTAAATATATCTTCTTTGAAGGCTATCTCAGCTCACATAGCTAAATCCAACATTATTAATGGAGATTTGTTACTGTTTGTGTTTGGTTCCCATATGCAGGTGGGTAGTGGTCCTGGAGTGGGGTTTAACGTTAACGTGGCGTTCACTGGAGGCCTGGACCCCCCCATGGGAGATGCAGAGTACCTGGCCGCCTTCAGGTAACAATTAAACTAGCTTGTTCAGGTATAATTAATTGTCTTCTATGCAATGAGTTCTTGCTATTATCTTTAAACTGTATTTCCACCCAAACCTCAATCAATACCCCTTAACTGTTCCCTGTTTCGATTATCAATCTCAGTCGTTAGGTTAGATAATCCTCACTCCACCCCGTCTCCCACTCGCAGGTCTGTGGTGATGCCGATAGCTGACGAGTTTGTGCCTGACATCGTGCTGGTCTCCTCTGGCTTCGACGCCGTGGAGGGACACCCCCCACCACTGGGCGGCTACACCCTGACGTCCAAATGTGAGCAAGCGATTATCTGAGCACTTTGTTATCTCAAGCACCAGCTGTACCCACCAGCAGGATGTACTCAAATCTAGAAACTAAACGCAGTCAGGTGTCTTAAGAAGGCTTTGTTGGCTTTCATAGCATGATAATGATAAAAATCCACATATTTAATTAATGAATTTATGTCTGCCTAGGTTTTGGACATCTGACCAGGCAGCTGATGACCCTTGCCGGAGGCAGGGTGGTCCTGGCGTTGGAGGGAGGGCACGACCTCACCGCTATCTGTGACGCCTCAGAGGCCTGCGTGGCCGCCCTGCTGGGCCAGGAGGTGAGACGTTCACTCCAAGAAAAGATTAACAGGAGGTTTTGTTTTGACTCTGAATTAGGTGATTTTACAAAGTTTCTATACAAATAATTCACATTTTGCTGAACAATAATGTGCTTTTTAGGAAGGTGTTGATTTGTTTTGTCTGCCAACATTTCATTAGTAAACAAAATAGTGAGCTTGCTGAGAATGCTTGTAGCCATCTTTTCCCTCGTGCGTTTCCTGTCCGGTCTGACCCCTGGTGGAAACTATGTCCAAACAAGCGTGCTACGTGCTCATATTTACATGTTCTGTGTGTTTCCGTCACGCGCAGCTGGACCCGCTTCCAAAGGCCGTCTTGGAGCAGAGGCCCAACCCCAACGCCGTGCGCTCTCTTGAGAAAGTTATCGAGACTCACAGTGAGTTCGGCCTCAGTCACGTAAACACACACACAGGATACACGCAGATGTTCTTCAGCGCCATAATAGGTGGGATTACAGAGATAGTTATCCCCACTCACGCGGCATGAAAACTTAGAAACTGGAAATCTGGAAGGGGTTTGTAGGATTTAAAATGTTTGTACAATACAGTGTAAAAATAATCCATCCATGTTTTTAACATCCATCCGTTTTATCACCACTTATCTTTGTTCTCATCGTCCATTTATCCATTAGTCAATCATTTTACATCCACCCATCTTTTATGTTACATCCATTCATCCATTTAACTATCATTTACCTATCTATCTTTCATTGTTTATTTATCCCACTGATGCATCCATGTCATCTATATATCATCATGAATCCACCCTTTAATCCATTATTTAATCATTCATCCATCTATCATTACCTCATCATCTTCAATGCACCATCCATCCATCTATCTATCAATCAATCAATCAATCAATCATATTCCTCCCTCCTCCTATATTTCCTTTTACTTGTGTCCATCCATCCTTGAAGTTTTTCTTGCTAGTTTAATATTTAAAGACATTCATATTTCTTTTTAACTTTGAACATTATTATGTCACAAATGCAATTAATCAGTCATCCATGCATTATATCAATTACGTTAAGTCACCTTCAGATGCAATATCTGGTAAGCATTTGTATTTGAGGCTCAAATGTATTCATACTGTGGACGTCAGAGATATAAAGGGTAGTTGCATGGAAGAGTGACAAAAATCAACAGTCTCGCCGCAGGGGTGCATCTTGAACTTAGGAAAGAGACAGAGTCTGAAAAGTATAAAATATTGAATCAAAATCTATGGGGGTCGAGTAAATATTTTGGGCGTGTGGAGAGGACAATATTGCAGACAGAATTTGCGTACCTCTTTAATCAAACTTCCCGCTTGGGACACCTTTTCTGCGCTCTGGGTAATTTCTGTCCTCTTTGTGTCTTGTTTCTTTTTTCATCCTGACCTCCTCTTCCTCGTCTCAGGTAAGTACTGGCGCTCGGTGCAACGCTACTCATTGCGGTTGGGACTCTCTCTCCTGGAGGCCAAGCGAGGCGACTCAGAGGAGGCTGAGGCCGTCAGCGCCATGGCGTCTCTGTCTGTGGCCAACACCAACACCATGGATCAAAGGTACAGTTTCCTATATCGCTAAAGGTCTCCCGCGTGAAGTTAATAGTGAGTACTTCTGTAATTATGTTAAAACTATGCTTTGGAATTCTTAAGACCAAAATGTAGGATGATATTCTTTAGATTACTATGGTATTTATTTAGTTGTGTGCATAAAAAGCTACAAAACCAGGACAGAATCAAGACTTCCGTGTCTGGAAAGGGTTGTATAGCCATTTATAAGGTTCTTGAACTTCTGCTAAATTAATGAAAAATCCATAGATCTTTGGTCTACTAATGAAATTACTTCAAAATCAAATCAACAATTCAATCAGGAATTCATGAAAACTATCCCAAAACAACATCTTAAAGCTTTTCAAGTCTGACTTACCTCAGTTAAGATCATAGTTAAAACAATGTGAAATAAATTTGGGGGGGGGGGAAATGCCTCTATGGAAAAGTCCCAAGGTTGAAACCAGTGCTTACCAGGTTGGACATCAAAACACGTCATATTTCCAGAAGAGACTTTAGACCTTTAGCCAAATATGTAACTGGCTACAACAAAACATGGAACAAATTTGAGTTATTTACAGATTTTGAGAATCTGGATTTTCCACTTTCCATGAATGTCCACAACAGCAATCAGAAATAATGACCGAGGTACGACCAGATGAATGCTGGCCTTCTCAAGATAAAAAAGGCAGAACAATTTCTACAAGATATTTTGATTTTGACAGTACTCGTACTGTAAATACTGATTGGAATTGATATTTAATATTTCGGCAAACCTTTAAAGTCCTATTTATGTGTCCATCTACAGTCTATACTTCCTAAAAGATATATTTTTTGGTATTGGTAAATTAAATACAAATAATAATAGTTGTTGATGTGAGTTCTAGTGTTAAACTATTCATTGTTCTTTAATCATGCTTTTAAACTCATTTTGGTCCTAATAAAACCACATAATAAAGTGTAGTATTTTAAATTCTCTAACAAGGCTCTTTGAATTCCATGACTTCAGC
>JAVLVB010000301.1:183792-201244 GCA_032876305.1 Orestias chungarensis
ATATATATATATATATATATATATATATATATATATATATATATATATATATATATATATATATATATATATATATATATATATATATATATATATATATATATATATATATATATATATATATATATATATATATATATACATGTACATATATAGGATTTGTCTATATCTGTGAAATGGTGTAATAAAACTAGGACATGTCATACCTGTACCCAAACATTTCTGTTGGTTCTGCAACGTTCTGGGTTTGCCTTGCGACCCTAAAAACTTCCATCATTTGTGGAACCAGGATTTCTGCTTTGTACCACAAAATCATAAAGGAGACCAATGAAATTTTCATTTGCTTTCATACGTGTACTCAGATGACATTTGATATTATGTTAGATGACATGGCAGAAATATCAGAAGAAATCTCTTATCACCTCTTTAGGTGAGAAAAGATTTCCGAGATCTGTCATATGTACTACTTCAACAAAGAGCATGAGATGATCTGCATATAAGCGTAGCTTCTGACTTCACCTGAGTGTTTTTCTGCCAGCAGAGCGGAGGAGGAGCCAATGGAGGAAGAGGCTCCGCTGTAACTGAGGCAGGCGTGAGGGTGTCGCTGTGTTGCCATTTACCTCTCCGGAGAAGAGCCTCAACTGACCCCTTCATTTAGTCCACCCTAACCTCCCTCACCTCGTCGGTCACCTTGATTGGCGATCCCTCCGTCTAAAACGAGGGAGAGGGGGGCGGGCTCAGCCTCAGCGTAGGGAGCCTATCAGAAGACGGAGGACTGAACTGGGGCAAAAAATACATACCATAACTTAACGGCGTTGCTTAGCAGCACTCGTTCAGAGACATTCATTGTTTTTCTGTCAGTCTTCGCCCATGGCGGCTGACTGTGCGATCGCGGCAGCCGGCGGGTCTGTTTGGAGCCAGGACGGGATCAGATCTCGTCACAGAAAGGAAGGTGTGCTGACACACCCGGTGCTTTACGCAGCTGCCCTCTCTGACCGCTTTAAGTCGAGAAACCAGGGACAGCAGACGTTCCCAGTTGTCTCAAAGCAGCTAGGAGGTTGGGGATGAGGGCGGGGTTATATTTTTCTCTTAACTTCATTCCCTGCTAAACAGGGGATGCCGCGGCATCTGGGAGGACTTTCTTTTTTCTTTCTTTTTTTACGTGCCGCGCTCACTGTGGATTCCTGTTTCGCCGTCGTTCGAGAAGGCTTTTACAAAGATTCGACGGCCAAGGCTGTCGCCTCGCCGGAGCAGCCTGCTGTTGAAGGTTGACAAGTGAGAGGAGTGCCTTGGAGAGGGTCCGCCTGTTTTCAGGATTGTTCAGGAAAAAGATTGCCTTAAGTTGAACCATTTTTCTCACAGAGGAATTGGTGCGAAGAAGCGGAGGGGGGAGGGAGGGGAAAGACAAAAAAAAAAAAAGCTAACAATCTTTCAGCATGTTTACCTAGAAAGTGATGGAGACAGCATTTACGTCTCTGATGGCCTCTCTTGAAGAGTTACTTTACTTTTTTGATGGATCTATTTTTCTGTAAAAAAGTTTTAAAGAAGAGACGGAGAGAAGGAAATCGCTTTGTAAAAAAGGTAGTTGCCAGCTTCTTTAGATAAAGGTGAAAACACTGAGAAGGAATCAGATTGCAGACTCTCAAAACAGTTTAGCCTTTGATGTAGCCTCCCTTTAAGAGTCAGCGCTTTTTGCAGGATAATTTGCAGAGCATGCATTTAAGCAGATTTAACGAATGTTGGCCAAAAGAAGAAGCAGAGCAAGAAAAAAAACGCCAAAGCATGAGTTTGCATTTTTACAGTTTCACTACTCTTTCCTGGAAGGGGTGAGTGGACAAACATTTCACGCGTTGGCCCTCCAATCCTCTATGGTATGCATTATGAGGCCAGTTAGGGACAAAAATATCAGGAGTTTTTGTTGTTTAAAATGATCGAAACAAACAAATTTTGTATGTTTTCTTTATTTTGACTACCCAAAAGCAATATGTAGGCTTTTACTATTAGTTTTTGGTCCGAGTTTACAATTAGAATGAAAAAATGGGGCCCCCTCAAAATAAATGGATGCACCCTCATTGATTCTACCTGAAAGCGGTGGAAAATTTGTTCTGGCCACAACATACGTTTCTTTGTTTTTGTGCCACCACTTTTTTGTGCCGCTCTGGGCAACTCCCCATATGGCAAAAGAATTTAATTTTAAAAAAAGTCTCTCAAAAGCGGCTTTGTAATAGTCATGTGACAAATCAAAGCCTATTATCGATTCCTTATGGTCTTAACGGTTACTTTTGAAGCAAAGAGGTGCCTTTTGGAGCTCTGACAAGCCAACATGGTACCATAGAGGGTAACGGCGAAACCCTAAATACCCAGTTCAACGTTTACTGACTTAATCCGCCTTGGATCAGGTGAGCATTTCTTTATGCGTGCTAATCGATGGGTTGGCAACTACCTTAATGTGAGTTTCACATCAGCCGTGTATATTTAATTGAATATATTTTGACAGTAATCCAGGTATTGTCGGTTTGTCTCTACGTGTTTGAGTTTTCACATTGAGTCGTCGATTTACAATATCAGAAACGTGTTTGGTTAAAGCGAGTCCACTTTTTTTTTTATTGTGTAAGATTGTTTTTCTAACGTTCTGTTTTTCATCCATAGCTTTTGTTCCGTGTTTTTCTTTTGTGTCCAATTTTTCTGGATAGATATAGGGCTGCGTTCATTTACTTTTAGAGCTGTTGTCATTTAGTCTTTCTTGTATTTATAGAAAACAAGGAGCGACACTTTCTTTCTTTCTTTCTATGGCTCTCGAAGCCTTTTCAGCATTTTTCATCAACTATGTATTTATAACATGTACTGTTTATAGGAGATTTGTATATGGAAACTTTATAAATGTACTCTTACCTAATGACAGCTATGATATTGTGAGCAAAAAACCAGTACGGTGTATAAACGGCGTATTTAACTCGTCATCCACTGCACCGTTTTTCAAGCGGCCCTCCAGCAAATCACAGCATGGCGGTGCGGTTGGCTTTACACGTTTCATCACTTTGTTGCCTGATCAGTTTTTCCTTCTCCTGCGTTACCTTTCGCCTGTAACCACATCATCGGTGAAGAGGTTCCAAGGCCGTTTAAAGTAGCTGGCTGAGCTTACTGCAGCAGAAAACGGCAGATACGGAGAAACTCACTTAATGCAGTCGTAACCAGATGCTTGCTTAGACTGGATAAAAAGGACATATAATATTATTTTCTGACTGTTGGAAATTAAATCTTGTTTTAATATAGTTAGAATAAAATGTTTAGATTTGTTGGATATTAACAGATTGACTTAATTATCTTCATTTGTATTTTGAAATGAACAAAAATCCCCTAATATTTATCAAAATGATCCTTTAAACTATGTGACTTCGGTCAAACATGTCGTCCATCCCTCCACGAGCTTTAAACCATAGTTTGCTGGATTTCTGGCTCATTCCTCCCAGCAGGACTGGGGGAACTGGGCCTAGTTTCAAGCGAACACACAACTTTAAGCTCTGATCATTAATCTTCTATTGGGCTGAGATCGAGGCTTTGTGATTTACCACTCTAAAATACTGACTGACTTTGTTTTCCTTCAGATACTTTCTATGTTACATTCCCAGAGTCACTCTCCATTTGGATTAGTCCCCAAAGTATGACCCTCTACCTGATGTTAAGTCACTATTTCCCCATATCCCTCCTTCAGAATGATGCACTCTTATTTTTAAAGTGCATCAACACAGCAGGATTTCTCCACTACTATACTTTTAGTGTAGGATAGAATTGTAGCTTACTCAATTTTGTTCGTCAATATGGGCCAAAACAAGACGTGTGTCTTCAACGTTAAGCCTCTTTCTCCACTTTACTTCTTTACTTTGCTTCATTCTTGCAAAACTTCCGCATCTTAAATTATTTTTGTCTTAAATGTCCGATTAATTGGCTTAATTCACACCTAAACTTAACGATTTGCGATTCCCATGATGATTTCCATTAGATAAATCTGGTTTGACTGATGGATGCAGCGCATTCAGACATCTGGAAATTTTAGCTAAGACATATGGAGTTCACACAAGTTTTGAAGAGTTTCCTTAAAATACATCCTGAGGTTTTCCTCAGTTAACTCGAACATTATGAACTAAACAGCCAAATCTCTCGAGTTCAACAAACAAAACAAAAAAAGCTGTTATTTTGGCATTTAACTAGTTAAATACATTTGCTAATGTCAAATGATGAGAAAAAAAATGTATTATGTGACTTTCTTTATGCAGTTTATGCAAAACTGGTTTCGGTTGTAATTTTAAACAATGCTCATCATGTTTAAGTTGATATCATTTTATAAATCAGTAACATCAGAGATGTATTTGATATTTTTCAAGATTAATGAAACATTCCATTTGTTATCTGTTTAATTTGGCTTTTAATTGATTTTTTTATTTTGTATTTTTTGTAGAAATCTTTGCTGTCTGCTCGCATCAACTTTAACTCTTTGCATGGTTTGTGAGTCAGCATGCCTGCTTGTCTATGTAATGAGGAAAAAAAAAAAAGAAAAGAAAAATGTATTTGCACAACATAACACTGGAGGACTTTAAGAATAAAACCTCTCGAAGCACCAGGCGGAGGGAAGGGGGGTGGGAGGCTTTGTCGAAACCTCCACTGGCCTAACGATTTACAAAGAATTTGACGCTGAGAAGCATTTGATAATTTTTAAACCATTCAGCACTTACGGACTGCGTTTTCGAGAGACGTGCTCTGCCAAACCTTTTTTGCAACACTCACGACTTTCAAGAAGAGACTCCCAAAGAATGTTCCTGTTTTAAAGGTTTTCCATGTATGATGGACGCTGTTTGGAAACCAGTTTGGGAAAACAAAGGGCATCGCCATTTGATTGTCACACCCACCTCGTCCAGTTCTATATATATATATATATATATATATATATATATATATAAACATATATATAAACCACTGTGGCTCAAGAGCAAATCTTGGTTTACATGTAAATTTATGAATTTTTTGTTTGTCTCTATTGATGAAAAATGTTCTCTTTCTTTGGGACCTACGCTTTAGACATTTCATCTCTGACATCATCTATAGAATATATTTCTGAAAAGTTCAAACGTTTCCTGTGGTTATTCTTTTTTTAAATTTTATTTGAGGTTTTTAACAAAACCAGATAAAGGTCAGGATTGAGTAACTTTTTTTTGTGCTATTTCATGAATGTAGCGGACTGACAACAAGACAGTCAGGCAGAATCGATTAACAGAGATATGCTTCCAGTTATCTTGTTCCCCGTTTTGTCTCAAAGTCTACAAGAGCACAAGATGCTGCCTGATTATCAACCCCTGACTACAGTAGATTCTCCAGTTTTTGACTTTTGTTGAATCTGATAAAATGGATGGGGGGGGGGGGGCATTCCAGCACATGACAAGAATAAACTCTCAAGACTCTCAGGTGACGTCTCTCTGAGTAGAAAATTTAATTAACCAGAAAACCCAGAATCACAAGTGTGTATACAGGATTTAAGCAACAAAAAAAAAAGTCCAGTATCAGGAGACCCTACCTTAAAATCCTGCAGGAAAACTTTTCCTTGTCTTTAAATTTGAAAAAGTGTCCTAATGTCAATATTTTCCCACTTCATTATTGAATAGAAAGAAAAAGAACAAAACAAAAAAAAATGTAATTGGCTTTTTTATGTGGAGTAGATTAATCAATAAACTTGTGTAGTTTTTAAATATAAGTCAAATAATTTAAAAACAGCTTCCCCCAGCCTTGAGTAGGGGTTGCATGGCAAGCTATTTAACTTTGTAGCACATTAGTGCAAATAATGCTCGCTCTATCTAAAATCAACATTGACTTGTCCTGACCTTGAGTCTTATGTTTTAGTTTGTATTATTATTATTATTTTTATTATTATTTTGTCTTTAAAGCTCTACATTGGCTTATATCCTCTAAAATAGGGTTTATATTAGATTATTAGGTTAGCCATCAAGCCCTTTTTCCCAGTGGGAGTTGTAAAAATTAGGAAACTACGTTAGACTTTAAGATTTCTGGTAGAAATTACTAAATAAGTCATGTTTCTGGAAAAGCTTAGAAATGTTTGAGGCTTTTCTTGCCCCACATATAACATTTATATCTAACATAAGAATTAGAAAAATAGGGACGTAAAGAATAACTTCTTTAAATCTAACTTTACTAAGAATAACAATGATTATAATAAAATGAACAGGGGGATTTAGCAGCTGAAACATACAATGAACAGCATTATTACTTATACCTGTACATATATTCAGTAAATTAGTTTTTTTTGTATTAAAGTATGACAGTTTTAAATAGGTCGAAATCTAATTAAAATCTTTCTGCAGTTGCCTCTTAAGTTTTACACTCTGTTGATTTTTAAAGGTCAGGTTTGCATAGAAATGTTCTCCAGTTGGAATTTCAGTTTAATCATGCACTATGGTGTAACTTCCTCTACGTTATATTCACTACCCTTGTGATAGAAAAATTAAATCCTGAGCACTACAAAGAATGTTTATGAGTGTGTATATATTAAGTGTATGTATTTATGTAATTATAAAATATATTGCACAAAAGTAAGTGGGTGAAATGAATTGTCTACAAGTCGAATATGGAAGTAGGACAGGATAAGATGGAAACCTGTTAGTGGGAGGTGGGGTATTTATTTCAATTCACTTAAAGAGCAATATATATTTTACAACGCTGCTTGGTAGCATTAATACCTAATATTAATAAATGGGAGTGCTAATATTTCCACCCATAAATGTAATCACATGCAGCTTTGATTACATGTATCAACAACTTGCCATATAGGTATAGTAAACAATCTTCGCTGACTCTCTCGCCCTCCAATCAGGAGCTGGCAATCCTCGGTGACTCTCTCGCCCTCCAATCAGGAGCTGGCTCTTCCTCTCTGGCCTGTTTCCTCTCTACAGAGAAGTCCTCAGCTCCTCTTCCGCGCCATGCCGAAGCTGCAGCATTAGCAGACTCTTCACTTCCCATAACCCCGCGATCTCCTTTTTCTGTTTTTAGCCCGTCTGCAACCCGGGATCCTTCATAATATCATTATATTACTTTTTTTTGTCGGACATGCCTAACATCGTGCTTTTCAGCGGGAGCTCCCATCATGACCTGTCCCAGAAAGTGGCTGATCGGCTCGGATTGGAGCTCGGGAAGGTGATCACCAAGAAGTTCAGCAACCAGGAGACGTGGTGGGTGCAAAGTCTATTTTGACTTATGAAAACTTTGTTTTTCTTTTGGATTTGGTCATTTTTGCATGTTAAAATCCATCTATTGGTTCTCATAAGGTGCTCCTTCGCCGTTATCACGTGTGTGTAGCTTAGCTTCAGGCTAACATGTAGCCGCTTGTAAACACACCAAGCTAACGCGTTAGTTAGCCTGCTAGCTAACACATTAGCCATGCTAGTGTTCCTATAATAGGACAGAAACCAATATTTAAGGTTTTATAATGCTAATCAGATGTTTTCATTTAAACGAAGGAGAACATTCAGATTTTAGATTCCGAATAAAAGTTTTGTGTCTTCTCTGCTAGTTTTTCCCCCCTAGCTAAAGTTCTCACGCTTTAGCTAGGAAGCTAATTTTCTGGGGTTACAACTCTTGACACAACAGCGTGTGGCGTTCTTTTATGTAGCCCGACTGATATCTGATGAGGCACAATTAAAATAGGATCATCTAAACTGATACACTAAACAAATGTGTTATAATTATTTAAATATTGAGATGTTTTTAGTATTATTGGGGTCATAAATGTGTAAATCAGTCATGCTGTACAAATTGTATAATAGAAATTTGTAAGTAAAATGCTGTTAAAGAATAAATAATTATGCTTCAGTCAAATAATGAAACATTATTGAATACACCAGTAGTTTAAATCCACAGTTAAATATTCAAATACAAATTAGCCACCATAACAATAAATATAAATCATAATTAGTATTTTTACATTTTTCTTATCCTTGTCTTGTATCTTGGGCTGAAACTGCAACCATACATTTTTCTTCAGACATTTTTGTAGATGATAAAATACAAATGCTTACATATTTAATATTTCATTTCAATAGTCATCGTTAATTTACAGAAGTTTTACCGCGGTCAAACATTCGTTACAGTAAGACGAGGATGAGTCTCATAACTCTGCAGTTTTGTGTGATTAAAGCAAGTAGGGTTATCTCCCTTCTTCTCTGAAGGTTAATTTTTGTAACTTAACTCCTTAAATCACATGCACACGATTTCCAATCTTTCTGGTTAGTGTCTCAGACTGCTCGCTTCCTTTTACGCGGCTCTGCAGATGACATAAACTCTACTGCCCGACTTTAACAACTGGTTATGTTAGTTCATTTTGGTGCTTCAACTGGTCTGCAGGGATACTTGACCTTTGTGGACCTCATCCAGGATCGACACGCCGATGTTTTTCCGCTCCAGCTTTAATTTTAGCAGGTTCTTGTTTTTAAAAAAAGAAGACGGAAGATGGAGCTAAGTACCAGAACAAAATGATGTAGATGATTTGAAGCTGTTTTGAGACGGCCTAGTCAAAGTCCGAGCTTTAATGCAAGTAAAAATCAGTTGCAAGACATCAAAGTGAAAGCTCACAGCACTAGTTTGTTCTTGTCCGCAATAAAACTACATACGTTTTGTAATATCGCCGTCCTCGAGGAAGGTCAAAGCTTTCAGCGAGAGCCTGGAGTTCTTTATCCTCATTTGTTTTTTTAATCTGGTGATGTTTCCACTAATGACTAAAAATCCATGGAATAAAAAAAAAAAACGCCGCCTGATTATCCAGAGGTGGTTTTCTCTCTAGGGAACGGATCTGTTTGTGTACAAGAGTGTGCAAAAACAAAGATTAAGCGTCTTTCTTCTCACAGCGAGGCGAGGGCGGTTTTTGCTGCTGACGCGTCTACGCACCGCTTAACGCTGCTCCTGCTTCATGACCTCAGAGGTCAAGGACCAAACGCAGAAAGAGAGACTTCCCGGGAACCATTTTTATTCCGTTTGTTTTGAACGAATGGAATTTAAAACAAAAGGTTTAATGTTTGTTCAACGTGGGAAATAAAGAGGCGGGAACTGCGTGCTGCTAATATTTAGCTCTTGCTCACATTGTCGATCTAGCGGGACTTGTTTCAGTTTGCTCATAATTCATTTTTTTAGCAAATGTGTTTTGTTTACATGCGAGGTTTCGTTGCGCCTTGCTTCCGGTCACTTTTATCTGGTCCTTTTTGAGAAATTCTTAAAAAAAAAATCTTTATTTATAACGGGAAATAAAAAAATTGTTGTGCCACATTATTCTTGTAATGTATCAGACTTATGTTGCCTGCAGATTTACACTAATGGTGATTTGTTGGGGCTTTTTTAGTTCCCACATTATTCTCTCTATTTTTACCATGAAATCCTGTTTTTAATATATATATATATATTTATATATATATATTTATATATAAACAAACCACAAAAACTTCCTGTACGTTTCTTTCTGCCAGCTGTCTGGGAGTGTGCAGCAGCAGGTTGCAGCAAGGACAGCACTGCTTTACGAATTTTTTCATTCAGATGTTGTTGGTTTTTGCTTACATCTTGCAGTAAATTGAAGGGAAGCATGCAGGAGGACACTGCACATGTCGCACATCCTTTCACCCGCCACCCCATTGTTAAAGCGCTATTGGTGGGACGGTGCTAATGATGACTAATCTGTCTGTCCACCTGAACTCTTGGGCCGCACAATACGATGAAATATAACACAAAGAACACGTATTAAGTCTGTGCCGTTAATAGGACCCTATATTATGGATGTTTTCCATGCAAGTATTTTTGTTAAACATCTAGAAAGTACTTGTCGATAAGGATTGGTTGTTTTTATCTGAATATTGCAGCAAAGTTATTCATTTCAATACAGTATTTTCCCCTCCTCATCATTTTCTTTTCTTCATCACTCTCTGTCGCCACTTACTGTGATCTTTAGCATCTTGGGCGATAAAAAACAAGCATGGATGGCCACGAAAGTTCATCTATGGGATGCAGAATTAGCACGGATAGTACTTTAGCTGCATCGGCTGTTGTTTTTTCTAACACCAGAGAACTTTAGCTTAATTTTTAAATTTCAAATAAGGTTTTGGAGTGCGCTGCCTCTAGTAGAAATTCCCCTTTTCCTCTACAGGATTGTGTTTAGCGTGGAACTGAGCTGGGTGTTGCTTAGAAGACGGAACAGCTATGGGTCATTTAGCTGCGTTTACGTCAGTCATGTGACTGAGGTCGGGAGGAGTCACTGATCTCCCCCTCAGGAATGTTTCACACACAGGCTGCTGCAGTGAGAGTAAATGTCTCCCGCTGTGGAAAACTAGATGCAGTTTGGGGATGATTAGCAGCTCGATCGGGCCTTGAGACGGAAAACTTCGATTTGGAAAGTTAATATTTACTCAAATATGTTGATTTGGAGATTAGGGCTGCAGGATTTGAAAGAAACCTTCTCATTCGTGCGTCTCTTAAGCTGTGTGGGCAACTTCATGCATGTTTGTTGTTTATATTTGTTGTCATAAGACTCGGTTCAAGGGTTAAACTTTACATTAGCATGGGTATAATGCTTAATCGTGCGCATGTTGAACTCCCAATAATCTTCCTCAGACCTTTGGAACGATCTTTATCTCCTGGCTGCAGGCCTGAAAACCCCCAAATATGCCTTCCATACATTTTAGCCCCCTTTTACAATGATACCCCTCAAATAAACCTCGGCAGTCAATTATATCGCTCTGTCTGCCGGGCATTTTCCCGCTCTGACGCCCGTCTCTCGTGTTTTTTTTTTCCACCGCAGCGTCGAGATCGGGGAGAGCGTCCGAGGCGAGGACGTCTACATCATCCAAAGCGGCTGCGGCGAGATCAACGACAACCTGATGGAGCTGCTAATAATGATCAACGCCTGCAAGATTGCCTCCTCGTCCCGTGTCACCGCCGTCATCCCCTGCTTCCCGTATGCCCGGCAGGATAAGAAGGATAAGGTGCGGTCAGACAAGTCGACGCAGCTTCTGCTTGTGGAGCATTAGAGTTATTGCCCTCCAGCTCTGGAGCTAACCTCCAAAGTCGTTCATTTTAGAGCGCAACGCCACAAACGAGTACAATCGTTTTGCACGTGCAGACACGCTTTGTTACAGCGCCAGGCAGTCGGCGCACAACACGAATAAAGAGCACCGCTCGTCTCCTGACCGCCATCTTTTTTTGTCCTAATCCAGAGTCGAGCGCCGATATCGGCCAAACTGGTAGCGAACATGCTCTCTGTGGCCGGCGCCGACCACATCATCACCATGGACCTCCACGCCTCGCAGATTCAGGTGTGTGAGCTGAACCTAGTTGCTGGAAACGACACGCCTTTCTGGCCTTTCTCATAAAGATCCATAAAATAAAAACATAGTTTATCGAGAGGTGAAAAACGTGAACAAAGCAAACCTTTTTAATTTAATGGATTTCCTTTAGTGGGTATCAGATCAGCCACACAGAAAGGCTGATCTTCTTTATTGTTTCACATTATTAGCTTGTTATTTAAGTTTTGTTTTTTTATGTTTAAAATAAAAACAACATCTCGTATTGTTCATTTACAGTATTTTGTAGGTTTCTCATCTTGGCTGATATTTTCCTCTCTCTTGTTTTTTGAAGGGATTCTTTGACATTGCGGTGGACAACCTGTATGCGGAGCCCGCTGTCCTGCAGTGGATCAAAGAAAACATTCCTGAGTGGAAGAATTGCATCATCGTGTCTCCAGATGCTGGCGGGGCAAAGCGGTGAGCCGATTTGATTAGATACGCGGGGGAGGTCAGAGGGCGGCTCCTTGGTAGATAAGCTGGAGAAACAGTTTGTTTCTTTTTAATTCAGCGTGACGTCCATCGCCGACCGTCTCAATGTGGACTTCGCACTCATCCACAAAGAGCGCAAGAAGGCCAACGAGGTGGACCGCATGGTTCTGGTCGGGGACGTCAAGGACCGCGTCGCCATCCTGGTGGACGACATGGCCGACACGTGCGGCACCATCTGCCATGCCGCTGACAAGTTGGGGCCGCTTAAGTCCTCCTGATTTTATTTTTTTTCCCCGCCCCGCTTTTGTTTATCTCCTCTCACGTCGCCCACGTCTCGGTTTCCGTCCGCTAGGTTGATCGACGCCGGCGCCACCAAGGTCTACTCCATCCTCACGCACGGCATCTTCTCCGGCCCGGCCATCTCCCGCATCAACAACGCCCCGTTTGAGGCCGTGGTGGTGACCAACACCATCCCGCAGGAGGAGAAGATGAAGGCGTGCCCAAAGATACAGGTATTGTTTCAGTTTGTACAAATTCAGAAATATTAATTTTCGACTCGGTTGTTCACTTAAAGAAGTCCTTAGTACGTTTTCGTGCTCCGACATCTTGCTCAGGGCAAATGTGTTAGTGCCGCCTGAGAATTCGCGTGACCCTTGTATATCATGCAAAACGAGGCTAACGATTGGCTTATTTATTCTTCTTCTTCTTCTGCTCCACCATTAGGTAGCTCATTATTGCCACAAATTGACCGCAGGTATAACAGGTTTTGTTAAAAATAGACCGCTTACACAAAAATGTGATTATAAAGCAACAAATCGATGAAAAAATTAGTTGTAAACTATTTGACAACTAATCGATACTGATTTTAATCGATTGAATCGATAAGTTGTTTCAGCTCTAGTTGTTAAGACTCCTGGACTTATCTCCAGAAATGATGTTCTGTGTCCATGTGTCCACTTTCAAAATGGAATCTGGCTTTATCCGCCTGTTTCCCACCAGGTCATCGACATCTCCATGATCCTGGCCGAGGCGATCAGGAGGACCCACAACGGCGAATCGGTTTCGTATCTCTTCAGCCACGTGCCTCTGTGAGGATGAAGAAACCCTCCTCCTCCCTCCTCCTTGTCCGTGTTTCCTCCCATGGGGCCGTGCGGCCGGCAGTTCTGGCCTCGTCTTGCAATCAGGGCTTCCAAACGGCCTCGCTTGCGTGACCCCTTAAAGGTCACGCTCACACCTCATCAATGACATTTTCACCCAGCAGACAAGACCCAGTTTTTATTTATGAGTTCATTCTGTTTCCTGTTATTTTCTTAAAGGGTCTGAGCTTGACTGACCATAATGTCATATTTTACTTTTCACCTCCTGTTGGGTCCGATTTCATTGGCATGTGAAGCTAACATTTAAAAATATTTGAAAAGGTCTGCATCCTGCACCAAAGCGTTCGCTTCAGTACCTCCTGATTGTCTCTTTCTAACCTTTAACTAACAGACCTGATTAGGAGTCTTTATTCTGCCATCAGTTTTTGCCACAACGAACCCAAGCTGCTGTCATGACTTTTGCATGAACTCTCCAAACTAATCCTTGTAATTGTACTTAAACTCTCTCTAAAAAACACGAGGTGCAGTAGGAGCTTCTTTCGCCCTACTGTCTGAAAAAGGTCACGAGAAGAGATCGGATCCCAAAGTTTAGTTTTTATTTTGAGTAGTATTAATAATCCAGGCCTGATTTATTGTCTAGTAGTGTCGTCCTCACAGGTGTAATGGGTCACTTCTGTTCAGTAATGGCGGGTTTCACAGTGTGCCTGAGAGTGGCTTATAATGTAATTTTTAAAAGAAATGTGATGATTTTTTTTTATGTACCACAGGAAAAGCTGTTTCTTTAAATAAAGCTCTGAAAGTTGCAACTGGATCCAGACTGTCTGATTTTCTCTTTAATACAAGACAGATCAGATTTTTGTTACTAAGAATAATTGTTTATAATTGGTAAATGTCTCTATAAATTCTAAAAAGCATCATGGTGTGAAATTAAATGCATAGTAGAGGAGTTTGGATGCACATTTGGATCAAAATTGCATCACATGTCGGAAAGCCTTTTAATAGTAATCAAGGTGTAGAACCACCGGTGCAGAGCTTGCTATCATAGATTAGCATCTGCAAGAGGGTTTTCACAATGGTTTTGATGGCGGAAAAGACTGGAATGGTCTAGGAAATGCCTAAAAACGCCCCAGATGTCGACGGCACTGAGAACCTGTTAGTTTAGGAAATGCAAATAATACTGTGCCAGAATCTGCACACAGAGGTAAATACTTTTTTTTTTTTGTTGAAATGACTGATGTGAACTAGCTGGCTCAGATTTACTCGGCCCAGCCTGGTTTGGATATCCCAAACCACTTACATTCTCACACCCACTCTATGGATCATTAAGTGTCATTAACTCTCAGTTCTCCTTTAGGAAAATGCAAAAGTTTACCACGAATTTATGGCCGTATCTTGATTGGAAGGAAGAGGAGATGCTACCATCTGCATCACAAGGGAGCATCTGATCCCCATGTACCACAAATGACTCCATTTAAGTTATTCCTAGAAGAAATCCAGAATTAGAAGACGACAGATATTTTCTCAGCAGTCAGGCTTTAAATTGAATTGACAGACAGAATTTATTCTCTAGAAAGGCGAATATATAACATACTCTATAATTTCATACCAAAAATTATTTTTCCAGTCACCAAAAGGTTCTTAGAGCGCAGCGGTCTTTGAATGATACAAGATCAATTCAAAGAAGAAGCAATAATTTATTAAATATCTACTGTAAGAAGTTTGTTTTTACATCTAAATAACAGCAACTATTTTTTTTGTTATGTTTGAAATTTAAAGACAGACAAACTTCCTAATGCAAAAGCAAATATGTAAAATACACACAAGCAGATGAGAGGAACAATACATCTAAATAATATTTGTGGTATTTTTGAGACATTATGTCGTGGAGATTATATTAAGAACCACTCTGACTTGCATTTGCTATATTTATATTTAGAAACATGAATTGTTGTGGACACATTGTACAATATCTTGAGAGCCACAAGTACTTAAAATATGAGCTGTAATTTTCATATTTTAGACATATTTTAGTAAAAAGCACTGTTTTTTAAGGAACATTCATCTTCTAACCTGATTTCTCTATTAAAATCAAAGACCTCTGCATTTTTTGGAGCTTTTAGATGCATCCCTGCTTCAACACAACTGAATCCAATAAGACGTTGATGACTGGACTTGTGCACAAACTTGCTGGTATGGAATGGATGTAATCTGTCTTTTTTTGGATTCAGGTGTGTTTGAAGACGGGAAGAATCTCAGAAACAGCTGGACTTTTGTGCATGGAGGATATATTTATGAGTTTGCACACTCACATGGCCACCAGATGGCGCCCTGTATTCATAGATTTGCAGAAGTAGAGCCAAGTATCAGGAAGCACCCATTTTGATGCATTTATACATTACTCTGATAAGTCACTCCTGTATAACTGATGACCTGAACTGCGCATATCTCGTATGAAGCACTTTGGGTCTCGTTTCAAAGTTAAACACAACAACAAAACCCACATGTTTTTCATTCTGTTCAGCGTGAACCTTCCTGTTACTTACACCAGGGGGCGACAGCGCGCGGATGCTGCAGAGGGAAAGTGGTGATGTCAGACCTAATTAGCATATTTGTGGGTATATGTTCGACTTGAGCAAAGACGCAGAGCATTGCTGCTTCAACCCGCCGAGCAGAAACGTCTCATCAGTGAGTCAGCGCGTCGGTAAGCGCCTCCTCTACCGCTGTTCCTTATGTTTCCTCTCTTTTTTACTTTTCCTTCTGGTTCCAGCAGCTCTCTGGGGATTAATCAGTGGGATTGATGTTGGCAGAGGAACTATGTTTATTTATTTTTTTTTTTTTTACTAATTGGGTTAAAAAAAGCAATAAATTTAAATACACTAAACAATTTTAATTTAAATAACTGCGTTTGAAGTTTGCGTCCCTTTGACACCAAAGCCTAGTGCGCGCTTTGTCTCGCGCACGCCTCTCGGCTTTTCTTTGTTGTTCCGTGTGCGCGTGAGTTGCACGCGCTCAGTCCCGTTATCAAACCGCTGCTTTTATTCCCTACATTTTGGCTTTTACCTTTTTTAAATATATATATATTTAGGGCGTTTTTAGGCGGAGTGAAAATCTGGGCGGTGGTTCCTTCAGACTGCACGCGGGTTCCTACGTGATTAGCGAATCTGCGGATGTTGCGCAGCCGCAATCTGGGGTCAAGTAAAGTAAACCTTCTTAGATTTTAAATCTAATAAAAGAGAGACTGTTTTTTTTCCCCTCTATGCTTCATATTCCAGTCCAGTCTACCCGGCATGGGAATTTCCATTGTTATGTAAATGCCAGTCTAGGACTGGCTCCACTACAATTGTGCCTATTACCCCCCCCAAGTTTGGGTGCAGCTTCCCGGATCTGGGTGCTACACAGCGGGGACGCATCCCATGAAACCATGGCGAACAAAAGGAGGCGGTCCAGTTTAGTGCACATTACAAGGAGAGCAGAGAAACGTGTTGGCTCAGATTTTCATTCTTTTTTGGGGGGGGCAACGCCCTTCCTATCCTCCCCCTCTTCCTGATTAAACACGACTGCATGCTTGGGTGGCTTTCATTTAAAAAAAAATGTAAATGTGACACTAACAAGCAAAACTTCCCTTTTTTTTTTTTTCTTTTCTTTGAACTTTGTATTTTTGTTTTGCACCTGCAGTAAATTTACCCCCTTCTTCTTTCAGACCAACTGCAACAATGAGTGACAAGCCCGACATCTCAGAGGTGACCAGCTTCGACAAGTCCAAGCTGAAGAAGACTGAGACGCAGGAGAAGAACCCCCTGCCTACGAAAGAGAGTAAGTTCCCCGCGCTCAGCGACTCATCCACTTCCATGCTCTCTACCAGCTAAAGGCTAATGATTTTTCACTTTTGTTTGTTTGGCAGCTATCGAACAGGAGAAGGCGACATCATGAAGCCCCTCCCTTCCCATCATGCACTGTACACCCCCTCCTTCTCCTGCATTGCCTTGTTTTCAGTCACTTCTCTAAGCTGTATAATTCTGTAACCAAAATTATGAATCGACGACTATAACCAAGCTGCACAGCCATGTTGGACGGATGATGCCTTCATATCCCCCCCCTGCCCCCTCTCTCCGGTTCCAACCTACACTCCTTTTGTCGGCCCTTAACCGAGGTGCGGTGGGGGTGGGGGTTCTGATTTGGTCCGACTGCCACCTAGACTGCCGACGCTGAGGGACCGAGGGGCGTGGCGTGCACTCCAGGAAGCTCATGGTCTCACCTTCACCACCCAGCATCCTGCACGGCTACCTTTTGCGCCAAAGCTGAAGCAACTGGCTTGTCTTTTTTTTTTTTTTTTTTTTTATGTCTAATTTTTGGAAATGCACAACTGTTCGTACGCTGGCCAAAATGTAAATGACCCAAAAAATTGATTCTGTGTCATTTTTTTCTTTCGTATACACGGGAGTAAAGTAACGGATTCCATCTTGACTCTAGGAGAAGCTCAAATGGACCTAATCTTGTGGTCCAACCGTAACAATTGGGCTGTCTCGTTTTTTTTTTTTTTTTTTT
>JAVLVB010000301.1:201344-270163 GCA_032876305.1 Orestias chungarensis
AAAGTGGATTTAAATGATGGGAGCAGCTGATAGGGTGGGGTCTCTGTTTGGGGGGGGGGGGGTCAGATGTGTCAGGTCTGAGCTGATCCCCCACGTGTCCTGCCTGGTAACCCATGGCAACAGCTGCTGCTGAGTCACCGCCTGCCTGGGGGTGCGGCGGTCGGATGCTCAGCAGCGTTTTAGACGTCCTGCCGATTAAGAACGCAGCACATTCTGCTGTTTTGTCTATATTTAGATTGCTGTGTCCATCTGGCTCCTTCACTGAAGGCATTTCTTTGTTACTGGAATGATAGATCAACAGGTTTCAGACTTTTAATGCGACTCCATTTCATGGCTGCTAATGGATGTTTGGTTTTTGTCTCCCAGATTCTAGGAAAGAAAAGTTCATACTGAAAATACTTAGTTTTGACCCCAAATGTGTCACTTTGACTTTTTTTTTGGGGTGGCTATATGAAAATATTCCCAACCTCTGCTGGTTGAATCACTTTTAAAGAACCTGCTTATGCCATCATAGATACATTAATCTCACTGTCTGAAGATAACGGTGCTAATTATGTCTGTTTCTCTGATTATCCAGAGAGATGTATCCCTTCTTAAATCCAGAAGCAATAAGAAAGCCAATGTCTTAATGTAAAGAGATATGTAAATGGTTTTAATTAGAAAAACATTGAAATAACTCTTGATCAGATAACTTGATGAAAGTACATTTTAACGCATGACGGCTACCAAACACTGGTCATGCTGCAAGATAACAGTTTTCCTGTCCATGTAGCTCTCAAAAATGAATAATATAATTATATATTGTGATATACAATCCCAAGCAAATGGTAAAGGAATAGTTGGACCATTTTAAGATTGCAAAACAGATTTTGGTCTTTATGGGATTTAGAACACAACAGGGACAAAAATGATCCGATTCGGCTTTCTCCCCTGAAAAACAGTCCCCCTCGGACTCGTCCTCCCTGTTTCCAAGGAGCGCTTTGCATCCAGTTTCCTCATCCATCCCTCTGTGACGGAGACAAACTGTGCGTCTGCTGTGGATTTCCATGGCAACCACCCATTCAGGAGCAAAATTTGCTGTCTGACTGCATGCTAGCACCTGGACATTACCATTAATAACATCCCCCTCGCTCTTTTTCCCAGACAGCTCGGCTCACAGGGACACAAGCAGGCACAGCAGGAAAGTAGCCACTGTTTCTCGGCCTCCTGTCTGAAGCATTTTCTCTTCATTTGCAAAAACAGACAAACAGAGTGATGACTGAGTAGCGTCTGTCAGATCTTCACCGGCTGCTGGGTTAGGGGTCATCAAACCCAGCCACTCCCCACTGGTGCCTTCTCTTCTGTTAAATCGACATATGGTGATGTTGAGTTCATCTGGGGACTTCGGACTGAAACTCAATTTGATTCTTAAAGCCTGTGGTTGAAACCAGAGCTGGACATAATCTTTTAATGACATTAGAAGAGAATAAAAAAAACAGTTCATGGTTTTTATTATCTAAAATAATATTGTATTCACACCAGTAGCACTTTGCTGAAGCATTCCTGGAGTTACTCCTATTTTGTTGTTACAACCAGAAACGATCGATTTTTAAGGATTTTGTAGGATTTACCAACTGAAAAGTGGTCAAAAACTGATCAGTGTGGCACGTTTTTGATTTTGTCCACCCTGAGTCAATGAGCTTTTAAACTCTTATCTGCTTTGCACATCAAGGCAAGATTGGATTGAAAGGGTCTGCGAACGTTAATCCTAGGTGTGGACTTTGACTAGGCCATTCTAACAGATGGATATGCTTCGAACTAAACCTTCTTCTGGGTGTCTCCTCAACATGATACTGCCAACACCATGGTAAACACCTGTATCAGTGTTAAAATGTCAGAATCCAGATAAATACACGAACATTGCTCATAAAACCAGCAAAAATATATATTTAAAAAGAAACCCTAAAGAGAATGAAACCTTTTATAACCAAAAAAAAAAAAAACACAACACTTCTAACAGTACTTCTAATTTATGGATTTTGTCTTTTTAAATCAATTGTGTATGAAACAATGCGCAGTCTTTCCTGCAGCTGAACAGGTCTGCATAATGTTCCCAAAGTCATGTCCTTTTTCTCTCTTTTTTTTTCTCTTTTGTGAGCGAGGTGTTTACAGATATTTGTCGTTCCGCGTACGGACAGGAAAGCAGGAACTGATTTTTGTTAGAGCTTGTCTGAGCGACGACACAAACTGCTCCGGCGTGAGATAAAAGGTGAGAAAAACCCCTCGCAGAAGCCAGCCTTGAGCTGTGAGAGGCCGTACAGGAAGCAGAGACACGGCTAGAAACCCCCGCCCTGCAGCTTTAAACGGAGCACTAGCTGCAGTTGCATGAATAGCAATTACATCAGATCTTGTAGGTTGTTGAAACTCAGTCGCATGACGGCTAATTTCAGCATAAAACTGCTAATCAAGGTCAGCTGTAATCTTAAGGATTAACCCGGCGAAAAGCAGGTGTGACCCATTGTTTCAAAGTGAGCTCCATGTCTGAAGCTCGGCTTGATTACCCTGGGCATGCTCTATTAGTCTGGCCCCAGGTGGAACCCAGATCGATGCTGTCTGAACAATATTGCCCATTGCTTGTAAATGCATTAGCCGAGGCATTGCCCAGGAATCGATGCAGCTGCAGAGACAGCAGAGCTCATCATGTGTCAAACTGACTCACTCTGTCGAGAGGAAAATATCAACTCTCAGGAGTGATGATAGGCAAAGAAGAAGAAGAAAAAAAAGAAGAGCTGGTTTAACTTCTGGGGTTGACCTAGCTGTTCATGTGAATGTATGATTACATACGCTGGTGTGAGCGTGGCGTCACCCTGCTGGAGCTGTAAGGTTCAAACAGGCAGAAGCTCTTCGTGGCTGCTCTCCCGAGGGCTCGAACTGAGCGACTGCCTTGACGTTTCCGGCCCCCACGCCTCCTCCTCCGCCACCACCGCCACTTATCAGGGGCTCTCTGAGTCTCCTCTTCCTCCTCGCTGAAGATGCTGCAGACGCTTTTGGTTTGCGTTTTTACCAGAGGACGTTTCTGCTAAAGCGTTTTTTTCTTAGACTCTTTTGGGTGGTCTTTAAGCATGAACGGCCTGTTTAAGCTCAAAATAAACCATCACTTTTTGGATATGAATCCAGACTTTGACTAGGCCACTTTAAAAACCTTTATCTATCTTTTTATTTATTCAAAACTGAGTTTGCTGGTGTTTCTTTGGATCATTTCCCTGTTCAATACGCCCGGGTGGTTTTGGCCTTAAGACCACAAAGTCAGTCATGCAGATCATAATACAGCAAAGATGATGAATTATAAACTTATAAAAAGCCCAGACAGGAGATTTAGATTCCAGTTTTTTTGTTTTTTAGATGTCTTTTGCTCTTTTTACGATCCTCAAACATGTTGGATCTCACCATATTACCGACCAAATGTCTCCTCTTCACTTAATCGTGATCCGGAGCAAAACTGGGAGCAATCTGCAAAATAGCAGACTAGCAAGATTTACAGGCTGAGTGTGAAGGATTTCTGGCACCCTTGATGTGTTTGTGATGCACTCACAGAAAAATACAAACACAAACAATAAAAAGTAAAAAAAAAACAAGAAGAGGAAAAATCAGCTTTTTTGATATTCAAAGCGCACAAAGAGCAGCAGCAGCAGCAGCAGCAGCCCTCCATGGCTGATTCCCTGGCTGCAAGAATGTTGAACGTGAGTGTTAATTACCCAGGAAATCCCAGGAGGGAGCCGCTTAATTACGGCCCGTTGGTAATAACGAGCTTTGCAAATCTGTGACCTTATTCGGGTTTTCCTAATCAGCCGGCGAGTGACGTGGAAACCCTGCAAAGATACGTCCAGGCTTGGCTTTTTGATAAAAAGCATCCACACAGATTTAGATGCTCCCCACTGGCTGGTGCTTCATCATGAAGAGGGATTTCCAGGGAGAGGTGAGAGGAAGAAAGGATTTCCTCAAAGGTCCAGAGTGTTGTCTGGTGAAAGGCAAAGCTTCTAGCTCTGTTTGGACAGATTATGTGTTACAGGTGCATCTCATAGATTCTTCTGTCAATTTACAGTTAGAATTTTCAGTAATTCAGGTCAACATAGATTCATGTTGCATAGATTCAACAGAGAGAGAATTAACAGTTATTATTTCGTGTGTGTAAGCAATTTAATGGAAAGTTAAGTGAAAGGAAAAACTGTTGTGGAGAAAGATTCACAAAAGAAAGTACACCCTAAAAAAGATCAACATGTACATCTATAAAAACAAACAGTTGCAGTCTTGACTTTGGGTTAAAAATTAGCAAATTGCATTGAAGTTCTTTAGATTCAGAAGCATGCAGAATATCCCGTGGGTATGGTTCTCCCGTGTTGACAACGTCATGGTCCTTTTACTCTGACATTCACTTGCGGTTGGCAAGTCGTAGCAAGCAGTCGTGAGTTCATGCTCGAACTGGAACGGTGCGTCGTTTAAAACCCGTTTGAAAAAATATGATGAGAAAGGATTGGTCTTGTTTTGCACCTTCACTGTCTGTTGTACTTACAGTAGTTTCCTGCTAACTATTGCTGTCAAGCTCAAATTGTAGGGTTTTTATAACTTGCTCCAGCTGTTCAATAACAGCTGGTTGAGGTGAAAACACAGTCGAAATTTCTCATTACTGTGGGACAGACAGGTTTGGGGAGTGTGGGAGTAGGAAGTGTTTGACAGAGCTTAATCTTTCCTGAAGGCTCTGATTGACTGTTTATGATCAGCAATGTTGGGGTTTTGAAAACTGCAGCAGTTTTTATGACACATTATCCGATTAATGGAGGTATATATTTTACTGTTTTGGGGTTTATTTCAGAGTTAAACATTCTACTGTTTGCTTTTATGCTCTTTTCCATTTGCCCCCCCACACAGACTTCTCTGTAAACATTCTGCACCCACTGTCTCCTGGCCGCCCCGGTTCAAGACACCAAACAGCTGTGGGCTGTTTGGTCTATTGGACTCACCTGGTTCCTCTGCCGTGGGCTGTTTGGTCTATTGGACTCACCTGGTTCCTCTGCCGTCCTCAGTTCCCCTGTAATCAGACGGCTTACTTGACTCACCAGATCAGCATGGTTACCGACCACCGTTGTTGCTTTACATGATGTTCTGTTTCACGTTTCACGTTTTCGCACATTTTTGGTACGTTTTTGGGACTAATTTCTGCTAATTATCGTTTTGCTATGATTCAAAGATTGGTTTGAAAGGTGAATGATTAACGTAGGGCTGAATCAACAGAGTTAGTAAATTGACATGACAGATGGATTAATCTCGGTTAAACATGTGGGCTGGATTCAGTGGACGGATTCGTGGACTGATTGGATTGATGGATGTGCAGATAGAAAGATTGATAAGTGAACAGACTTGACACGTTTTGTGTATAAGCATGCAGGACATTTCACGTTCAAAGCGAGCCATGATTCGGATCTCCTGAAAAGTCCTGGTGAAGTTTGCAGGTGAAACACCTCAGGACACATCATGAGCTCACACTATTGAGGTTTCACCTAATTGGTTATTTAGGTTTGGAAAGGAGCCTGTATCCTTGTCTGCACAGCTATTCAAGCTGTAAGTTGTGAGAACTGCAGGGCTCTCGCCTTATGCTGCTGCTGCTGCTTACACATTAACCCAGGAATGAAGACTGTTTCTAAGTAGAGTTGCCAGTTTCTGTCTGCGTTATCAGGGTGGGGATTTAATGATAAATTCCTGCCAGTGCCTGCAACTTTCTAACAGTACCTCTCTGTTCTTCTCCACACATGGCCCAAAGGAGCATTTTTATTGCACACAAGGAAAGAATGAAAAATATGCGTTTCATTGTCCTAGGCCCTAATGTTAGTGTTACTTGTACCACACTGTTCAAGGTAGCCTAACTTACTGTTCCCTGGATTGAACGTCCTCACTATGTTACATCATAAAAGTGGAGGATACGGACATTACTCAAACGTTGTTTCACAAGGCATCATTGCACAACACCTGTTAAGTGTCTGAAATTGACACAGGATGTTATCGCCACACTCTTTAATAACTATTTAGAGAAGTGCACCCAAACGTTTGACATCTGTTTTATGCCAAAGCAGATCCCACCTCAGGTTTGTTTGGCATTGTGTTCAGTCTTTATATCTGTCGGTGAGGGAAGATGGGAGATAAAGCTTGTTTTGACGGCAGCGACTCACAGGGCCGAGGGTAGCTGGACGGTGTCAACACTCACAAGGGCAGGACAACAAGCGGACGGGAGTCATCGACGCATGTTCTCGCGTCCATGCCCGTGGGGATCTAGCGGATGGTTTAGTGATATACAAAGATTTTCATCCGTGCGTTCATGCCGCCAAATATATTTACGTCTGCAAATGTGCATCCGTCCACAGCTTGAATTAGCCATCAACAAAAAAAAGCACTGCTTTTGAAGATAGTTGGTCATTTTTCATCTACGCCGTTAGGAGTTTCGGTCTTCATGTTGACTGGATATGTTTTGTACTGAATCCAGCATGTCGTATCTATCAGCAGATGATTTGAAAAGATGATCTGTCATGTCTAATAAGGGGCGACTGGTTTAACATCCTAAGGCCTTTGTTTTCACTCCATGTCACATATAGACGATGAAAGCTGTAGACTCCGCAACATGAAAATGCATTTTTCCTCTAATACGCAGCTGAGAGAAACACAAAAGTGCAATAAATATTGACAGAGAATAAGAGAAGTTGGCCAGTTCAAACAGACAAATGCTGTTTTGCCCTTCCAGAAATGGTTGTATGTTGGACACAGAGTATTATGCTGCTGGTATTTGTTCCTCTTGTTTAGCTAAGCTAAACTAACTGAAGAAGCAAAACACCAATTAAGATTTTTCTCTGAGACTTCAGGGGGGGAAATAAAGCTAAATCTCTGTAAGCGTAACATTGTTTAGCTCATATGTATAGTAGCAACTGTGGGAAATGTTTTGATTTTGGCATTTTCTGCATTCAATAAATGAAACAAAAAAGGCTATTTGTGCACACAGTAACACAAGTTAACCAGATTTAGTTTTCCCTGAAGACTTATTATGCACTCTCTTCCTGGAAAACAAAAAAAACATTTTAACAGCTTGAAAAAGTTAACCCACTGGAGGAATGTTTTCCCCCCACCCTGGCTGCTTGTTCAAAACACCACTGATGACAAATTAGACTGATTATTTTTAAGGAAGGGAGAGTTCCCTGTAGATTAAGCATCAATGGCAGCATCCAGCAAACAGAAAACTGGATTTACCTGTTTTTATGGCATTTGTGGAGCTTTGTTGCCTCTTTATGAGCTCTTTTTTTTTTTTGCAAGTTCCCAACAGAAATCGACATAACCGTGAGATTTATTACAGTTTATCAGGGCCTATATGATTTATTTAGAGTTTAAAACTTGATCCCCATCAATCCTAACAGCCAACATTGAAGCCCGTTTCCTTCGACCTCCAGAACGGCCACACCGCGTCTTTCTATTCTGTGCATATGATCCATGAAAATGCCTTTTGTGTTCTTAGTCAGCTCAAAAAGAAGAACGACTTCCCTTCCTCTCACTTAATTTTGCAGCCACTCTGTTTTCGGAAGCAAATAATCCAAATCTGCCTGCTAAAAAACAGAAAACAAACCTTTTTAATCTGGTAGAAGAAGTCTTAATTATTTTCCCTTCTAAATCTAAGCAGTAATGGTGCATCCAAGTTTAACGAGTTGGACCAGAGAGCCTTAATGCTCCCTTGTTAGGACCTGTGGTGAAAATAATTATTACAAGGGTTCGATTTAGCTTTTGCGCTCCCTGTTGTTTGAGTTTCTCGTATATCTACGGCCAACTGTTTACTGATTTATCACTGTCAAAACATAACAGCCACACAACTGACACATTGTCCTTTGTACCAAATCATACGCCATCCCAGACGGACTCTCTGATACTGCATGAGTAATATAGGTCAACACCCAATCAATAAAGATAACAAGATATGATTTTCTACAGGTTTTCATGCCCTTTGACCTTCTGTACATTTTCTATATTCTCACCTCTAACATCTTTGAATTATATTCTATTAGTAATCGCTATAATTGAGTCTTTATGGTAGGTTTGAACTTCGGGGTTGCTGCCCTTAAGCTTGTTTTGGAAATAAAAAGGAAGTGACTTTGGTGGTGCATATTATGAATAAGTTAAAAGAGCATAAGTCCTGAAAAAAAAGTGTCTTGCAGGGTGTAAATTCAAAATTACAGTCTCAGATTAATCTCGATGCTGTGTAGTGAAGGTATGTTTCGTGTTTTCAGGTTTTTCGCTGGGGTGAGCAAACGAGGAAGCGAAGGAGGTGATTGCTCTTCCTGTTTTTGGCTGCATGTCTTTGCCTCAGCTGCCAAGTGAGTATCAAAGGTAATAACCTCTTTGTTCCGAGCTCTGGGTTAATGAATCATGGAAGTTTTAGGGCAACAAGCTTGCTTGCTGTAGTTGAGACTTCCTGTGAAAACAAGAAATGCATGAGAGGAAGGTTGTACAGAAGTTACACATGATTAACCCGGGAGGTTATAAAGAGGATCCATGATTTTTATGATGCACACATGGCTTATGCTGCTGGGGTTGTACTTCCTGCACGCTTTACTTCCCCAAATGCTCACTTTGCAACATCGAGCGCTTGCGGAAAAAAAAAAGCACCTCCATAGAAACAGCCGATCCGTGTGTCTTTTTGTCCGTTGAGGCCCTTTTCTTACGTAAAAGCCTTGCTCAGAAGTGTGCCTCTTTAACAATCCGCAACCCTTCCAAGTTGGACTGGACTCTTGCCCATTTGAGCACCGACTTGCCCTCTTTGTCTGCCTATCTGGCACATGAGTAACTCTAAGCTCTATTAAGCTCTACGACCAGGTCTGGTTTGGAAACAATCAGTTTTAATGAAATAAAATGGTATTTTTTTCCCACGGTGTGTGACAATAAACTCCAACCGTTGCTCTATCTCATCCCCAAAATTGTTAGGTTTAACAGAAGCCAGTTTCGCAGCTAAGTATAAACCAGTTGTGCCTCCATTGAGCATTTCAAACACACAATTTAAGATTATAATTTACAAGCTATGAAACCAAGTGATAGAAAGAACATAAAAAAAAAAAATCCCTAGGGATAATTTACTCCATCCTGAACCACAGACAACAAAATCAGTTGGAGCATTAAATGTCAGCCAGATTTCTGCAGGAGAGCAAAAATAACCAGAGAAAGAACCTGGAGGATTTAACATTTATTAACATGAGCCGTGTGGGTCTGTGTGAAATAAAAATAAAGAGGTCAAACACTCCAATAAAGAAACGAACAAACAGATAGGAGACTGATCGTCAGAATTAGCCCTCATCAGAATGTAAATGTTTGGATTGGCCTGGAAACACGATTTGGACTTCATGATCTGTTACACTGTTGATTATTGTAGTGATTAACGTTGGACAGAGCAGGAGGCAGGCAGGAGAAAGTAAGGCAGGTAATACTACCGGCGATGTCTCGACATGCTTCACCAAAAATAATAGTTTTAAGGAAGAAAATTCCTTCGGGTTTTGGGCGATTTCCTGGCTAGGACTTCTGCTGGAATGAGGCAAATAAAGTCTGAAATTTAGGGAGTACGAGGCTGTACATAAAAATCACTCTTAGCTGCAGCCAAAATATTCCCAAGCAAGCTCCAAACAAGTGAATCCCACTCCACCATGGCCTTGTTTTCATTTGATTAGGCGGGACTAGTCCTCCAAGCTGTGGCTTCAGATGAACGCGACTTTGTCCCGAGAGTAGATGGGAAATTTCAAACAAAACAGGCATGGATTAACATGAGACGAGGGGGGGCATTTCAGTGGGATGAGAGTTTTTGAAAGAATCCTCTTCTTTCTCTGCCTTCGTTGACCCTCCCCCCTCCTGGTTCTCCTCCGCAGAGGTCAGGATGGGGTCATTTCCCAGAATCAGGCCCTCCTTCGACTTGTGTCTGTCCAAAACAACTCCTCATAAAAAAAATATATAAAATAACAAAAGCCCCCGCATTCCCAGGAGCTGAACCCCCCCACACACACAAATGCTTCAGAAAGTCTAAAGAGAGTGTTTTGAAAATGTGCGAGGCCCCGCTCACTATTACACCAGCGTTTTGTCTCACACCCGTCGGTTCGGAGCGTGACTCACGCCGCTGTTTCACTATTGCTGTGCATTATAAACGGAGGATTTGCACCTAAACCCTTGAAATCTAATACAAACAGGCAGAATAAGATTAGATTTACCAAGGCGGAGCATTACTGTGGGTTCCACAACACGACAAAAACGGGAAACAACGTAGAGATCAGTTTCTACTGTTTATCCCCCGTAATAATAGTTTGATCTACCGCTTTCAGAACAAGATCAAAGGTTAATGACAACAGTGTCGATGCAAATGCAAAACCTCTTTTAGTCACATTTATAAACGAAAAAATCATATATATAAAGAGAAAGAGTAACATTATCCTTTTTTTCATGTATAACAAATTTAAACAGTCTTGTGCAAGAATTGTGATATAAAAAATCAATTTGCCTCGACTTGCCTATGAATAATTTGTACACCTGTCTTGCATGCGTCCCATATTAAGCGCTTCTCCTGAATTGTCGCATTCTTCTTAATCCTAAGGGCATTCATGTAACACCGTGAATTTATACCGAAATTACCTAAATTACACACCGTCAGATTTTTTTTCTACATTTATTGTTGTCTTTGTGATAAACTGTGTTTTTTGTTTTTGTCTACCTCTCAAGGATGTGCCGCTTTATTCGTCAACCACACAAAGTCCAACTTAAACAGATGCAGGTTTGTGGTTAAAACGTGATGAAACCTAGAAACCATTTAATTATACAGTGTAGACACTACAACACAGCCTTAAATTGGCACACATGTCTTCTTTTAGAAGCACAATATGGGGACACAACACAAAAAGTGTGGTGCTGAAAACCATTTCCTGGCTTTTTACAAGTGAATTCCAATAAATACAAGTTTATTCTTGAAAAGAGTCAACTTGATTGGATAGTGGGCCCTAATGATATGTGGGAGCCTGATATTTGAGTAATATAAGTTTAGACATAAATGCTGGCAACACAGAAGCCATCAAAGTTATTTGTCTTTTTAAATATCAGGATTAACCCTTTAGGTTACAAACTTTTGATTCCAACGCTGTAATAAAAGCCGGCTTTGTCCTGTTCCAGCTTACATAACTGCTCTTAAGTGTGATGTTATTGTTGTAGACTGAAGTGGATGTGTATGTTAGCTGTCTATGTCTCTGTTGTAAAAAAAAAAAAGCCTCATATTACAAACAGCTGTGTTTTGGCATCTGATAGCGCTTAAAAGTTGAAGATCGGCTGCATTTCTCCAAGCAAATTGCATGGATTGTGTTTCATTGCTCCACCACAGCTTGAGCCAACATGCCCTCTTTTCACTGTTGAAATACTTGGTATTTTTTCATCTGAATGCTTTGTGGACACATTTTGATTAAAGCTACAATCTTGTAATTAAGGTCCAGATAGTCTTTTGGATCATTACACACACTTAAGGTTATTTATTTGGTCAAACCAATTTTACAGCAAGAGATAAGTTCCAGCAACTTATAAAGGCTGAAATAGATTTCATGTCCATTATTAAAAAAGAGCACATAAAAAATTTATTTTACCACTTTTTAATGGATTTTTTTATTGATGCTGGTCCATTTTCTATTCTATCAAATGAGGTTAAGATGATTCAATATATATTTAATAATTAGAAATACTAATTAATACATACAATAACAATCCTTAAAAAAAACGATTTTATTCATTAAGGGGCGAAAAGGTTTCAAACCTTCCTAGTTGTATAGAAAACTATAAATGTACCCTTTTAAATTCATTCAGATTATTCAAATGACTTTACAAGTCACACCCATTTTCTGATTCCTATCAAACCTGTAAAGTCACTGAAACAGAACTTCATCTCACAGTGAAGTAGGTTAAAAGATCTCATAAACCTCTTTCCCTGTTAAAACATTAAAATAAACAAACCTAAAGAGACTCTGTTTCATTCTTATAAGGGTTTCTAAGTATTCAGATCTACATAAAGTCATTTTCAATAAAAAATGAGGAAAACATGGAAAACTGTGAAGCTCCCAGGATTAACCAAAATACCAAAATTACTACAATGCTATAACAAAATCTGCTAATTCAAAACCTCTGCAGACCAAAAGGAACACAAAGATCTCACACACATTTACCAAAAAGTGGAGCAGGACAAGGTCCAAATCACATCAGTAGGTCCATCTGAATGGCTCAAAAGAATTGTTTTAGAATGGCTTAGATCTAAATCTAACTGAAAAAATTCTGGGTTTCGGTCAAAAACCCTCAAATAAAATAAAACAATTATGCAAAAACAAGTGGATCAAGAGACTAAATGCAACTTATTTTGTACAGCAAATTATTAGCGTTGATGGGGACATGAACTTTTCAAACAGGACCAAACTCCTTCTGTATTCATTTCTAACCTACTAGTCTGATTTAGTATTGGGGCAGAGTGTTACTATAACTCCTACTTGCTAACAGAACAAAAGTGATGACATAATCCTACCCGAAGTTAATAAACTCTGTTGTAATACAGCGTGTGACAAGCATTATATGGTGAAAATTTGTTTTCATGCAGCTTGAGGCAGCGAAAACAAACAGATTGTTTCAGACGTTGGATGATAGTGAACCAGGCAGTCCTTAATTTTGTTCTTTTTCCAACAATGTAGCATCTGTATTCGCTCTTAAGGATCTGATATGAAGATAATAAGAGGCTGATGGCCTCGAACATTCCTGCGCCCACCAGGCGCGACGCCTCACAGGCCATTCTTAGCCATCACAAACTAATCACTTTGCACAAGGGCACGAACGGCACGGCAAAATGGGCTGTCATTGTTGCATTGTTGCATGTATGTGCCATTTCAGGGCTCGACCATATTGGGTGACGGGAGTGGTTGTACTGTTCAGTAAGAGTGTGGGGGGGGGCAGGGTACTGAGAAGTAGCACAACTGGTGCCTTTAGTAACAGTAAAAATTTCTGATAGACATAGCAAAACACAAATCTAAAAAAATTCACAAGCTTCGTTTTGCAGTAAAATCATTTCTGCACAAAAGCCAGTTGATGCTCTGTACATGTCAAAATGTTATTTGGACCAGCTAAAAACACCAGAAAAAAAAAAAGGATTTCTATGAATCACATCAAATTGTGTGGAGTTTTTAATACAGAGATTTGCATTTTATCCAATGAGAAGAATAAAGTTAGGGGAAGTATTTTAATAGATTTGTAGCTTGGAAACCTTGCAAACCACCACCCTACAAATGCATTTAAAAGCCCTTACTGAAGAACTTTAGATGCATAAATTTGCCTAGACTGCATTGTTTGGCTTAAAGAAGTCACTTTAAGCTACGGCTACATGTCATGGTTTTTAAACCAGTTAAAGTACTCCGCTGAACATTCTCAACTTTACACGACTCCTAAAAATATGACAGACTTTTGGGAAAAGCAAGCATTTTCGTATCTAAAAAACTTTATTCCCATAAGGGACACCCACAGTAACCCTGGTACTCTTGGCTACTTAATCTCTGCCTTAGCTATGAGTCATATCTTTGTTCATTCATGGTTGTTCATAATCTGCTGTCTGCATAGTTTGTTTTATGAATGACCTACAACAATATTTCAATAGATAAACTCTGGAGGTCACTTTTTACAATATATGAATCATATTGGCAGTATTGCTATAAGTGGTTAAGACTACGAACACAACGACCAGCCTGTTGATTGGTGATTCCCAATGGTCACCTTGAGGGTCTCCAAGGGAAACACACCCTTAACACAAAATGAGAGGAATTGTATCACACTGTGAAGATTATTGCCAGATTCCTCAGACAGACCTACAAGTCCTGTCAGCAGGGTTTTCTCTTATATAACTAACGACTGACAGAAAGACTGTCACAGAAATAATAGAAGAGCTGCTCCCAGGGCATACAAAGCGACTTTTATTTTCTGCTCATGTCAGAGCCGAGCTGGCACAACTGATTCGTATTTACGTGCGTCCCACTGACATATAGGCTACATTATATGGGGCCACAGCAAGGACATAGAAAGATATTGGTGGTTGAGGCGCATGCAATTATGGTTAAAGTTCTAGATGTAGATGTTTAGAAATGTTTTAAATTAAAGAGTGTCCGGCCCTGGTTCCTCCTGTGGTTTTAATCATATGAAATAATATATTAACTGTTGTTTAGTAGCTTAAATATGTGTAAGTAAAGAAGGGCTCTCTCATACCCTCCTCATTCCCCTGGGTAGGATCTATGGCTGTCTTAATATAAAGATTGGAAAATCTTTTGGACTGAGATGTCGGATGTTTCTCCTGATATCTGTTGGATCTTTTTTTCTATTATGTGCCTTCACCCGTCAGGGTCTTTCTAGATTCTCCCTGACCCCATCATATTTCTCTAGTTTCTCCTTTTCCTCTTTCTTGATGTTACCACCATTTGGCATGACCACACTGTCCTCTTTGGCCTATCAGTGATCACAATGCTTGGTTGGTTGGTCATGACCATTTTGTCTCTTTGAATATGGAAGTCAGGAAGTGAGATAATTTCTTAGAAATTGTCTTACTTAATGCAATTATTTGGCCCCTTTGTTGTTACTATTTTCCTGTGGTATTCCAAGGTACTTATTGCTCTTCTAAATATCTATTTGCTAGACACACATAATTATAAAAACACTTCAGTTATGTCCACTAAGGAGATTATATATGACTTGACTTTGTTGACCAGATGTAAATTCTCAGCACTGCAAATACAAAGGTAGCCATGTTGGATTTAACGTCGGGGTTGGAAAGAAGTATTAATGTTTCTCATTGTTCTTTTTGTGGTTTTGTCTTTTTCGGTTTTAAGGCATTAAGCGGCAAACAAAAATGAATTTATGGTACTTTACTTTTAACCTTTAGACAGACAGCCTCTGTTTTCAGGCCGACTTGTTTGTTGACATGGTTCAAAAGTATTTTTGAGTTTAGGGTTAACGGGATTACAAACACAGCATGAGCTATAGATTTTTCAGAACCTTAAATAAATGTGTCATAAATTACTTTATTCCTGACATGATTGCTGTGTCCTTGGACTTTATAATGCTTCTTGTTCTTTTATCTTCTATTAAAAACCCCTATAAAGGAGGAAAAATGCAATAAAATTTCTATCTTTGAAAAATCTGTGTGAGATACATTGAAGTTTGAAGTAACGTTGCAAAGTGTGCATGAATATTTTTGTAACGGCTCTCTAGTAGAAGGTTAACTTGGCGTTGGAAATGCCCAGCAGAGCTTCCAGTTAGAAACATTTAACTCTATTTTCAATTGTGAAGCTTTTAAAACACACAGCATTTTACTTTAATAGCAGGAACCCAAAACTGCACGACACTTTAATTCATACAAACCCATTCTGTTTCCCCAAAAGCAAACAGGAGTTAACTGTGGCTTGTATAGCTGTAATTTAGCTTGTTGCATATTTGTTCAAATATCCGGCTTAAGTGCACAGAACAAACCTGGACTGTGAAGAACTTTAGTTCTGGTTAACATACAGAGCTGCTGGATTAAACCTCATTTTCAAATGCATGAACAAAAGCAGGGTGAAGTGCTAAAGCCCAGGATTATCTCTGCTCACATTTGAAATTAGAGACGAGCCTCACCCTGCTCCTTATTGTCTGCGCTGTTTAAAGATAAACATGCGTTTCAAGGATTCAAGGATTCAAGGATTCAAGGATTCTTTATTATCATTCTACATACATGATGGTACATGAAGTGGAACGAAATTACGTACTCACGGTACTATTCCACCCAAGAGCTAATATTAAAATAGATAAAATAAGTTAAAAAAATAAAATTAAATTGTTTCACACTCTTTGAAATACTCAGTATCTTTCACAAGTGGTCAGATGCTTTTTAAGCAACAGTACGGTGTCTGCAAGTAGCTCTGAGGAATTGAAAACTGCTGGTTAAAACACAAGAGAAAAGGTCACAGGAAAGCGGATCTGTTCACAGAGAAAAGTCGAGCGGCTTGTTTTTATGTGAACAAGAGGAGCAGCGCGGATGTTCGGTTCTGTTTGCCTGGTCCTAGTTTTCACATTTAAAACCCTGGTGTAAACGTCCTCTAAATCTAAGTGACACTTTAAAGTGGTTCCCTTTTATTCAAGAACAGTTTGGTCCGTTTTTTTTTTACCGAAAACAAAATTTTTAGACGATTAATATTACCCATGTGTTTATTTTCGCTTTTATGAAATCGTTGATTTACATCCAACACATAAGCAGAAAACAGACTTATGCTCAGATTCTAATTTTTAGCACTGTGTTGTCATGGAAATGTTTGCCAGGGCCAAATCTGAGCAGATGGCTTGAGAAAATCAATGGCCACGACCTAAAAACCAGCTGATCCACCGATTTGCCTCAGACCCCGGGGGAAAATATTGTTTGAGTTCAGCTTATGTTGCATTGTAAGAAGAATTGTGTGTGAGTATGTAGTGTAAGACATGTCAAGCCTGCATGGGCCTGCAGTGTCATGTAGGTTTGTTGTCTAACTTGTTTGTGGCTCAGACTTGTTAGAAATTCCCTGTATAGGTGCAACCTTTCCTGGATTTGGGATATCAAGTGCAGGCCTGAAGCTTGGAAATGATATCTTCTCCAAAGCTGGAGCCTTCACAAATACTAGAAAATCATAACCGCTGGACTCAACATACTTTCCCAAAGTAATAAAATTCAGTGGATGTTATTGGTTTACAGATTGATAGAGAAATAAGAAATTATTGTTACTATTCCCCTGTGGTAGTCCAAGGTACTCATTGCTCATTGCTAGACAAACATATTTATAAAAAAACACTTCATAGTTATGTCTTTTAAAGAGATTATATATGACTTTGTTGAGAAGATGTAAATTCTTAGTACTGCAAATAAAAAACTTTTATAGCAAGGTAGCCATTTTGGATTTAAGGTCAGAGTTGGAGAGAAGTGTTAGTGTTTCTCACTGTACTTCTAGTGTTTTTGTCTTTTTAGCTTTTAAGGTATTAAGCAGCAAACAAAGTATTGATTACATTTGGATATTTTTTTTCTTAAACATATAATTAACTAGAAGGAACATATTTTTATTGTTTTTCACCTTTTGTTTATTATTTTTGTTTAGCAAATACAAATGTGAAAGCTGTGGCCTTCATTTGTATGCACCCTCCTCTGAGTCAGCAGTTTGTTGGTTCAGGGTCATATTTCTGGAAGCTCAATCCAAAAACCAAGTCTTCTTTAGGGGAAACAAGTTTCCTTCTGTGATGATAATGCTCCACCCATAGGCCTTCACATTCCTTGTTAAAGCAACGCATTGCAACTACACGAGGCACAAGGTTACATTTCGGTCTCATCATATCACATAACTTTCATTTATATGCTTTCTTTGTCCAGATGTGTCTCGATAGAAACTGCTTTGTACGACGTTATTTGTGTCACACTTTGATCCTATCAACATATTCTCCCACCAGTTCTTTCAGAACTGCCATGAACATATTGGAAATGAAACCCTTTTCACACCTTTACCCTTCATATAATTGATCAATGGCCTCTATAATGTTCATCGGTGTTTGTATAGTTTACTATTATTAGCTAAAGATATTTTGAGGCAAATGGGACTGAAAGAAAACCTTTTTTCATCCATATTTGTCTTCTGAAGTGCATTAAAGTGTGCTTTGACCGAATGTGGAAAAACTGAATGCTTTTTCAATAAAATACTGTTTTTTTTCTATAGTTCTGTCTGCTTTATATGGATTTTCTACTTTAAAAAATGTCTTTTTTTTAACACAATCCAGGGATGTCTTTGTTTTATCATCATTTTGCTTTTACTGTGATTACTTTAAAGTACTGTCAACGCAGCCCAGAGGAAGCACTCGGTCAGACGGACCGTCTGCCCCCAGTGCAACTTTCCAATATTCCCCACTAATCCACTGTGATGGTTCCATGGAGGCCAAAGCAGTTATCATGCTTGGAAGCAGCCAATCAGATCTCCTGTTATGTAATCCGTGCATTCATACAGCGGCGCTGCAAGGACAGACAAATCCTGGAGGACTGTGCTCAACCACATTTAATCCCAGTTTCAGATAGGCCCTCTAGAGATCTCTTCTTTTGTTCTTTCAGCTCTCTCAAATGTCCAGCTTGACCGGCCCTAATTGTGAACATTCCTTCTCCTCTAGCTCAGCATCTCCCGCTGAACATTCCTCTGACATTAGGCTGAGCCCAGGGAGCAGATGGGAATTACTGCAACCATCGCCGTTTCACTTATGTCATCACACACATTGTGTGGGTATTAAAGGAGATGTTTAAGTCTCTGGATGTTTGGAGATGTTTTGTTTTTGGTGCCGTCTTCCTGCACAGCATCTGTCAAACACCGGGAGGATTTTAGTAGTAAAGTTGTTTAACGGCTTCTTTGCTTGCCTTCTCCTCCACCTCTTCATTCTTTAACTAGGTTTACATGTATTTAAAGGAAGGACTGTTATAACTTTTTCCTGTGGTTTATTTTGCCACCTCTTAAAACACTTTGCCTACGTTTCAACTAAAGCTGTGTCAGCTCAGTTTGGTCAGATTTTTGTGGCTGCCCGGTTAGAGTCCATGAAAAAAATGCCAAATATGCTGGAAGTGAGATCCTGCATCCTGTTTTTTATGACCTGCATAACATCTACATATGCATGTTAAACCGTGCCAGACACCAGCTGCAAGTTCCACCAGCAAAAGAAACAATCGAGCTTTATTGTTCGTTCTAAAGCTCATACATGTCACACTTGTCTTTATTGAAAACATAAAATTATATTGAAATACTGATACCATTGCATGCTAGTAATTAAAACAAATGTACAAATTAGTTAGAAAACTGAAAATGCAAGAATTTATCTATGATTTTGTGGGAGGATAGAACACACTAAATAAAGCAATGAAAGTTGACAAATGACTTATTTTCTGTTATCTTGTTATCCAGAAAAGTGAAAAGATGTTGATTTTTCCAAAATATTATTTTAAATCCACAAATAAATAGCTAAATGGACACAAAATAAGTATGTTTTCATTTTTTTCCCTGACTTAAATACTGACTTAAATCTGTGTGGTGAATTTAAGTGAGAGGAAATCCCAGGACTGGATAATCTGGAGATTTAGTTTCAAGATAATTTGTTGAATATTTCTTTCTTTAGTCGTCTCTGGATTTTCAATGCAGAACTGCGACTAAACGTTTTGAAGGAACCCACCAACCCTCCTCTTCATCCGACTCCTTGTCATCGTCCCTCACTGTACTGTATTAACTCTCCCGTGGCGGGAAAAGCCACTCATGCTTTTGTCTAATTAGAGGGAAAACCAGTGGCTGCATGGAACAGCCAACCAATAGGAGGGCTCCCTGCTGCGACATCTGCTGTCCTCTTTCACTGATCTGTGGACACTGCAGCTCATTAGCAGCCTTGCGTTTGTATATGTGTCCATGTATCTGTGTGTGTCCATAGCTGGATGATGAATTAACTGTGACAAGTAAAGTAAGAGGGTAAAAAAAAAAATGCATATGCATAAGACCTCCCAGGCTGCTTGTATGAATCTGCGAAGAAGTCTTTTTGGATCACGACAACCAGCGCAGCAGGAGCACCAAAGACTTCTCAATGTCAACGCTTTCCTGGCTTCAGAATCCACCTGGGGTCAGAAGTCTTTTCTCATATTTTCACCATGTGGGCCGGTGAAAAATGAGAACATTCCTTGTTCGTACATGTGGAACTCGCACACACAATCTCAAATCAGCAGCTCCTACCTCAACTTTTTTTTTTTTTTCGCGTCTTGGCAAGTGCCGGCACGCTGCCATATTTGGAGACGAATGGACATGCCCCCATTTTCAGAGCAGGAATTTCTTAATCTGGCCTCAAATCTGTTTTCCAGAGTGACATGATAAGGCAAGAGTCGGTCCCATGTGTAAACAAGGGAGAATATAAACAAAGGTCCCAAAAACGGAAAGGATCTCTGTTGGTATTTTCTGCCGATTCCGATCCCTGTTATATGGTAGAAAAAAAGAACAACCTATTAAATATTAAGACTTGTGTTAACACTTTCTACATAAAGGAATGTAATCAATGATGCAATGATTTATTTAAAAAAAAAAAAAAACATACCAACAAAAATGAATTTTAAAGTTGACGAAACAAAGGAAACATTTGCCCCACTCTTCACATTAAACTTAAATGTTAAAGAGATTGTTTGTGTGTTGAGCTTCAACTGTTTATCAGTAAGATCAAGATCTGGGTTTTGACCTCACATTTTTTTTAATGCAAAGCCATTCCATTGTGGATTTCTTGGTATGTTTTGAGTCATCATGATATTTTGGGGCCTAGTTCTTGTGATGTGTCTGACCCACATGCGGATTAATCTCAGCAGACTGAAACAGTTTAAAATTATTTATTTTGAAAAGAGCAAGATATTAGAGAAAATTAGACATTCTGGGTGTGTGATAGCAGCAACAGGGGGTTAGTGAACTGTGGAGAAACAGAGCATAGGTGAGAGGAGGTAATGATCCAAGACGGGGAGGAAGAATTGTGCACTGGTTAGATTATGGTTTCTGGAGTTGTAAACTTTTGGGAGGACGAGTGTACTGTGATAAAGATCAAGGAAGTGAGTCCAGATGATGACTTGATGATGATGATGACCAGAGGAGAACAATGAGCTGATTGGAATCCAGTAGACAAATGACTAACACACCAGGTGATTGATGTTTTTAAGCTGTGGGTTTAATTTAAAGAGTCATTGTTGGGGGATCATTTAGATCCGATCTTGCATTTAAAAAAAAAAGTTTTTTGAGACTGTCTTGTCTGCGTTAACAGCTAGCTTACCATTACACAAAGAATAAAGTTGTCGATGCTAGCAACACTTAGAAAACGCTAGGAGGCTCTGAGGCCTTCCCACATTATGTCATCTCTAAAGAATGTTGGCTGTCCCTTTACTTTGTTACACTGAAACCAGCCAAATAACCCACCTGGTACAAGGACAATATGTTACCATGCCAAGTGAGACTTTTTATCTCCTGGCTGCTGAGTCTATTAGGTAAAGAATCGCAGTGTTGGGTACAGCCATTGTTTCAGGCATGTGGGAGGGCAAGGATGTTGGTGAACATCTGCCCAACAAATAATTCTAATAATGCTAAATAAAATACAGCAGACAGTCATGTAACTGCCTGGCAGTTCTGCTTTTAATTCCTGGGTCCAGTTTTCTAATGACGGCAGATAAAAAAGATCATGGAGATGATGTGAGGACTGTGAGATCCTGCGCAGCTGAAAGGCATACTTCGGTGACCTTCTCACTTCCCCTCTCTTCTCTGTGCCTACAACAAAGCTTCATACTCTGGCCACAAACACAAATAAAAATAGAATATAATGTATTGGAGTGTGGAAGAACTCAGGTTGTTATAGGTCCTTCCTTTTGCTAAATTGATTTGTACATGTGGATGGTGATTAAACAGCTTACTTTTTAGCCAATCAGGAGCTTTAAATTCTACATTCTTTTAGTTCTAGGTCAAATATGTCTCATTACTATTGTTCACACCTTAGCTTATAATAGCAAGCAAATTAGTCAGGCTAACTTTCCCAGCAGCCAACCGAACTTGCACCACCTTTAAAATTGGATTGGATTTATTGCCAAGTACGTAATTGGACATAAAATGAATTTGTTTTGGCTTAGTTGCAAAAAACAACCAATTTCATGTGAAATAGTATTTTGCCAAGGTATTTCAGCAAGTATTATCTACGAAAAAGTTCTTTGAATAGCTGTATTTCTACCAAATAATTTGGAGTCACTCCAAATCTGAAAGAAAATAGGCAATAGTCCAGTGTAATAGTTCAAATAACCCCTTCCCACAACCCAGAAACAAATGGACTACTGACCAGAATGGATGCCAATCCTTTCAGCTCAGGACAGCAAACTAAGGCTTCGATTCAGCAAAGTCATCAACGTTTGACAAAATCAATCTGGTGGTCTAGTACGTCTTGACTTCAGCAGATGATGGTTTCAGAGATTGGTATGAGAGTGGTGTTGTAATGATGTAGGGGGTATTATAATGTTGTACCAACTCTCCTTTTTTTGAATGCTGCAGCCTCCCTGAGTATATCTACTGAAAATGTCCATCTCTTTATCAACACGCTACACCCATTGCATTATGCCTACTTTTAGTAGGATAATACAATTCAAAGGTAGTTGTGTTATGATTCAGGATGACATTTTTGCATTGGTTTAGAAATGTTTCAACTGGCAATAAATTGCCCCTGCAGATGATGTTTTCTTTTTCAAAGAGGAAGAGGATGATGAGGAGTTGCAGATAGAGAACTGAGAGCGACCTTTCCTCAACTCGTAGCCTCCATACTTCTGCATTTTCTTCTCAACGAAGAAGGAAGTGGAAGAGCCAACTTCCTGCTGCTGAAACAGGTGGGCGGAGACAATCAAGTAAGAAGGCAGGGCTTATTGTAGCTTCATCATTCTACCCACAATTCCTTGTGAGAGAATTCAAGTTTGCAGAAAGGCAGGAAGTGTGACCTCGGCTTGATAACAGCAGGGGCGTCTTTTTCTGCAAATCGGTGAGCGCAGCGCAGACAAAGAGGTGTCTGTTTGGTTTCCTGTTGGTTGTTTTGTCTGATGTCAGCAGCTCAATTTGCCTTTATGTGTCAAAATGAACTGTTTGTGCTCTGAGATCCGCACACCAACGCAGAGACAGACAAACAAACCTCTACGGGAGGAGAGACGTCCCAAAAAGTCCATTTCCAAGAGCCGTTAGATATTCAGCGGTCAGAGCTTGAGTGGCTGCTACTGACTTCACATCAGGCTTGGTTTGATAAAAACCCGATGTGGAATTCCTTCCTCCCCCCATCTCTTTCCTGGGATGCCAAATAAGGCAACATCTGTTGAAATTCGAGGCCTACGTTTTCAGCTGTCCCCCTCCTCATCTTACTGAGAGAATGACAGAATAGGAAAAAAAACGTGAAGCTTGTCGATTTGCGCCCTCGACGTCCTTCCTTTACTATGAAATGCATTACATCATCTACATTATTTCCCTCCTTCAACCAATATTTATTTTCTCACCTCTGTTTCTCCTCTTTTTAGTTTTTTTCCCCTTCGCACATTTCCCGTTATGTAACTCAGTCAGAGGAGCAGGATTGTGAACCTTTGCACCACGTGGAGGAGATGCTTCCCCCTTTTTTCATCCTTGCCCACAGCTGCTACGTTTCACAGACTGTCTGTATCAGAGCAAACACTTATGCACTTCTTATGCATTGTGTCTATGGAGTCCTTAAATGGGCATTTGGTTGTGATTAAAGTAAAAAAATGCCTGTGCGTCTACAAAGAAACATGCAGTAATTCTTTGACTGCGAAAAAAAGGTGCAAATCAGGCCAATTGAAAGTAAAAACAATACATGTTCTTATTTTAACTAAGGCAAGTGTTGCAGTTGAACTAAAACTTCTCGCTTCTAAACCGAGAGGCTACAATAGCAACTTCCTGTTCAGTGCTACTTCCTCAAAAACTGAACGCCAACACAGATTGTTTTTCTTACTTTTAAGTTCCGGATTTGAAATGAGACGACAGGTTGGCTAAAAGACAGGAAGTTAGTTGTGGTTTACCTCAAGTTGGCTAAAAAAACTTGTAGTTGAAAGCGCACGGGGGGGCTGAAAGAGCACAAACCTGCGTTCTGTCTTCAGACCCCCCACTAATTGTGTGTATGTGCAGGAAGGACTTTAATCCTCAGAATAGAGTGACCACCTCCTCCATTTTCAACCACCCGACAAAAGTTAGTCATCTGAAGAAACACTGTGCTTTTGAGAGATGTTTCAATGTAGTAACACTCTAGGGCTTGTTCCAGGCCTTTCATGTTGTATACATATATATATCATATCATTGTTTGACTACGCCGTCCCCAAAGATGTTTATTATGTTAATCATTGTGTTTTTGAACCAGTGGAGTTGCTGGTGTACTGTTGGTCATTGTTCTGCTGCATAACCTTAAGAAAACGGTGTGTTTCCATCACTTTGGGAATGATTGTTTGTTTTTAAACTGCTTTGTTAAATTTGCACCAGATGGAATGAGACGGATGGATGTCCCGTCGGATTGTCTCTTTTAACACATGGGTCTTGAACATAGGTAAATATAGAGTTATATGGAGACTTCTGTGTTCTATCAAACAGTGCAGTAAGTCTTTAATATATATGTGAGGTTTAAAGTTGTCCTTGTGTTTCATGTGTTAATAATAAGGCTTGCCTGAGAAATAGATTAACTGTATTGGCGATGTTTTCTCATGGAGACTGCAGACACAGGTACAGCAAAAATGTTAATGGCAGTCAAACAGAATGTATTTTAGTCCTGAATATGTTTCTTTTTATTTATTCTAACCAAAAACTCACTGATATTTAGGTTTTAAACACAACAGGAAGTGTCAGAATCTTGACCTCTGATCGTTTCATGCAACGATGTGGCGATCAATCTTAATCCCTGAGACTCACACTAAAAAGGCCTATAGCTGCCAATGTTTATAGGTAAAACACCAAATACACCTGAATATGCTTTAATACACAGTGGAAACCATCTTAACACTCCTGTAGAAGCTAACATTCCCAGTTTTCCTTATCTCTGCTCCTCAGGCTACAGTCAGTCAGCACCAAGGAAATGAGTGGCACTTCTGGGTTGACTGCTTTTCAAATGCCATTAGCTAGGAAATCCATTAGCTTTGTGCCCAGGAGTTTCCGCTGCATCCCAAGCTGCATTGTCTTTTGATAGGCTCTACCAAAACTATTCAACAGAAAATCCATGAATAGGTGGTGTTGCACTGATTTGAATCCTATTCGTTGAGCTTAGGTTATTCCTACCCTATTTGTTTATCTATTTGCTTATCTATCGTACAGCTATTCAACATGTCCAGGAATAAAACCTAGATATCATTATCCACACAATGTCTGGGTCACAGTTGTCAAACTCCCCTTCTTGAGTGCCAGTATCATGCCTCCTCTAGATGTGTCTCCCTCCATATCGTGTGTCGGCTCTCATACTGTTGAATCCTACCGCTTTACCAGGATAGTCTGCCATTGATGTATTATTCTTCTCCCTGTGGTATCTCTTAAAGGCTTTATTCCTCATTTATTCTTTAATGATTTTAGAGTTTGATGTGAGGTATTGCTTTTTAAAATGTTTTGTTCTTATTCATACCGGCAGTAAGGTACTATTTGAGTGATTTCTTGAGTTTCAACAATAATCAGGTCAGTGTATGGCTGGTGAAACTGAACCAAAAAAATGGTTTAATCATACTAAATTTTGTCTTTACAGTGGTTACTTAAATGTGTTTAACGTAAAACATTGAAGTAAGGAATAACAGCAAAAAAGGAAGAAATATGTCCAGGACAAAAACTTCTAACAGACATGTTTATTTTTTACATAATAAACTGGATCCAAAGGAACATGAAGCAAATTGTGAGTCATCCATTCCTAGTTTAACTCCTTTCATGGTTGAAATATTGGAAGGACACTAGAGATAACAGTTTGTTGTTGCATTTTTTTATTGATTAGTCAGAGGCGAAAAGAGACATGTGGTCACTCCTGTTCTCTCTTGGCTGTTGATGTTTTTGCCACATGACCAATCAGGAATTTGTAGGAGTACATCTATGGAAACAAGCAAAGTGTTCATTTTCTGTCTCTGCTTTACCTACCTTGTCTTTTCTCAACCTTTTGGTATCCTGAATGCCATTAGTGGCGCAGTCGTTAAGATTTCCGAGCTTGAAATCGTGCTTCGATTAAGACGGGTGAAGCGGACAGCAGGAGAAATGGAGGATGTAAGAGGGGAGGGGAGGAATGTGTTTGGTAAATTGGCAAAGGGGGGAGGGGGGTGGGGTGAGATGAAGCAACAATGTGGGGGAGCCGAAAGAAATGAAGAGAAGCCAAATAGCAGGAAATGAAGGACAAAGAAAAGATGGAATGCACGAAATGGGGAAAACGGAAAGGTAGCCGAGTTAGGGGTTACAAGAAGTCCCATCCGTGCTCACCGCAGGCCCATGAATTTTAACTGTGGGATATCTGGAATTTGAACTCAATCAGTCAAAGGAAATGACCAGAGAGGAAGTGGGTTATAAATAAAACATTCACAAAGGAAAGTTACTCTTCACTTTTGTTCTGGTTTTAAAAAATAAAAAATAAAACAAACCCCGTCTTCAACTTATAAGGTAAAAGAGGTGCAGCCTTATCGTCACGTCAGACCGCGCCTTGTTGTGCGATTAAGTGTGGACCAAGATAACCTTACACCTTAAAACTCGGTCACAGGGGACAGAATTAGTCATTTACAAGCCTGGCATCCGTCCTGCAGACAATCTCTTTTTCAACTCTTAACTATGTCCTCAACCACTAAAACCAGGGTTATAACACTACTTGTGTTAGTATACAGTCATATGAAATAAAATCCTTCCACTGTACTTTTTTCAAATTTTTCCAATTTTTTTAAATTATTAGACAAAACTAATCTGCATGAATTACTGCTATTAATCTGATTTCTTGTAAAGCTAAGTTCAATTCCACTTCCCAAAAACAGGCATGGTTTTTATCAGACATGTGAAATCAACAATTACCCCAAATAGGAGTTGTGTGGTAGCAGGAAGTAGGTTACAGGGTCTTAAAAAGCAAACACATCATGACATGACGGGAAAGTATTACTTGGATTGATGACAGAAAAGTATTTTTTTTTAAAGAACATCAGGCCCAAATGTTAAACATGGTGAGTATACAATAATGGTCTGGGTCTGCTTTTTTTCTATAGCGTTAATTTTGCTCATTTCAGAAATCCTTGCATGAGGCGTCGACCATAAGCTGGTGACATTAAGCGGATGAACTCTGAAAAGGTAAAGTACACTAGCAAGTCTCTCTGTCCATGGTTCAGTTAAATTTAGATTGAGATTCAGTTGTGTGGCCTTTAAACACAACATTGATACTCAAAAAGCTTTGAATTTTTTATTTTTTATTTTTAAAGAGGTGTTTACAAAACTTTCTCTACAGAAATGCTGAAATACTGGGACCACCACAGTTCTTAAATTTAAATAGCAATTGCTTTTGCCCATCAGGCCAAGTTGATTTTGAAAACCATTTTACTTAATAAACAATTTTATAATTTAAGAATACATTTTTTCTAGTTAGTTTATCATTGTGGCAAAAATGGATGTAAAAAACAAAACAATTAAAAAACCTTGAAGTTCACCATATTCTGGACATTGTACCATTTTGCCATCAGTCCCCGACACACAGAGGGCTGCCCTGCAGCGCCACATTGCCCGTTTTCCCTCTGACTACATCAACAGTAAACACAGACAGGAAATGTCCTTCAACGCTTCTCGCTTATCTGCAGCTAACATGAAACCACATTAGGAGGCTCTCGAGCAACAGACCTCATGTTTGACACTGACCTCCTTCTTGCAGTTTTAGTTTACTTTCCTCTTTTTATATCCTCTCTATTTTTACAAAGCTACTTCTTCCTTTTATCAGCGGTTGGTAGAAGTTAGGAGAAAATAACATTTGGGCTTTTACAAACACACGTCACTGCTAAAAGCTTCATTGACGTTTTAACTCTGTGTTTAGAAAATGGGTTTGGAATGCAGAGGAATCCGACTGTCCAACAATAACAACTCTTTTCCTGGTTGTTTTCATAATAAAAACATAAATAATTTTAAAATGTTGTCCTCCTCTAATATTACATTTATATGATTCAATGGTTACATCTATTTGCTAAAGCCAAGGCTTGCAAAAGGGATAAAAATTGATATATATTGTCCTACTGGCCAAAAGTATCAATCAGGAGAAGGAGAGAAAAAAATCCTTAGCATAGCATATCCATGTAATAAAACTGGATATTTCTCTCAAATCAATTAACACGGTCAATGAAAGCCCTGTTCTGACTGAAAATCAGTAACACCAGAGTGTGATGCTGCAACCTGTGATTCACCATGGATATTGTGCAGTTTTAGTGACACCTTAAACTTACATTTAGGAAAGGTGAGAAAATATCAACACATTTTCCAACAAGGTTTATTGCAAGGGTCTGAAACTCCAGTGTTTGTTTGTGTATGGTTTTTGGGTGTAGAACATGATGTTGTGCTTGAAAATAAAACTTTTCAGTATACCACCCCTAGTCATTGATCTAGATATGTGCAATCAATTGTTTTCAGTTGTATGGACACAACCAATGGTCAGTAGAAATACCTGTAACTCGCACAGTGCTGCTTTTCTTTTATTTGCTGTTTACTCTTTTCCTGACTGGTACCTTTGAACATGTACCTATATTATTTGCTAATTCTGGGTTAGGGCAGCATCTTAAGCACAGAGGACTGGTTAACCTAGGTGGAAAATGCCTTGAACACCAAGGAACCATCCAAGAGGAATCCTAACCAGATACCAGAGCGACCACAACTGGTTACTCTCAAACGACTGAGCTGGAGAGTCTGGACACCCTGTGGAGGAAACTCATTGATTGGTAAACGCTTGTATCAACTATCTTGTTCTTTCTGTCACTACACAGAGCTCATGACAACATACAAGGATAGAAAAACATAGGAAGCCGTGAATTCAGGGCTTCAGCTTTCGACTAAGATCTCTGTTCATCACAACAGACCTTTACAGTGCAGGATGAATCCACCTGTCAATGTCCATTTTCGGCCCTTCATGAACAAAACCCAAGAACAATTCCACTTTGTACCATTGAGCATATTCTATAAACTATCTCTCTTTTTTACTCAATTGTAACACTTACCAAGAAATCTGTAGCGATGGTGCAGCTTTGTTGCTTGACTATTTTCATATTTGTAGTGCAGATATCACACAAAATTGATTCCTGCTTTTCAACATCTCTGCAGAAAAAGGATATGGAATCCTAAATGGAAAGTCCTATCAAGTAGAGCATTAATTGTAGAAATAGCCAAGATGAACAGATGAAGAGATACATCTTATCCAAGGCATCCGGATTTAAATGGTTTCAGAGCAAAGCAAACTGAAAACAACACCAATGGTTCTGAAAATTCAAAAGACTATAAATTTCCCTTGACAATAATTCTCAAATTTGTGTTGATCTAATACTTAAATTCTAGCTAAAACATTCAAGTTTGGGTTGTAATACAGTAAAGTCCATCACTTATACTGTCGCAATCTGTGAAGCCATGTTGTTGTCAAAGCCTTTGACTAAAGCTTATCTGTGGGGAGGAAAATATTATCATCCACCGCAGCAGACATAACAGCGGCTGCTTTTTGCGTTCTCTCCTGTTTGGGACTCTTATTTCCTCCTTGAGGCACAGTGGGGCTGCAAATAAGTACAATCTGAAACCTTGTCACACTCTGTCTCGTTTCTGGGTTCCCCTGCTAAACAGAAATAGCCGAGAAACACCAAAAACCTTGCAGGGCGTCAGACGAAACAAGCAATTTCTGCAGAAAACCCCGTCCACTCCAGTCATCTGCGATCACTGTCAAGGTCTTAAAGGTCGCGGCGGGTGGGTGTGACAGGAGGAATGCAGCCAACCAAACCGCCCCACGACACACACGCGTTCACGTCTGAAGACACACACACACCCAATCAAAAGCATTCAAGCAGCAAACTAAGTGGTTGATTTTGCATTCGCACCATCAAAAACAAAATACAAATATATATTTCTTAATGACGCAGATCGCAGAAGTTCTTGCCATGCCAAGTAGTTTTTGCTCAGAGGTGCAGGATGGTAAAAGTTTTTAGCAAAAACTACTTGGCATGGCAAGAACTTCTGTGATCTGCATCATTGTTTGCAGAATTGGCATTGATTAAAGCACTTCAGGTCTTGCTCCAATATAGCTACACATGTACCTTCTGTCTCCAGATGCAAAAAAAGATTTACTGTAGAGAAATGGTTTTGTATTTATGTTACCAAAGAAAACAATGCAACTATCTCAATTATTATGTGCATCCTCTTGACTAGATCAACTGTCTGCAAACTGTTAAGTGTAACAAAACACTTTAACAACTGCAGCTAAAATGAATGTAATCTTTGTCTATTCTTAATAGATAAACTGCTACAACTTGGGGTTTGATTGTTTGCATATTCAGCCATTAAAGCTGTAGTCTGCACACAAAAAAATTGGATTTATGGGAAATAACACCCACAAAATGTTTTGTTCTCATATGGCCACATTAAACCTTTTTTTTACTGCTCTTTTGTGTCTGTTGATGGGGGGTGGGGGGGTCAGGTTGGAGGGTAAGGGCAGCTGGCAGGGACTTGCCAAGATGTCATGAATGTCAACTCATAAAGGAGCTGATTTCTTTAATAAGAAAGCCTTCCTCCTTCCCTGGATTTCCCAAACTCAGGGCGGGGTAATGTGTATGTGTGTGTTCATGCGTGTACGCCATCATGTGTGCGTTGTCTACCAAAGAGGTGGAGACAAAGGCAGGATGTGATACAGCACTTCCTCATTCGTCTCTATTGGATCCAGCACAGTGCAGAGAGCGCCACCTCTTGGCATGCAGCTTCCACAGCGATGACATCCTGGTAAAATTCCACTCTCCGAGATAAGGAAGACACAAGTGCTAACAGGCCCCAAGTTAAATTTCTCCATAAGATCCGAGGAAAATTGGGACTGTTTTTCGGAATTCTAGTCATGTGTAAACCGGACAAAAGGATGCTTGACTATTGGTTTTAGCAGCTGTATTTGTTTCTTTATTTAACTCATGCACGTATTCAGTTGTAAAGAACCCCACCCATGTCAATTGCAAAGTTTAAGGCCCTCCGGCCTCTGAGAAGTTAGTAGAAACCCCTTAAACCTTAACGATGCACAGTCTCATCCCCGACATGTGCTTTCTAATGTAGAAATTTTAACATTAATGCTGCTAAAAGCTTCCTGGAAGCTTTAACTTCGATTTGGGGCTTTAAAAGCTGGTGACTTAAGAGGCCTGCAGCTAATGTCCAAACATACGTTAGATTAGTTTTCCCTCAGGAGGTTCTGCTGCTTTCGGCGGGAGCTGCATGAATTTTGAAAGCAAGTGTTTAATTTAAGGCTGAGTGGCTGACGTCAGTCTGTTTATATATTTTAATGTAAGTGTGCTTGCTTTTGGTAATAATCCTCTTGATGTTAAATTTAGCTTCAGTTCTTTTACAACCTTTGTATGTTCTGTGAAAACTGTAATTCAAGAACTCCTGGTTTAGGATTTGCAATGTAATTTACAATTCCCAATTAATCTAGAAGCAAGTTTCTAGATTTTCAAGTGTGTTTTTTCTTACATTTTGTACATTTGCATAAAAAAAGCATCTTCCCAGTAGGACTTTGGGTTCTGTTAGTCAAAAATCATGAAACAAGAAATTGGTATAAAGGGCTGTTTTAGTGCTTTTTGGCATTTGGAGTAGGTAAAATTTGAATTATCTAGACTGGATTCTCCTAGATTTCTCAGGGTTTGAGTTTGCACTACTCTAGGTTGTCCACTAGAGGCTCTCCAGAGCTCCAGCCTGGCTGGAGCGCTGGCCTCACCTGTGCTTTGGCACAGGTGTTCCACATCAACCATTACGAGCTGAGCTGGTTCTTGAAGAGCGGTGAATCTGCTACTCGTCGCCTGTGGGTTGTGTTACTACTGGTAACGCTTAAGTTCCTCAGCGCCAGTTTCTCTAGCCTCTCTAGTTGTGAATCAGCAAGTTGCTGAATTTATATTGCCTGTTGTTTCTTCTATTGGAAGTAATTCTAGTCTTGTTCTCTTCAGTTCTTTAGTCTTAAGTGTTCCAGACCCACCTTAGTTCTGCTGATCTCCACTGCGGCTGCGAACCTCTGGACAACCTACCGGACCATCAAGCCCTCTCAGTCCTCCTGGCGTCATCCACCTACAAACAAGAAGTATGATCCACTCTAATCAGTTCTGTTCATTCAAGCACCCGCTCACCTTCTCTGTCTCCACCTCCAGAAGCCTCCCGTTCTCCCGCGTCGTTTCCAGCCGTTCCCTTGTTGTTTCTTGGCCGTTACCCTCCGGACACCCTTTCAAGATATCCAGATCTCACCTTCATTTCAATAAACTCTGTTGTTATTTGTACTCCTGAGAGTACTCCGTTAAATGTGGGTCAGAAGCCTTAACAATATGACAAGATTAAACAAACATGCTTTAAATTATAGCATTTTTTCTGTGATCAATTTGTTTTGTTTCTAAAATGTCCCTAAAACAGGAGTTAATATGGTCGGTTTGAGGCTGTAAAGTGGCGCAAAAAGGTCCTGTGTTGAAATCCCGGCCTGGGGTCTTTTTGAATGAGCATGCATATGGGTTCTCTCCAGTGACTCTGTCTTCCTGCTACACATTGGAGTATGTCCATGTTTGTGTCTCCCTGCGCTGCCTTGAGATAAACTGTTGATCTGTCGAGGATGTACCCTGCCAGTTGCTAATGACCCCTGGGGTTGGGCACCAACTACCTTGCAGGAATGAGCAGACATTTAAAACATTTAAAATAAGCTGTTCGGTAACTCCAGCACTTGAATGAATACAAACTATTCAAGTTGAAAGCCCACCGATGGTCCCAGAGAGTCGATCGTCTTTTCTCGTTCGTCGCGTCTTATTGCGCCACAGACTTGCCTTGTCTTGTTATGAGATACCTTTTTTGAATTCCTGTCTTGAGGCCTGTTTTCTGCTTGAGCAAGACAGCTGCATGTTTCTGCATGCTGGATTCAAACATTTATTTTTCCATAGTGATTGCAGATGCTCCAATACAATCATATATATACAATAAATCAGGTTATGCTCATGACCTAAAAGATTATTTTCATTGACCGCTTTAATTACTTGACGTCTGCAAACACACACACGTCTAATCTGCATGTTTTCTCTGAAACAGAAAGTAAAAAGAAACCTTTAACCTTGTTTTTGAAAGAACCTGAAAACGCGGATGAACCAATAAAAGTTTTGATTCTGCTATTTGTGATATATACAAACATCCAACTGGCCACATGTTGGGCATTCATGGCAATGTTATTAGATGCACCAGGTCCCTGTCAGAAAAACAAAAAACTTGCATTGAATGCTATTTGAATGTTTTAATTTGACGGTATGAAAACGAAGCATCAAATCTCGGTTCAGATTTATTTGCAAATCGAACGTCAAAAACTCCTTAACTACATAACCCAGACTGGCCCCATAAAATCCACAATATAAACACATTTTATCCATTCACCTTTATGGTTAAAATGAAGTTGGGGTCTATATGAACCAACAGGTCCATCTAGTGGTAAAGTAGAAGTAGTAGTAGTATTATTAGTAACCTTTTTTACGTTTTAGCTTCCACCAAAACAACATGGCGGCTCTGTGAATTAAAAGGTTGCAGGAAGAAGCAGCAAACCATGAGGAAAACCAGGTAATATAACCCTAAAGATATGTATCTGCAACTCGTTAATTAGCTACGGGTTGCACCAATTATGCATTACAATAATCAATTTACTATACAATAAAATAAAGGAATAAAGCAATTACTTTATGCATTGTAAAACATACTATTGAGAGGATATTGAAATACGTTGTTATTGTTTACAGGTCGATAATAACATTTTAAAAGCTTTGTTTACAAACAGGACGGCAGTGGTTGGACTTAAGACCTCCCTGATTAGTGTTTGGGACTAAACATTTTAACCTACAGGAACAAATAAACCTGCATCCCTTTATCGTGGATCGTAATTTGAAAGAAAATCTAACATTGATGCACAGCGTGTTAGGATTAAATAGAAAAGAAAAAAAAGTTAAGGTATTATTAATCTTGGTGTCACTTCAAACCTGGCATCATGTATCATATGTCCTTTGGGAACAGCCACCGTTTCTTCTCGGCTTCAGTGAAGTAGCCCACAATCCTTTGCTGCATCACATCATTGTCACATGTCTGAACAAACACCACATGACCAACATTCCTCTGTCCACTCCTTGATCACATACACAAACGGCAAAATTGACAGGCGTTAACACAGGTTGTACATATCGACCCAGTTTTACTGTTAAACTACAGTCATAGTCCAATTGACTCTTCATCTATAAGCAAATGCTTTTGTGAACAAACACTTTTGCCTTAAAAGACCCAATCTTTTTATTTATTTTTTGACACTATCCCAGAGACTGCAACTGGCTGTGGTGATGTGCTGGTATGTGTTAAATATTGTGTCATTGGCATTGATGGGAAAAGAAATGTTTTAATAGTCTTTAATCATAGCTAAGAGGAGCATTCTAATTTAGACAAAAAGTGGTCCAAGAATGGAGCCTTGAGACACCCCACATGCAATTTATTGTCATACTTTTGCAACTGATATCATTTCTTCATGATGTGTTAGTGTTAGCTGTTTGGCTGTTGTTATTTATTGAAGCTTGTGTTTTGTTTTGTTTTCAGCTTCCTCTGTCTACAAGCACAATGGAAACCAAGGGAGTAGTCCACTGTGCTTTTCAGCTTGAGAAGCTGGCTGCTGACCAAAGCTTCGCGAGCATCATGACCCTGCTTGATGATCTGGATAAACGTAATATATCTCCAGAGCAGCTGGAAACGACAGACATTGTCAGAGTTCTTTATAAACTCCTGAAGACCTGCTCAGAGAACACCGTGAGGAGAACAGCAAAGAGTTTGTTGTCAAGGTGGAAGAGACAGTACAGTAGTGAAAGGCGGGAGGCTAAATGTTGCGATAAGAACAGGGATTCTGTAAAATCCTGTGCTGTTTCTTCAGAGCAAACAGGGGAAGGTGGGGTTTCCAAAGATTTCCTAGCACATCCAGGAAAAGTGTGTGGAAATAAGGAGGAGAGTGCACCGGGTTTGGAATGTCACATTCCCATTGGAGAGAAGAGCTCTACCTCTTCTGACCCTGTGAGAACCAGATGTGCTCAGCTCCTGCTCGTTGGTCTCAACCCTGAACCTCCTGATCAGAACAAAGCAGCAGAGCTGGCTAAAAGCATTGAGCAACACATCCACGAGCTCCACAGAGCCAACCGCCTCAAATACAAAGCCTGCATCAGGAGCAAGGTGGCAAACCTAAGGAACCCCAAAAACAGTCATCTACGGCAGGGGCTCCTAAGTGGCACCCTGACCCCTAAAACCTTCTCTAGGATGTCTGCGGAGGAGATGGCCAACGCCGAGCTGCGGCAGCTGAGGGAGGAGTACGCATCCCGAGGTGTGAACGAGAGGCAGCTCCCCAGAGGGTTGGAGGGAACGCCGACGAAAAAGATCCGCTGCCAAAGATGCGGGCGATCGGACTGCAGGGTGACACAAGTGTCCAGAGGCGCTCTGTTTTTGCCTGCGTGGGTGAGACGTAGTGGCCCTGACGAGGACGCAATGACCTTTGTTACCTGCAATGGCTGTGGCCACCAGTGGTACCACAGCGGCTGGGTGTGCCTCTGAATCCAAAAACCAGGATGCTTTAAAAACACGGACTACCTAAATATGTTGTGGAGAGGAAGTTAATAAAAGGAGAAATCAGTTTGTTATGGATCATCGGTTTTTGCATAAACTGTTTCCCTTTATTTTGTAATCTGAAACTATAAAACAAATTTTCCTACTTGTATAAAAGTCCAAACTGTGCTGCTTGATGGAATCGCTACCTGAAATCATAACTTTAAAAGAAGCCATTATTCCTTTTCCCACTGATTAATTTACGTCCTCCTCCATTCCCCATCGTCCGTGTCACCCTGGGCAGACAGCCAAATCATTTGTGTCAGCCACATACGGTTTCGGTACCAGTATTGTAGCCAGGGACTTACCAGTCTGAAACATGGAACCTTTGGATATGATGGTTCAGACTGCTTTGCAACAGCGTAAATGAATATTTAAAGAGTTACAAAAACAATGTTTGATTTTAGTTTTGAATCAATAAGGTACTTTTGAATTGATTGTTTTATTATGATTAACAAGTAGATCATAAAAATTTTTTTTACAGTAAAAAACAAATAAATCTGAAACGTGTAGCCTACATTTTGATGTAGCTCAACATTGTGGAGCCGAAGGTCTGGACTTTGATTAGGCCATTCTAAGATGAATATACTTTGATCTAAAGTGTTAAATTGTTGTTCTAACTATATTTTAAGTTGTTCTACTGAAAGGTGGATCTTTCCCACAGTCTTTTTTTTTCTTTCTATCTTGCCATCATTTGTTACCAGCTTGCTGATATAAACCCACATAAAATCACTGTGGGGGTCACAACGGGTGTAAAAACTGTGCAAAACGACAAAAAAAAAAAAAAAAAATGGAAGCCAAAAAGCCTGGTTCCTCATAATAGCCCATTCATTTTCTGCAAGCTGTATGAGACATGTGACATTAGAGCACGATCAGCATGTGAGTCAGTTATACCCAGTCGTGGGGGCTGAGCATCTCATGGCCTGACAGACCAGTGACTCCGAGAATATATCACCACTTCGGCAAGTTTTAGGGTTTCTTTGCTCTTCATCTGTTGACTTTTGGCTTATCTCTATAGATATTTTGTGGAATAAATGGTTTTATCCTTTTAGTCACTGTGGCTTTTCAAATCATTGCTCCAAGAACCATCAGACATGGGAGATAAGAAAGTACTTCAAAAGATAGACTTTTAAAACCTTTTTGGTGGTTTTATTTTAATAGTATCTTTTACTTGCTAAAATTAGGTTTGACCCTACAAATGTCAGTTCAGTTTTAGCTTATTTAAATAGCGGCAATTTACAGCATGTGTCGTCTCAAGGCACTTTACAAGAAAATCAGGTTATTCCAAACTTAAATATAAACACGATAAACAGTTTAAAACGTTTTCAGCCTAAGTAAACCCAGCAGATTGCATTGAGCCAATGACTTGAAGCATTCCCTCTGGGTTCATCTTGATAGCTTCCGATGTGTTATTGACTTCACAGCAATCCCTCATTCTGAGCATGCATGTGGGAGCAGTGGAGAGAAAAACTCCCCTATAACAGAAGGGAACATCCAGCAACACCTAGTCCAATAAGTGTTTATGTATTTAGACATTTATCCAAAGCAGTTTACAAAGTAGGCAGTAGTGCAAACGGTCTTGCCTAAGGACCCACAGTGGATGCTGTTAGTGTATATGCTTGGCCAGGCCTTGCATAACTATAGAAATAGCTTAAATACTCTAATCCTGAGTGAGATATGAGAGAGATAAAGTGAAGGAGAACTTTCTTTGTAGACTGAGATCTTCCCACAACTGGATTAGGATTAAACTTTCTTCTCTACCTCCTTTTATCTAGAATATTTAATTAAATAGGTAAATTCAAAACAAAACTTTTATTAGAGTATAACTGTAGTTAGATTAACTTTAGTATCTGGCACTGTTATAATATGGAGGAAAAGGATCATTTTCATAATATTTGTGCAGAACTTTATTTTAAAGTTAATATTCATAAAAAAAAATATCTATAAAATTTTTACTTCCGTAATAAGTACAATAGTGAGGAACCATGAGATTGAGGCTATTGTAGATTTTGTTCTGCATGATTAAGCGAGCGCATTAGAGTGGAGGTGGGCGTGGCCTCCGCCCGCTCACATGAGAGTCAGGAGCCGCCAGAGCCGCAGAGCTGCGGGACGCAGGAGAAGCATGTGTGCGTCGGGGACCCGGGCTCTGCCGGGGTGAACTGTAGGATGGAAGCCGCTGCAAACCGCAGGTAAAACCCAATCAAAGCAGAGATCTACCATAGAAGTCTGCGAGCTTGAAATAAGACACGCCACTTCCTGGAGTTTGAATGAGTCATAAACTGTTGAAGATCCATTATTAGTTTACCTATTAGAATGCTTCCATTATTAAGTCTCATTATATTATTTCTGCCAATGTTATTTACTCTCACTAACATGTTGGATCTGGAGTGATTGTTTATTATTGTTGTATTTTGCACATAATGAGAATAATAACTTGTACCTGCAGCCGGCCTGAGGCATAACCAAACCATGTCTGCTTTTCCCCGGCCAAGTCAGCAGGGGGTGCACTCTTTAAAGCATCACCTTAGAAAATGATGATTATAAACCGCAAAATTCAAAATATCGTCTATTATTTATGCTCGTTTTCGAAGGTAGTTTTTGTTTTCCGAAAAAAAAATGTAATTCCATACCGGGATATGATGTGGTTAAATTATTCCACTATGTTTATTACAGAGTTGCTTGAAGGTCAAAAACTGACAAAACTATGCGTTGTGTATCCTGGTTGAGTTACTCCAAATCACTAGACGACATTTTTTGCGACACTTTGAAAGTCCGCTCAATATTTGCACAATAGTGGCCTAGTCTAAATCATTAACGTTTGTAATTATTATTTGTTTTCACCTATAAATAACATCAGCGCAACTGATAAATCCTGATTTCTCATAGTCTGTATAAAAACTCTTCACTGGAGCTTTAAGTGCGGAAAAGGAAGTAGTTAAATGTTAACCCTGCATGTTTCTGCCTCAGACACAGTTCAAAAACAAACACACGGGAAATCACAAGCATGTCTTCCAAAAGCTGTACACTGAGCTTTACCCTTGGCTAGAGCGGGTAAATCATTACCTTGCAGTTAATCGTGGACTTGAGCATAAACTTTTTTTTTTTGCACTTTAAAGGGTTTAAGACGGGCTTAATTACAGTCATGTGTCTGGTTTAGTGCCAGGACGCCTGAGAGGGCGGCCGTGCTTGTATTATTTGTCTAGAAATAACAGGAGTAGCAGCATTTTAAATGGCTCCAAAACAAAACAATTCATTTACACACAACCTTTGAGCTGCCCATATCAGACTAAATGTTTATGAGCCTTTCCCTGCATTAGCCTGGCCATTTCCTTCGTAACGCAAATTCACTTCATTCTTATATTCCTTCAGTTCTTCGTCTGGAATTTCACCCCATCTATCTAGTCTAGATTTCACAGGATAGGTTTCATCCCGTTGAATCTGTGAACAGAAGAAGAAGGTTTGAACGATGCCGCTGGTTTTCTGCACTGCTTTAGAGCGGTAGTCCGCCTGGGGATGTAGTTTGGAGGAGAGGAAGTGACTGAACCTGTTCAGTCCTTGTAGGGTTTGCACTTGTCTCTTGACAGTGCTGGAAGTTTACAGTAAGCTTCATTGTGCTGGCGTGTTTCACGGCCTGACCCAAGGACTTAATGTTCCTTACCTGGGATTATGGTGAATTTCTGCCGGTCAATTGTCTAGTCAGCAGCGTGGTTTACACTAGAGGCGTCCCGATGAGATATTGTTATTGGAAATCGGTCCAATATCAGCATTATGAAAAATATTTAATACAGCAACATTTCTACTTAGCAGCTTAAATCCAGTATGCAGAGCTCCCTTGATAACTACAAGTAAATATAAAGTGTGTAATTCATGATAATTGTATCAGGTTAACATTGGTATTGGGAAATAACGATGACTGCAATATCAGTATATTATCGCAAGTGAAAACGTTATTTCAGGACACCCATAGTATACACAAACATGAATTAGATGCACCCGTCAGTCCCCCAAACCTTAATAATATGACTGTTTTTATTGCTTTGGTACCGTGTTGTGATTTTTTCTTTTAATAACGCATCGTTATTTCATAACTAAAAACTTTATATAGGTCAAGTAACAAAGTGTTAACTGTCACCTTTTCATTTCCTGCTTATTGCACACACACGTTTTCCTTTTTCCCCCCCACATTTATTGTAACTGCACGGTTTAAATCGAATTATGACTGCTTGTTCCTCCGCATGTTTGTCGATTTAAATAGCATTCATCCCGTTTTCGTGTCCCCACACGACCCGAAGGAAATAAACGATTGCGTGAACAACACTTTATGTTTCCACAGTTAAAGCAGCTCCTCATAAACAATTAAATCTTTTTAAAAATAAGGTTTGGATTCCGATGAACTGATTTCAAATCGAAATGTTCTGAAATGCTCAGAAATATTAAGGATAGAAATCGTTCGCAGTGTATTTTGGTCATTTGTTTTCTTCTCCAAATGTGTCTCAGTTGTGACTGTGGAGTTTGTGGCATCTTGGTGTTTTCTTGCGTATTGGGAAAAGTTGATGGAATAAAGTGACATTATAAATGTTGCTTTGAAATAAAACATTTTAATGATACAAATGAAAACCAACTGTAGAAAGCGAGCGATTTTTATGTGGATTCAACAAACTTAAAATGTTTGAAGAACAGCTAGATAAACAGAACATGAACATAAAGAGAAACAAATCTGAAAAAGTCTGAAAGGATTCATGCACTGAATCAGCAGAGCTTAGCTGAACCACCTGACTGGAAAGTCATGAGACTTTTTATTTTATTGTTTTTTTTCCTGCTAAATTGAATGAGGGCTGCACTATAATCGAAAAAAACAACAAGATAGATATCTAACCTTGCAATTTGAAAACGTGTTTTTGTGTCTATATATTACAGATGTTCTTATTGTTAAGGTTGCGCAATATTAGAAAGGCTAGACATGGAGTTTGTATTGGTAAATATCATGATGAGAATATCATTTTCTCATCTGTGCCTCCTTTACTCTTATTAGTGTCTGGTGTGAGCTGTCTGCTTCCCTCAGAGTAACATATCATCTATCTATCATTGCCATACAAACAGTCCATTGTGATATGGATGTTGTTTATTTTGCGTCCAGTTATTTATGTATATTCCATTGAAAATCATAATTATGCCTTCCTTCTCTGCTTTATCTGTATACCTTTCATGTGTAAGGTATGCTCATAATACACAGTTGAACATTAAACCGATTGGTTGCATACTAATTAGATGTAATGTTATCTTCCGGTCTAACTCCTGCTTCTGCTCTTCTGTCTCCAGAACCTCTCTGACCTCTTAGCTAAGATTTCCAACCCCATATACCCCGGCCCACCGCAGCAATGACGTCCAAGTCCGCTCTGCTGAAGGTCATCCTCCTGGGCGATGGTGGCGTGGGCAAGTCGTCCCTCATGAACCGCTACGTCACCAACAAGTTCGACTCGCACCTGTTCCACACGATAGGCGTGGAGTTCCTCAACAAGGAGCTGGAGGTGGACGGGCGACGGGTCACCCTGCAGATCTGGGACACGGCGGGACAGGAGCGCTTCCGCAGCCTCCGCACGCCTTTCTACCGCGGCTCCGACTGCTGCCTCCTCGCCTTCAGCCTGGACGACGGACAAAGCTTCCAGAACCTCGCCAACTGGAAAAAGGAGTTCGCCTACTTCGCCGACGTCAGGGACCCGGACGGCTTCCCGTTTGTGGTGCTGGGCAACAAGCTGGATGTGCCCGAGCGCCAGGTGTCGGGGGAAGAAGCTCGTCGGTGGTGCCGGGAAAACGGCGGACACCCTTATTTTGAGACCAGCGCCAAGGATGCGACAAACGTGCCGTCGGCCTTTGAGGAAGCGGTCCGCCGCGTCCTGGCGTCCGAAGATAGAGACGATCACCTGATTCACACAAACACAGTGCACCTGCAGAAGAAGCCTGAGCCGGAAGCCAGATGCTGTTAATGTGGAGACATGGGAGTTTTGGATGTGCCTTTTGGTTATATTGCCAGCAGCTAGTGTACAGTGTGGTGAATCTATTCATGCTCATACCAGGATTAAACTTTTAAAGTCAACAATGTTTTTATTATATCATTTGATAGATCACGTGATCACTCGAACATCCAGTGAATTTAGCTTCATTATTTAGGAATATAATAATTCTTAAATGAGGTTAAAAATGTACTAGTTTTTGTTTCTCAGTATATAAAGATTTAGTCCACATTTTAGTTTTTTATTTAAAATCTCTTGTAAAGTTGACTCAGGTCTCTATGTTGCAAAGTGGTGCATAAGATTATTATGGAAATAAAACCTTTAATCCTGTACAGAACTCTTTTTGTCCACACGGTAACTTCACTGTGTTGGAAAAAAAACAGGTCAAATCTTTTGTGCTAGAAGGTTGTTAAATTTAGAGTTTATGCATAATCAGAGACTCAAATCGATTAAATTTCCTGGATTTGATTTAAATCTGTTAACTGCCTACTGTTAAAGTACTGTTTGCTGAACAATTACGTTCATTTATGCCACCTGTGAGGATTTCTTCAAAAAAATAAATCATCCAAAAAGGACACCAAGAGTTCAGAAGTAAGTTTTCTTTTGCTTAAGTTTGATTATATTTTGATCAAACTTTGTTTAATTATAATCTTTTTGAGATCTTTGATGGTGTTTATCCATAAATCTATCAGTGGGAGAGTTTTATTCTGTTGATCAATACAGATTATTACAAAAATTATTAGTTTTTTTCCCCTTTTTTTAGGGAGGTAATTAAAGCAGTCTTTAGCTGGCTTTTAGTTGTTGTATACAGTATTTGACAGCGATTTTGAATAGTTTATCAATTTTATCAGTTAAAAGCAATATTTTAAAAATCATACAGAAAGAAACCAATTAGTAAATGTAAAATCTGAATAATGTCACCAGTCAACAACTGTGTGGCTAAATGACAAAGCAGATCTGCAAGTTTTTTTAAGCACTTTTATCTATATATCTTTTGTTTATTATAAACAAATATATACCAGGTTACATGTATTTTAAATGTCAAATATGTATGTTAATTCATGTAATTAAATATATAAAAAGCTGAAATGTTGCACCTTTCTAAATTCATCGCTGCTGATATAAATGTAAAATGCATTCTATTTGAAATCAGTGAGAAATTCCTAGATGTGTAATGTTGTTTAAACTTGGATTTTTGTTTTTAGAGAACAACTAAATTCAATATGAATCTGTGACCACATTTAAATGTAATTAATATATCAAAAAATACCAGACCTAAATCTGATACGTAACAAAACGTGATTCAATGAATTGGAACTGACTTTTTGGCATTGGTTATTCATGCTCTCAAGTCTCTGCATACGTTTTGCTAAATTATTGGTTGTATACAGTGAAGCTACCATTTAAACTGTAAAACATTGGTAAAGTATCTGCTCCTTTCAAAGAATAGATACTTATAAGTCAGGCTTGAGCTGTAATGAGCAAATAGTAAGGTATTATGTAATTCCTCACCAGTTCTAACACATTGCTTAATATTATCCAATTTTTTAAAGTTCCGTAAAATTCAGCAGTTTAAGAAAGAAGCAAAATACACATTTTCCACGATAATATAAAATATCGGTTTTACTAGAGAAGGTTACAAAAATCACCATATAGGAGTCATAGAACTATTTCCAAATAAAAATAAAAAAATAAAATGAAAACCAGAATGAAACATCTACAGGGACTACAATGCTATCAAAGTACAATGGCGTTCTCTAGAAAAGAGCAGGTGTGGCAAGGAGGGAGGGGGGAAGGGGGCCAAACACCACCTACCATAGTTGTCAGTACAAATGACTACACATCACCTGAAAAAACTGCAAAGACACAGTCATGTCTCCTTCATGCAAATAACAAGGAAACAACAACACCCTGACACGCATCATCGGCTTATAGGAAATTGAAGATTGCCTTTTACATCAGCCAGGCCGCAAAGCACGGATATTTATTCAACATAACACACATGGCAATAGTCCTTTTTTTTATACAGAATAGACAGCTGTGCACGTGGACGATACTGACATGCTTCATCTCATCAAAATCCCAAAATTTCTCTTATTTAGGTCTTTTTTTTTTTAAGGGTTAACTAATAGATCATGATCAATATAGCTTATAGGCCATGATTATTAAAACATATCTGGATATAAAATTAATCTTGTGAAAATTCCTGACGTGTTTTATTCAGTGTAAACATCCAAAACAGTCTTTTGTGGCTTGTATGAGAGGCATGGCATTCAAAAGAATAAGGAGACAAAAAAAAGGCGAGCTTCGTTGCTCATTTGGCTAAAATTAAGCACAAACATAAAATAGTTAACCACAAGAACCTAGCTGCCTAAAATGGATAAATAATATTAAAATAATCAATTCCCATATATATTTTTTTGTTATTTCAAAATGTATATGTCACAATCACCTCAAATTCCTCATATATCAGAACTGAACTGTATCCCTCTCACAACAGATCATCGATGTTACATTACAGTTAGTATATCAAATGCAAAACTAGTATTCGAGTGCTAAACACATATCTCAAAAGGGTACGTTTACATATATTTTTTGAAGAAAAGAAATAATAATAAAAAAGGCATGGCAAAAAAATAAAACACCAATTGTGTTCTTCCTGTTTGGGAGTCGGGGGAGGAGAGGTGTGGATCAATCTTTTAAGGGTGATTTTTGCTATTCACAAATGGATTCATTTCCCGAAAGGAGGAACCCGGTGGGTGGTGTTCACACAAGATAGATTAGTTATCAGGTCTAGAGCTTTAACGGTGAATGTTTGGAAGTAAAACACAAATCGGATTTGTTTTGATACCTGAGGTGTGTGTCTTTTTTTTTAAAGACCTTGATGCACAGCGCCCTCCACATTTTTAGACACCCCCTGTTAAAATAGTTAAAAGATAAAATAAAATTATCTTTCTGTCATGGAAAATTTAGGAAAAGTCCATTTGAGCACCATTTATTCACTGTGTGAATGTACATAGAACTAAAATAAAACAAAATCAGGAGTTCAGCAGTTATCTCTAACAATTCAGACAAATATAAATACAATTAAGACACATATTAGGCAATTAACCTGCCTAATATAGGTCTAGTGCCTTAGTGATAATAGGGTCCAAAAGTGACTTTAAAAAGTATACGTAAACAAAACTTGGTTCCGCACATTTGGCTTATTACAAAAAGACCTAACATTTTTTTTAAATGTATGTTTTTCTGTGCATAAATCTTCCGTTTTTTAAAATTTTTATTTAGTACCCCTAAAAAGCAAGTGTTCATCTTATTAATGCCTCTGTGCTGGAGGGAAATCAAATAAATATTTCCAAAAGCCTCAAATGAGGACTACATGTATTAGCCCCTCTTCTAAATGACAAAGACAATAGAACATGGCAATCGAGTAAAGCAGCCGCGACTTGTGCTTTATAAGTCCTGATATGGCAACAAGAAAATCCTTGCCTCGTATCCACAGTCGGAGCAACAACTAAAAACAGCCTCCCCACGGCATGATGCTGCCACCAGCATACCTCATGGTGTAATCTGATAACTAAAATATATATATATATAAATGTAAATATTGCAATTTTTTGTTACACATTTTAACCAGGGTGTCAGTAATTGTGGAGGGAGCTGCCTTTGACTTTTATTTCAGCTGGTGATGAATGTGGGCAAAAAAAAATCCCAAAAAATCTCTCACGAGGTCTTTAAAATAATTATTTAGAGTGGTTACTTGCACTGTATTCATGTCTAGATGAAAGGATTGATACTGTATTTAAGATCTCTCAGCAACAAAACCATCTAATAGATACATATATCCCTATATGTAGATATAGATATCTATAAAAGTGAAAGCACAGTAATCCTTGAAATACTGCTTGGTTTTTCTTCCTTTTTAATTATTTATTCCTTTGAGGGGGGGGGGTCCTTTTTTTTTTTTGAAGGATTTTATACTCCCTCATTTTTATTAGTTTTTTAAATAGTGCAATAGTGATTGGAGAAATAGAGATACAAAGAGAAAAAAGGAGAAACACAGAAAAATACCTACAGTATGAGCCCAAAATCATAAAGATCATAAGAACACCTGGCATACTTTTCAGAGAAACATTCACACACATTCGCACAGTATATTCATATTCATTTATATATATATATGCATATAAAACACCAAAAAACAGAGGAGCTTGGTTGCTGTACTGCCTCCCAGTGGCTGGAGCACACAGTGAACAATGTTTTTGTTTTTTTCTTTTCTTTTTTAAATATTTTTTCTTTCTGTTTTTTTGTTTTTTTTAAGGAGCTATGTGTCGAGAGACTGTGCCGGCCCACGTTCACAGGCCGCCACCCAAACGCACAGGGAGGGAGAGGAGTAGGCGCTTCTAAAACCTATGTACCGTACCTGAGCTCGCCCCCCCCCCCCCTCGACGAGCGAGCTTTCCGGTTCTGAAGCACCCGCCTCCGTCTGGGCCTGCCGCTTCTCCTGACCCTCTATGCTCTTCCCCTGCGGTGTGAGAGCGCACTCGCTCCTCATAGCAGAAATAGCATCTGGGCAAAGGGAAGAGGATGGTGGATCAGGAGACTGGGGGTGCCGTCGAACATGACCGAGGTGGCTTGTTTTGTCAGAAGGGGTGGGGATGGGGTTGGGAGCTAGGTGTTGAGGGATGGGTTTAAGATTTGGAGGGAAGATGAACAATGGCAGGAGAGGATGTTTTTGTCCTTATGAGTAAGAGGAGGAGTTCTGGCCGTCCTTGGAGCGCGCCTCGGCCTCCAGGTCCTGGTCATCCTTGGTCTTGATGTCCTGGTAGTCGTGTGTGGAGGCTGCAGTCTTCAAATAGGCCCAGTTGGCCGCTAAGATCATCAAGTAGTGGAGCTAAAAGCGGAGAACAACAGATTTTATACATTTGGGAAACAACTGTTGATCAAACTCAAATTTTTATTCATTTAATATATTCCTTACAGCTCACAGTTAGAGACCCCATCCACTGTAAAAGTTTCCCCAAGCTTTTTAACTTTACCATCACAAGCACCACTGCAGTGTTAGCAATTTTCTTGTATTTAATATCCAACTATTCCTTGCCTACACCCGCTTATACACCCGCTGCAAGGTAACGGTGCTACCAACTCCTTCACATCACTGCCCTTCGAAACTTAAGGGCTTTTAACCCCTTTTATGTTAAGTACTACCAAAGTTTAAATGTTTGAGATTATCAAACAAATTTTAACATCAAATGAAAATTTACAAGATACGGGAAAAGTAGAGCTGTTAAAACAATCCTGGACGGATGTTAAAATGTAATAACCCTGCCCTTTACATGATAAACTTTGTTAAATCTCAAAAGGGCATCACCGCGGCTAAAAAACATCCCATAAGGAAGTAAGAATAATCAATTAATCTGACGTTTTTATCTGATCAGAGCAGCACAGTAAGAGATGCTCTCAACAAATGGAAATGTGTAGATGTGTTTTTTTTTACTGCAGAAGAACCCTGAAAAGGCTGGCCGTCACTTTTCATAACACTATAGCTGTAAAAACCGTAAAGGTCAAGCAGGTGACCCAGCAGAACTTGCACAGATGTGATTCATGTTTTTTTTTAGCATCTTTGTCTTCCCTGGATAGAAAACACAAAAGTCCGCCTCCACCGTGGAGTAAAACACGGATGCTCGCACAACAGGCTGCGGGGCAGGATTTCAGCTGATAGTACAACCTATTGCGCGAGAAGGTCTGTTGCCGCGGCAACAGATAAGCACGCCATGGCAACGTGCATATTTCGAGTGGGCCCGTTATCCGAGCGGTCGCAGGGTGCTCTCACCAATGCGATGACGGTGGCTCCAGCGCCGGCTAATGCCACGATGTAGAGGTGGTAGGACAGGTAGAACTGGGAAGAAAAACAGCCGTTTAGTGAAGCTAAAAGAAAAACAAAGGATTGAGTAATAAAAAAGAAAATAAATTACGTTTACCTCATTTGTGCTGCAAATATCTGTCAGTGTAGCTCCACAAGCTTTCCCAGGCGTTGCGTTCAAGGGAATAACGCCTGCAGGATAAGAAGGATGAAACAATTTTTTTTCCCTACACCATGGACAGAATCTGCTGAAAATTTAATGAATGAGGCTCAAAGATAGATGATAGGAAACAGGGCGACTACTGCTGGAAAAACATGGGTCATCATTCTAAATGATTAATGATTATTTACCACTGTAATTTGGCCTCTTGTTTGTTTCAATCAGGAATAAATAAAAATTTTTTTTTTTTAAATCCATCCTCAATTTGAGCATCTGGTTGGTGCCTGCCGCTGATTGAGGTCAATATTTTTCTACAGAACCGTTCACCCACTCAAGCATATGTGATCTTCATCCTACTTTGTAGGCCAGCCAGCTTTCTTTGAGATGTGGGTCAACTGTTGTACATGCAGTGATCAAACGATGAACCGCATGTGCAGTCATAGAACTGTTCATTTGTTTTAAGACCGCAATGTGATGGGCTTTTAGAAAGATGGGATTGGCTTTAGGATACTTAAAGTCCATTTAAATTTTTTTTCTAGCATCCTCCTGGTTTTAAATCAGATGGTTTTACTTCAGACGGTTCTGTCTGAGCTCCGTCTCCTTGATCGTGGGGCGTTCCTCTTTATGTTTAAAGAAATGCAACGGTGCATTGCTTTACTGAAGGTCCAGATGTATTCAGCGAGGAGATCCATATAACATGCTGAAGTGTGCCGTTTGTACATTTGTTTGCATTTTCTAATGTCTTCCTTTCCTCCAAACAACAACAATTGTAAACAGAAAAAAGAATAAAAAATAATGTATTTTCAGGGATGTTGGCTTCCCACATCTAGAGACTCAAATATTTTCTGATCACTCTTTGCAATGTAACTCAGACAAATCAGATGGGCAGCATCTGTGGACATCAGTTTAAAGTATTGATATAGATTCTCGACTGAATTTAGATATAAACCCTTCCACGTTACCTCTGGCTGCATGTTTTGGGACATTACCCTAATGAAAGGTGAACCTCTGCCCCAATGTCAAGTCTTTGTAGCAAGGCTTACCATGGGTTTGGTGTCATATAGGGGATTTGCACTGTAATCCTTCATTCATGCAAGTGGGCTACAAGTTTTGCACACCATCTTCTTCCTCATGGTTATAGTGTCCTCTACATGTATTCTTTCAATAAGGCCTCTTTAGTTGCTTCTTTGATTGACGCTCTTCTCACTTGTCCTCTTTCTTTTCAGTTGTGATACTATTTTCAGTCTCACGTAATGGATTGAGAAGTTCACGATCAGATGGTCAAATGTTGGGATTGTTTAAAAATGAACTCTTTGTGTTGGCTGATTACATTTGAAGGCATTGTTTGTATTGTATGTAACGCAACACACTGCTTCACAACCCTGATGGCCCAACGTAAGCCACAATGGTAAACTCTAATCAAAATTTGTCCTTTTTAATTAGCCATTCATGGATAATCGGGTTGGATAATGGATGGATAATGAGATCAAAAGGTCAAACCCAATTGTGAACAGTAGATTGTAAGAAAACCCCATTAAATGTAATCCTGAAAGTCAGTTTTTACCTTTAAAATCTAAATAAAATGTTATGTTTAAGATAACTGTGTTGGTTTTGGGCCGACCAAACATGCATCTAAGCAACATCAAGCTTCTTCAGGATGCACCTGAGGTGTAAAAAGGCTGTTAAATTCACAGCAACATCCCTAAGTCGGCCCTGAGTGACGGCGCACATGATCCATATGCCACATCTGAGACGTACAGTATAAAGAAAAGCAAAGCTACTGACCGTACTGCCTGACGTCGACACAGATGGAGTCAGGAGACATATTGGTGGTGTTTAGGGATCTCATGGCGCCGCAGGTATTCCACATGTTAAAGAAGAGGAAAACCGGGATCGCCGTGAAGCAGAACATGGCGATAAAAGCCAGAGCAAAGATGTAGGTCAGGAACATGAACTAAACGGAGAAAGAGGAAATAATGAAGCAAATGAAGTGAAATTAGAAAATTGTTTGTGATGTGACTGAATAACTGGGTTAATATTTATTTAAAGTCCTAACCATCCACCCACCGATGCATCAGATTATGCTTCTATGCTAATGTAAGTGGACATCTGCAGTAATTAGCTTAATCAGTCTAGAAAGGACAAACTGTGCCAAAGAAACCCCGAAGGCTCAAGAGAGATTCAAGTGGGAGAATTTATGTTGATCTGGCTTAAAATGACATGACCAGAAACACGTCAAAAACATTATGCAAACATAAATACCTAATATAGTACGGAATCAAGAACCTGGTTAAACAAATTCAAATAATTAGGTTTAACTAGTGACTTCGACATACAAAGGCAGTGATGCAGCGTCCGCAGATGGTCGTCTTAAAGTCGCTCTGTAACTCCTTCTTGATGGCGCTGGTGGTGTAAAAGCCCTCAGCCAGCAGGAGAACGGCATAGACCAAGAAGAAGGAGGCGATGCCATAGATGATATACTGAAAGATCTGGATCCTGGACATGGGGGGGATAGTATAACGGGGTTTACTCAAATTTAAGGCATATTATTAAATGCTAAGGCTGCAAGTTCTACCAACACATCCTCACTGTTTTTTGTAGTAGTGGACCTGATTAAAGTTGCAGTAAATAGATTTTTACTGCAATAGAACCAAGTAGAACGGCCGTTTTGAACAGGGACGGGTCTTTTTAGCCGTGGATCTCTGAAAACAGGAAGTTACCAAGTATGGATGACGACTACTCATCTGGGTTGGCCACACCTGATTGACTTTTGTAAATAAGACTATATATAGTGCATAGTATTCTTTCGACAACAAAAAGCCTTTTGACAGGAATTTGTCATGGAGCTGTGGTTGCTAATTGGCTACATGGAAAAAAAAGATTAATTTAGCAAATCCGTGTGCATCACATAAGTTTTTACTTTATGATTTTCCAGTCAGAGTGTTGTCAGGTCGAATCATGATTCCACCGATGCATCAGACTATGCTTCTATGCTAATGTAAGTGGACATCTGCGGTAATTAGCATGAACCATGTCTGAGCTAAGTGAAGGAGAGCTCTTGACTGCATCGTTTTAACTAAACTCAGTTTGGCAGCTATTTTATTGGAGTTAAAATGAATCCTAAACGCTGACCTAAGAGCTTAGCTTGAGACCTATATTGATGAAAACTGCAATGGAAAACTGGACAATTGGAGCAGCATTGTGGTTTTTTGAATGAGTTTATTTCACAATTGTAAATTGGAGACGACACACTTTCCATTCCCTCAATAAGGTGCTGGTTGGTTAGGTCTAAAAGCTACTGCTCGCAAACAAGATGTTCAATATAGTGTTTTGCAAGGATGCCAGTATTTCAGCTCTACATTGTCAGGTTTTGCTAACTTTTAACTTACAGGTGATTATTTTTAAGGTTTATTGGCAGAGAGTTTGTAGGGCTGTTGCTCTGGTAAGATTGTTCATGTAATAATAATTAATATTAATGTTTTCTCCTCATCTTTAGCTGAGTGCTTCTTGTAGACAAAGATGCTTATTATTAGACGGCATCGAAGGCTTATGTCAACATGCAAACTAAAGGCTCTGAGGACGTACACTGCAGCCAGGGTGGCGTGGTCACTGGTGATTCTGGAGAAGTGGTTCTCCAGCATGGTCAGGGTTCCAGTCAGCGCAACATGTCCACAGCCGCAGAACAGAGAAACCCCCAAAAAGCAGAGAATGGTGGCCACCAGCGAGGCGTAGGGCACGCCGCCCAGACACTTGATGCAGCACTCAAAGCATCCTGCAGAGGGGGAAAAAGAGCAGGGGTTATTTCCACTTTTTTTCTTCTGTTTAGCCACCAGAAAAGCTCAAAGCTAAGAGAGCATTAAGAAGGATCTGAGAACAAAGAATTTAGGTCGGATATAAAAGAAGGCGCATAAGAAAAGCTCAACGGCAACCGTGTTTTTAAAAGAAGAACAAAGGGAGCATGCTGCATAAATCCAACATCCCATAGTGACTTATTTAGATCTGCTGATGACATTCGCTGTAAAAACCTGATGGTCTTGTTTAAATCTTCAGCTGAGGCACATCTCTCTATCAAGCATGATGTTGGCATCATTCACAGGAGCCTTTCTGTAAGTTCTGAATCGTACATGTTTGCTCCACGAATGCTTTAATCGCCACCTATAAAAGGCATTTCTGTGCCCATTTATTGTTTTTTTTTTGTTCAAGAACGCCTCTTTACTTGAACAGGAGTGGTAATTATAGTCATGAAATACGTAATGGTGTTGCTCTATCAGCTAAAACCTTCTTTTTTTCCATATTCACCTTCTGTTTTGCTAGCAGAGGCATCCCAAAGGTGGATAAAAAATTGACGGCCCTCTGCCGTATTTGACCCGGGTCCACAGAGCAGCGATGATGAATTAGCAAATTTGTTTTCAATTAGCCTTATCGGTCTGCACAGATCCTCTTGTGTGACTTATTGCCTTGGATCTACAGGTGTTGCAGATGCATTCTGCTCCAAGAACCCCAAAAAAAAAAAAAAAGCTGGAACAAAAGGCATCGCCAGTTGCATCTTATATAACGCATGTTAAAAATACCCGCTGTGGCAAAAGCAGGACGTTACTCTGGGAATCAAAAAGACAAATGAACTGTCTTGTGTGTGCGTGTGTGTGCTATGTTGCTGTTTCCATGACAGCCTGCTCCAGTTGGCATCGCTCTCTAGCATTCACAAGTTCCTTGGATCCAAACGGGCCTCGTTTCGGTGCAGACTGAGTCCGGTGCATGTCTTCCAAAACGCTCACAAGTGGCTTTACATGCACACGATGATCTCTTCTGACACATTCCCCAACCACCAAGTGAATAACACACTTAATGGCAGTCATGGCTCTTCGTGATTTATACTCTACATGACAGCTCGTCTTGTACAAACATTAGATCTGCTCAAATATCCACACGACCGGGTCCCTAGACTGTGACGGCTTTTATAAGCATAACCCTTAATCGACAAACCGTGACACCCCATAGTAATAAAAATCATAAAAGTTCTCAGTTATTAGTTTGAGATGTAACTGAAATCCACCCAGAAACCGTTCAGGCACAGTGGAGTTGATAGCTTGCAGACTGTTTCTATCAATGGGTTTAAAAGCGCCAATTGATTTAAGCATCCCTAAGGGAAGCATTAGCAATCTATAACACTAAACTGGGAGGAAAACAAACTAAATGGAGGTTTTTTGGTTAGTTGTTTAAATCTACATCTACTATCAGCTCTGCTGATGACGGTAACAAGCTTGAAAATTAAGAAAACACGACCTTTAACCCTCCCTTTAATGCATAAAATCTTAATCTTATGCTCTATTGTAAGTTTAATTTTATTTTCATTTGTACTTAAGTAGACTTTATATTTCATTGTATATACATTTTAATAGTTTTTTTTCTATACTGTGAAATAGTGGGCTTCTTGGCTACATCTCTATAGACAAATTGCTTCTATCGTAACTGCTTCATGGTAAAATAGTGGTTAAATATAAAGTAACACTTTTGTAGAAATAGTGTAAATATTGTGGGAGCATATCTCACTTCGGTGTATCAGTGCAGTTATTCTGGACGTGCTTGAAACTACATATATATATATATATTTTTTTTTTCTCTTATCTCCACACAGCTATACTCCCCAACAGCTACTTCGTGTTATTTTTTACCACAGAACTCATCTTACTTTGTTTTAGCATATACTGATCTTTACTTATTTTATTGTTGAGCATTTAAAAACATAAGACTTCTTTGATTTTTGATTTGTATTGTGTCTCACAAGTAACATAGATTTTGTGATTTTTGCCTAAGGAGCAGTACGTTTTCACACCACTGCTGGGGTTGTTTTAATTTCCTTCGTGCAAACGAGCGATCAGCTCACATATCCTTCCTAACACACTAAATATTGGTTGTATGGGTGAATTAAAACTTTGCTTTATTTGTTTATTTTTCAGCCTCAATGGCATAAAATAAAGTTTTGATTTTAAGTTTTCACATCCAGATAAGGAGTTTGGTCAAAGTTAAGGCCGGAAGAGTGATAATAGAATCTTGTCCTTAAATCTGAAGATGCAGCAGCTTCTTTATGAAGCATGCTTCTGTTGATGAAGATTCAGCTTTATGTAACCCTGCAAAGGACTCATTACATAACAGATCCAAATCCTATTAATGTTAACGAAGGAAGCGCGCTGGTGGGGGAGTCCAGCTGGTAAAGTTGGATGGCCGTGGAGAAAAGCGTGCTGAGGTCTCCTGGATTTGGTGCGACCACTGGTCAATAAAGCGATGGTGCTCAATTTTGCTTTAAAATTTCACTCTTAACAGGTAAATCTGTGGTTAGGCCAGGAGTTTTCTATTTAAAAAAAAAGAAGAGAAGAGGAAATCCTTCCTTTCAAAAGCAAAACAAAAATTTCCACCTTCATATTCCTTCATAATCTGACAGGGTGGGAGCATTTTTAGAACAAATCCCACAAAGTTATTTAGGGGATTTATTGTTTCTGCATTTAACTCTTTGTCTTCTCCACTGGTTCAAATGCTGTTTCACGGTTGAATTTGCAGGTTCCTCTTAAACCCAGAGCGGGCTTTCCTTCTATCCGGTTTGGCCCCCCCGGCTACGACTGTCGGCCTCAGTTTAAAAGTGCGCTAATGGGAAACAGACCGACCGAAGTGGTCAGCTCAGGCCGGTCTAATGGAAATCAATGGGCTATTCATTAGTGTTGAATTTAGGTGACACGCCAAGGCTGGCCTATCTGCCTTGTTTTATACCTCGCTGCCTCTGTCTTTGCTCTGGTTTCTCCTTTTCTTTGAAATATGGCCACATGTCGCACTTGTGCTCCTGTAAGCCAGCTGGAGTTAATTACCAAGACGCTATGTTACACTCCTTTTATGAATGTCTCATAGATCATTGTAAATAACTTTTAGCGAATCCTCACCAAAGGATTTCACCTTTTGTGCTCGTGTGGGAGATTTAAAAGACATGACGTTCAATTAAGGACTGACATGCATCTCTGGTGGCAGCCTAGGGATCAAACTGCAGGTTTTACTTTTTAAATGCCGACTTCAGTTTTTGATTTTGTGTCTGGTTAAGTGAAAAGATACACACACTTGCCTGCCTGCTTTCATCACTTTTCCTTGGATGTGTAGAAAACACACAACGCTGGAAATGTGGGCAACGTTCCTCAGAAACAGTGAAAACCACAGTCGAGCTGAAAGAAGAGTCTGTGCAGAAGACATGCAAAACGACTCGGAACAAGTGAGGAGAAGGAGGTGAGAGGAAAAAGGCAGAGTGAGGGAGGAACAGCAAGAGGATAGGAACGTGCAAGTGAAAAGCGTTTTTTCTTGGCCCCGGGGCCGGCGAACGACAGTTGCCAAGGCAACGTGTTACCCACGACCCACTTCGGTCCCTCGCAGCCGCTTTACCCCGCTTTCACGCGAGAGCAAAACCCAAAGATCGGTGTTAAACGGCGGCAACTAATAAAAAAAAAACATTTAAATAAGATATGTATAGAGAAGACGTCTGCTTTGCTGAATTTGATGCCTTTTTGAAACTATCTTTGCATTTGTAGCAAGAGTGCAAATTAATTTCTCAAGCTCAGTCCATAAGACATCCTAGGGATATTTAACGCCATTAGTATTTAAAATTTAAATGCTATTTTGGCTGTGTTGACTAAATAAAGAAAAAAACCTTAACAAAGCCATTCATTAGATTAGCCTCAAGTGGCTACAGCCCGTGGAAACGGGAAACAAAATGGTATATTTTATCCCACATTCAAGAAAGATAAAAGCTATGAAGAGTTGTTATTCGTCTCGTAATCATTTCTTTACTATTTAAAGGAAAATGTCACCATTTTTATATTCTACATTGTTCATTGACCTGTTTTAAAATGGAATCTGTTTACTAAAGATTTAGAAAAACACAGATAATCTCAGGCGAGTGTTTGGTCCATGTTTACCAGTTTGGATTTCCGTTTCTGAATTCGGGTCCTCTTTCAGCTAATTAACCAATTATAAATGCTTTAACTTCAGAGCTTTATTTTATTTTTTAAAGATTAACAGCTTTGCTTATTTATCTTCTTCCTTGTCTTTCCCCATTAACCCATTTTTCAAGCTTTATATTTAAATGTGTGCCTGTCCTATTAGTCTTCCTATTAGTGCATTCAGGCCCGTTTGACTGAATAAAGGAGGCTGGAGACAGAACCTGTCACCGATTGCTGACATCTTTTGTGATTACGCTTCGCATTCTGTCAATCACCCGACGCCCACGGTATACAATAATCCCTCAAATGCCTGTCGCCTTACAAACCTCATTGTCACATGAATTGAATTGGGAACATTTGTTTGAAAAATTGGCTTTCAGGAAAGTAGATGCACAGAAAAAAACAACAGGGTAAATACTGTTATTCCGTCAACAGTGTGTTAATGCTGGATCATGTTGGCTGAATAATTCGATGCATATTTCTGGCTTGACAGATTTCATTGTACTAATGCCTCTAAATCCAGGATAAACACAAACTGACGAAGAGATGTTATCCGCTGTCGTGACTCTAAATCAGGGTTCCAGCACATCTTTCCTGTAAAAATCAAAACCTTTGGAGATAGCCATTTACTTTTAGTTTAATAGTAAAACCCTTCATGTTACACTTTATCGATTCGCTGTGGTTACAACAAATGATGGAAGGAGGGATTAAAGGTGTCAGGCAAGCAAAGAAGAAAGGAATAAAATAATGAAACAAGGAAGAATTACAAGACCAAATGACCGGAAAGCGGGAAATGAAGGGAAAACATGAGGAAGGATGCAAAAGAGAACACAAAGATGTAAAAACAGGACTGCAATAAAAGAAAGGAGGGAATGGAAAAGTGAATATAGAAAATCTAGGCCACGCTTTGGATTAAAGTGTGGGAATATAATTCTACACTTTCCTAAAAATTTAAAATATTTAAACCAAATTTAGAAATCATGTTAAAATGTCTTCCTAAACACTGTAAAGCCCAAAGTCACAGCAAGATTATCTCCAACTGCGCTACATCTGCCAGAAATTACAGCCTTGATAAAGCTTTCTGAATATTTCAGTGACCGATCTGGTCCCCAGCCTGCGGCTCCATTCAGTTCTCAGCAACGCTGTATTCATTATTGGGCAATATCCTCAAAGTGCATTATGGGTAGATCCCCCGCAAGGGTAGAGCGAGACCTGGGAGTGAGAAAAGGAGAACAAAAGGTGTGGGAAAGCGAGTCAGATAAATGGCTGCGTCACATCGAGATGAAAACAAGGTCCCATCTGCTTTACTGAGGCTGACGGTACAGACACACAACAAACATAATCATCCGCGCAAGCTTTAGGGATTTCTCTTCAGGTTGGGAAACAAAAGTCCTGTGAGGTTTGACCAAAAAAAGACTTTTAAAGAATCAGAGGTTTCCGCCACTGTAAAGTCTAAATTTCAAGCACAGTGTTTTGCATGGATCATGTGTGCATTTTAATTGCAATGAGGAATATCTTTGAAATTGTAAGCAATAGGACTGAATCGACAAAGGCTTTAATAACCATAAAACTGTTCTATAGATGTACTCTATTACTATTGTACTATCATGTTACAATAACATGTGTGCATAAGCTGTCCAAGCAGGTCAGAGCCTCTCGCAAACACATCATCAGGGGATTGTTTTCAGTAACATTGGCTAAAGATTAAGAGGATATGCTTTAGTCTGCATTAGCCAAAAGCCATCACTGTTCCCAAAGTGTTTTTTTTTTTTTTTTTGTGCTGTTTTTGTTGATTATTTTCTCTTTTGTGATGACACTAAACTGACCCTGATCTGTTGGTGATAAACCAGCATAATGCGGGTCAGAAGGTCAGCACGCAACCAAACTTCACTAACATTGATTTACTCAGTGTTGCAGTTAATCCCCATTCTGAGATCTCTGCGTGGTGATCGATGCATTTATCTTACAGGCTAGGGCAATATATCTCACTAATAATGCTTTACAAACCAAATTAGCACATATGTGTGTTTTTAATAGAGTGGCAAACCCACTAAATCAAGCTATTAATCCTGCCTAGGTCCCACAGTCCCTCTTTTAGGTGAATGAATTAACCAAATACGGAAACAATGCTTGAAATTAGTATTAAAAACCACTAACTAAATTAGCACCAAGCACCTCCCTGAGTGTTTCCTTATAAAGACCCTGCAGACTGATACACTGTACAAAGCTGCTTTATGTCCACCCAGCAGAGCAGGGACAACACTTTTAAGTGTCAGTCTTATCCCATCAAAAATAAAAGGGTCCCTCTGGCTGTGAGTGCAGCGCGTTAGTGGTTACACAACCAACTAGCTTAAATTCACTTTTTCCAAGAAGCCAAAGAACTAAGCAGCCATCCCCTGGTCCAACCCTCCTCCTTCTGCTGATGAGATTATAAAGATTCAGTTTTCCAACTGCACGTGAGCCTTTTGTGGGGGAGTTTTTCCGTCATCGCCACAATCCGAGAGTTATTGTTTAGTAGCACAACGCTGCTCTTTATGCTGACTTCCTGATGATGATTTAAACATAATACTTAGAAACATAGGAAAGAATTGCATGAGGTTTATGCACATGACTTTAAGTTAAATATAGGAAATTAATAAATGCACAAATGAATGAATGAGACATTTGAGACATAATGTAGACTGGGATGGTTTTGTTGTAGAGTTGTTTAGTTTTAAAGGATGCATCATGCTATGCTATGCAAACGTCAGGTCTGTGCTGAAGAAGTTTCAGTTATAAGTCAAGTTCAATGTTTCGCATGGGTCCAGTTGATGGCAGTAAAATCAAATTTCCACTAATTATTTGATCACTGGAGGGTGCGTTTTGTTTAATGTACCTTCATCGTCAACATTCATCCCTATACATGCACACTACACAAATTGGAGGTGCATCATAATTGATTACCAACCCTTTTCATCGGCTTCTTTCAAGGCAGAGGGACAGTAGCTCCATGCTGATCTGAACCCCTTAGATGAACGATCTGTTGCAGGCTGAACATACCCACCGTTATTTGAAGTTCATTGTGCCCAGGATGTTACACTTTCATCCATGATGCATATCTTATGACTAGAATATCAACAGAAGGTTAGATCAACAGCTTTGCTTTCTTGATTAACTCGCAGTGACATTACTGCAAATGATGCTCCAATCAGTTTAGCCATCACCTACTGACCTACTGCAGCTATCAGTTATCAACAAGGCAGCGCTTCAGCTAAGATGGAAAAAAAGGAGCAAACCACAACAGCCCCATAATATTCAGAGTAAACTACACGTGTCACACAGTCACTCATCAACATCCATTTCAGCCAATGATGTCATGTGTTAATCAGCATCAGACATTTTATGGGCTCCGGGTGAGAGGAGCAGATTGGGCATCAGTGGATGATGGAAGAGGTACAGATGAGGTTGGCATTATTCGGGAACAAGACCTGCTGCGCCAACCTGCCGCTTGCTGCTATTTGCGCACCTATGGCAGACCTGACTGAAGGCATAGAAAGTTAAGGCCTCAGTTTTAGAGGGAGAGCCTTGAACTCAGGACCATCCTTCTGTGGATGCAACATTTCGCTCTCAAAGTAAATATTTAACTTAAACTGAAACATTTAGCAAAAATATTTAGCTTCCAAACTAAATGTTTAGGTTGAAAGCAAAATATTTGACGGGTATGAAAATTGAGTTGCTGGAGACTGGAGGTGGAATATCAACACATCTCCGCGCGGATGCTGGTGCAGTAGCCGTTGTTAAAACTGCACGCGTAATTTCCATAGCCCACACCTCGGACATATGCAAAAGGAAAAGAAACTGTGGTAGAAAAAAATAGTTTACTTACAAAGGTGCCTAAAGCGATTTAGCCTCACAAGTAGCAGGAGTTTATACATACATTCGCAAGACCCAGCTTTTATCTTGGTAGTAAACTTCCACCTTTTGTTAAGCTAATTTGCATATAAGGTAAATATTTAGCTATCAACCGAAACCTTTTTTGTTAGGATGCTGAATACTTTTCAAGTAAATGTTTCGTTTGCACGGTGAATAATTAGCTAAATGTAAAGGTTTCCGCCAACTATTTCGTTAGCAAATTGCATTTTTACTTTGAAAAATAAATATGTACATTAGAATTAAATATTTAGGTTGTGAATTAAATATTTAAATTTGAACTTGAATCCCCATTTTTCTCTCATATAACAAGCTAGATAAACTAAAACAATGTGTGAAGTTTTTTCTTTATTTGTTCATTCCAATGTGTTTGCATTTTGTGCAACATTAGGTACATATTTGAGATGCATACAGGAAGTGTTGAGGTTTTGTAAAATCTTTTTCCCGCTGTTTTAAAATGTGTGGTCCTTATGCAGCGGTTGCATGTCAACCACTTTAACTGAGTCTGGTTTACAGGCCCGACAGGTGAGACGGTTTAAATTTAGGCTTGAAGTGAGTGAAGTTCTGTCTCAGCCAGCCTGATGTGAAAAGTTACGTTTGCAGGTACTTTCTGTAGAGCCTCATAAAAGCCGACGTGTGTGCCATGAATTTATGGTAAATTCTTGCATTTAAATTGAGTAATGTGTCTAAACATGAGTTGAAAAGCTTAAAAAACATCACGTAAGTTTAAAATTAAAACATCTTTTTAAACCCTGTAAACAAAAACAAGATATTTTATGGATTCTATATTAATTTCAAACTTTCCCTAAGGAGTGTTCATCTTTATTTGGCTCAAGCACTAAACACTGCAGTGCTTTTTACCCTCACCACTCCTCAGCTTGGTGATCTGTTAATGCAGCTTAATGGAACGTAATTGGGCCCCAGATTAATCAAAAGGGCTGAAATGTCTGAGGGGGTTCAAGAGACGGGGGCTGAAAGTAGTTATTTTAAACTGAGGATGAACTAATGGGCAGCGTTAAAGATAAATGAGGCCAAACCTGCTACTTAAGATGAATTCTAGAGATGTTCAGATAGAAAAAAAGATGAATGTGTTTTGAAGATGTAAAATTATGGTGCTGAAAATGCTTTATGCAAATAGAAATATGACCACACTGTGAGAACAGGAAGAGCTGAAAAGAACCACATGGCTTTACCTACACGTTCTTCACAAAATTTTGCTTTTCCTTTTTGTTGCACTCAATGAGACATTCCCCTCAACCACTCCTGGTCACTGACACGTGAATGAACGCGAGCGCACATACCGACAGTAACCTACACAAACGCACACATGTCCAGATGGAGGCTGACAGCATGCTCTGGGCAAATGGCTTCGAAACGAGGAACACATGAGCCTCCCTCTGTGTGACGGCTTTCACATGCTTCCAGAGCCTCACACACCTCCGGGGCGAAAGAAGGAAGGAGTACAGAGATGGGTGAGAGCGGCGAAGGCAGGAAAAAAACAAAACAAAGGAGCGATGACAAAAATGTTCAATTACAACAAGGTTGTTGGAGAAACGCGTTTTGGAGATGGAGCAAAGTAACATCAGCAGCAAAATCAGTCAGGAAAACCAGAGAAGGAAACCCAGCTCGGCTCAAATGTTAGCATCCACCAGGGAGAGTGGGACAGTTCCTCTTGATGATCATCAAACAGGAGTTGGCCTTTAGATTCTGGGCCTCAGCCGACGCTCAGCTGGACGCTTGCTGACCCTTTTTCTCTCTCTTCGTCACAACACTGACATGTTAATGGCTGCTATCGAGAAAAATCCTCTCACAAGGGAATAACCTACATACTGATGAATTTGCAAGACATTTGAGGGTTCTATCCCAGTCTATTCTAATCAAATTGAATTTATCCTCTTTAGTAGAGTATTATATCTAGATCCAAATACTTCATATAGGATTTTTTTCTCTCTTTTGTTATTTATTCTCTGGTAGCTTTACATGGAAACTTGACTTTTCAAAGGATGCACAGAGTAGATTCTAAACCGCAGAAAGACACTTTCACAAGGTCTCCACAATAGCAGGTAGATTAATTGGAGGAGATTATTAAAATCAAAAATGCTTGGTCTGGAAACTATCTTCACAGGTAAAATGTTGCTTTTCTTACTTTAGATAACTACTGTAGGCTTTACCTCTGCTGAACAATAGATGCCGTTGCTGTTTTTGTATTTATCACTATTAATTTGTTCATAGCAGTTTAGTACGGTTTCATTTAAAATAACGCTTTGCCACATTTAAATAATTTCCGGGGTTATTTCTGCGCTCTGAGTCGCGCAGGAGAGAAGTGGGCAGTAGGCTGTTTTCAGGACGACCTAAAGAAATGTCATGTTAGCCCCACAGTGAACAACTAAAATGAAGTGGATATGAAGTTCCGACCGCATCGCAGAAAAGGTCCAAAAAGTTCAGAAGGCGGAGTTATCTGAGCAGGAATATGAAGGATTAAGGCATTAAATTTGAGATCAGACTTCCTGAGCATTCACTAAAACTCTGTAGTTTTCTCTCCGTTTAGGCTTTTTCGTGACTCGACATTTTTTGTCTGTTCTGAACCGTAATAAATGAAAATCCTTCTTCTTTTGTAAACCTTTTTTTTTTTTGCACACCTCCAGTTTTCACTGGGTATGGGCTATCTGTTCATTTTTATAGGATAATGCACTAAAGGGATGCCAGAGAAAGTTTTTGATAATATACAGTAATGCATTGATGCAGACTGCAGGGTTCCAGCAGGACAAGTAAGGCTGGGAAGACAATTCCTTCACCCATCCCTTCTATAAAGTCACAAATAAAAGGCTACAAATGGCATACCTCTTACAAAGATACGTGGTAATATTTAAGAAGAAGAACAGCAAAACGCTTTATGATTACGTTAAAAAAAGTTTAGTGGACCCTTCTTGTAGCCATCAGCCAGTCTCTGAGTAACGTTTGGACTCTTTATTTCCTAACATTTACAAGAAATGTCCAAGTTCTGCTTCAGCTTTCCCAAACCATGACTCTTCAAACTCTATCCTTCATACTTCCCAGAACATTGTGTGTGTTCTGGGGTTGCAATATTTTATATTTAGATTAAAGAAGATTGTTGCAGAAGATCTTATCTTTTTCTAGTTTCTTTCTCTTAAATGCAATGCTTGCACTTCTTTATATCATACATTGGGGTAGTCTAACTGTAAAATTTGATATTTAAATTAAATGAGCAGCAGTTGGAATAACCTTTTATTTTTTTTTTGATCATCTGAAACCAAACCGTCGTATTTTTACACATGGTTGTACCATCCGGATCTCATAGTGCTTGCCAGTATTTTTCTTTAGGATTTTGGAATTAGATTTCTGTTTAAAAGGCCAATTAAGGTTTTCTATTTTAGTTCCAAGATCGTGGAAACAGTCCGACCTGTATGTATGTCAAACGGTAAAATGAAAACATCTGCAGCACAAATTAAAGTACCCCAAACATGCTTCCCAAATTTAATTTAATAGCTTCCAGCTTCAGGTCCCTTGTCTGCCAACATTGCACCTAAAAAAAAGTCTCTCAAGGATAAAAATCTTCTTTAGTTTGGTTAAATATCCCTTATGGGGGAAAAAGGAAACTGCAGCTCTGATTTAAGCAGAACTCCCGTTCTTGAGTCTGCCGCTCTACCCCTCCGCACAGATAAGGAAACAAAACCTGCACCCTTCCAGACGATGATGTAATGCGTTACGGTTCTGATCTGAACATCGTAACGAAATGACGGCGAGCCAGGGCGGCGTTATGTAAGAGCAGCCACTATAGCAGGCCGCTCATTTACAGCAAGCGTTCCAGCTCTGCTTCAGAAAAATCATGTTTAAAGCAAAGTAAAACCCAAAGTCGTCTAATCAAACTGTTTCATACTAATTGAACCTGGTAATTACGAGATTTGATCTGATATCTCATCATCAGTACCTCTGTGTGCAGATTACAGATAATACTATGATATCATGCATAACAATAAGTCTATTCCTACACACTGTCTTTACAGACTATAATCCATGTCACATGCTTAAATATAATATTTTCAGGATACATAATAAATAAAATATGCAGAATGACTAGATTTAATTCAGAAAATGCCCTTTAGCTAAACAAAAAACGAGCTTCCAATGCAGGGATGTCAAACTTCAGTCCCCTACAGCTGCTGTCCTTCAAAGACTTGGACGTGTCCCTGATCCGACACACCTGCATTAACCACCTCCCGCAGGATGTAGTCTAGTTTTAATGCTTCCTGTCTGTAATCTTAATGCCTATATCTGTCTGTGTTTTATAGGTTGGAAAACTCATGCAGTTGCAACCCTGACTGGTAAAAAATGTGTGAGCTCCAGAAGTCCTTTAGTTGAGCACCGACAGGAAACCACAAAGTAGATGCGAAAGTAAGCGTAATTTTTAACCCGTGCACAAATGCTGCCATATGAATTATTTGAGAGTTGGAAGCTTTTTTTATTGCTTATCTAACAGAGTTTTGAACGAGTTTTTTATTAGCTTAGACTGAAGACTTTCTCTTAACTTCAAAACGATCTATTTTTATAGAAAAAAACTGTCGATAGAATGCAACATTTATGATTCTGTAGTCGTCGTGATGAAGTACTAACTTTGTTCCCACTGAATTAATGCTATTGTTAAGTGAACTGACTGTATTACTAGAAATGGCCTCTGGTTAATTGAGGATTCATTTGAATTATTAGATATTAAACAGAAAGCATCATTCTCTGTCTGTATTTAAATGCATGGTGATTGACAATGAATGGACAGCAGCTCTGGCCAGACATGTCCTGTTTTGTGATGGAACTATCTCACCGTGAAGTTGGAAATAAGGTTTGAAAAATTGTTTATTAATTTTTGAATAACTAATAAATTATAGAAGCAAACTGTTTCCATATTATGGGTGCAAATTCTTGAAAAAACATTTCCTGAAATGCACAAGGGTTAGAAGAGGCCCTATATAATATACTAATCTACTTTTTTAGGTAGTTAATTAGCCTAGTTATGCTTTATGTTTAAAGACACATTCTCAGAAAATACTTTTTATGTGTTAAATATTAACCAGTCATTGAGAAATGGTCTTCTCTCAAGGACAGAAAGGCAAAATATATGTACAATAATTAATTAATTAAAATTTGCTATTTTGGACTTACAGCACCCTCTGGAAAAAAGTCCACCAGCCGCCATGGCTCGTATACAACATTAGATTCTACCTGCTATGCTAATTTTGAAAGTGTTTGCACAATTTGAGGGAGCGCCATGACCGGTGGGGGACGCTAAACACCCGGTTGCGTGCCGAAAAGCTATTCAATCAATATCCCGACACGTTTGCAATGTAATGCAATGCAGATATGCGCAGCGCCCCCTACAGACCAAGATGACGTCACTCTGCTGCGCCCACCACTCAGAATGCTTTTCTGTTTTCGAGTTATAGGCAGGAAAACAAAAAAGCAATGTCCGCCCTGTTTTCGTTTGGATTTTGGGACAAAATGTGCAGTCTTGAAGAAGAAAATGCAAATAGGATTATTGATAACTAAATTTTATTTTTGAATCAAATTATGCAGCCGCGTTCTTAAAATGTAAATCACTTTCTGGAAAACACATGCCCTCAGATCAGAATATTTAGAACCTGTCATAACCGAATGCATGTGACTTGACTCCGCCTCTGGCCTAATTTGTAATAGATATCGACAACGCATTAGTGCAGAATATCCACAGCGGTTCTTTATTATGCATCTGGAAGTAAATGCCATCTTGTCTAAACTTCATCCAAGCGCTCGCAGATTCAAAAACCTTGGCAAACGGCGGCACAAGCTTCTTAAGTGACGGCTCTCGCCTTCTTGCCCCCTTACCGCAAATCCTCTGCGTCTTAATGGATGCTTCAAGCTTGGTCACAATCCAGATGTCAAATTATTGCGCCAACATCATGCGATCTTCAACATCCCTCAGTATTTATTGCGTATTTTTGCATATAAACACACCTGGGGCAAAGTAGGCTCTACTGAAAAAGCCAGAATGGTTAAAAGTATCCCAATGATCAATAAATTCTCCCGTAGAAAAATATGATTGTCCTCCTGCTTAGTTTTTTCTTTTAAGGGTTTCACCCACTCTGTCAAATGAACCTGCAAGATAACAGGTTTTTATTGGACAGTGGTCTAAGCAAGCTGTTTGCCTCAGGAGAGGACATTGAAAATTCTCAATCCTGAGAGTCCCCAAACTTTCCTGTTTCTTTCGTCATAGAGCCAGACTCTGCAGAATAAACTGTCCAACATATCATTACAAAACTTCTTAATGGTGCTGAGATCTTATAACTCCCCAAAAATGGTTAAGAACCTCACAATTAAATTCTTATTTGCAATTCCATTCTTACCTATTATTGCATTTAATACTTCAACATCGCAATCATAATTTGTTGGAGTTTATTTATTAACAGAATGTGTGCTATACATTACATGAACAGTATAAACATTTGTGAGCAATAAAATATCTGAAAGTAAACAGCAGCACAAATAATATTGTACGCTAACGTGTCTAATAGGAGTCTGGTGTCAAAGAAGTGGTGCTAGGTTCTCGGCTAGCTCTTCATATATGAAGCGGGTGATAGTGGCCAACATTCTACAGGTCAGAAGGTTATAGGTTCCTTCCAATATCCAGATTATAATCCAAATTTTGACACAAGGAGGCTTTTTCCCATCTTTGACAATGTAATCTTTAGTTTATTTATTTATTCACTAAGTTCAAATTAACAATACTAAAATGAATTGCACTAGTAATGACCAAAGTTTAATCAATGTGCCATTGGAGCATATGCTTATTGTATCTCAGCAATTCATTAACAGAATGAATCTACATTAAAAAACAGTTAATTTGTGATGGAAGAGTTTGAAATAAATATTATTCACTTGTGTTCATGGGAATAGAAATAAATCTGAAATCTGGGAACAATTTGAATCTCAGATGAAGGAAGAGAGTCAGGTTATATGACATAAGTAATGAAATTTATGTAATAAATAATATAATTATTTAATTATAAATAATTATATTATTTATATGAATAATTATAATAATTATAATCTGTTGTAATCTGTTTTCAGCGTTGATTTATAAATTGGGTTTAATTAATGCAAATTGGCGGTAGAAAGTTTTCAAATTACATGCAAGAACGTTTCCTTTGAGAACCGTTGTGTCCATTTAGCTTCATAGCTCATTAAAGAGACTTAATTACAATGTTTACAGGTACCAATTAGAAATAGGGAGGCGCTAACAGGCAGTTTGTAGGTGTGTGACAAAGAATAGACCAGGATAACATCAGCCTCATCAAAAAATATATATATAACAAAATAACTCTTTAAGACGATGAAACATTATCTTTTGTTTTTGGGTGTATTTCAGTGACTCTGAGCCAGGCATGGTCACAGCAACATTTATCCACCTTTTGCAGATAAAGCAATCATAGGGATGCTTTTAGAAAGAACAAACAAACAAAAATCATTTCACTGTATCCAACTTGTTGGGCCACCAAACCTGTTTCCAGCCCGGGTCCCTGCATTAACTTAGACCCGACCCTGGACATTTTAAGGCTTTTTTTTCTACTGTGAAGCCACAAACAAACCACTCACATCCACTCTGCACAGCCTGGAATCCGCCAACGCACAAAGACACGCCTACACATCCCAGCATTTAACAGGAGCAACAGTTTGGGTGCGATTTCAGAGGAAAATGTTCGATTTCAATGCAATTTTATAACGAGCATAGTCATATTTGTTTATTGTTTTTGTTGTTATGTTGTTGTGCGTGCACTCGCGCAATCCCCTCAATAAAGCGGGATCAGTGCAAATCAAAGACGCTTCATTCATATGCGTGTCTGTGGAGGCTTTGCAAAAATGATTGGCGATGCCAAGACTCTGCAGCCAATGTTGCAGCTGATCCCTTTTTTATTTATTTGCGAAAACAACATGTTCGCAATATCTTAAAGTGGGAAGATTAGTCGCGTTTGCGGGAGGAGGGAGGGTCCACCTGGAGGAGAACAATGCAGCCGCGCACGGAGCGCAGCCTCCGTCTTCACCAGCCGCTAATTACGCACAAATAAACTCATGATGGTGCAGCAAACCCAGATTGAATTTCCTCGTCTATTCACCAACGCATCCTCTGCCATTCTCTTCGGATCACCTCAGAATCCCGCATAAAATGCAAGAAAGCGTGCAAAAAAATGTGCAAAGATGATTATTGAGATCCTGCAGTCGTAGCGCTGTTGCTGTAATTGAAACACCCCTGAAATGACGACCGACAGCAGCGCTATTGTGCCCCGGTAGGTAGAGCGCGCAAAAATCAGAAGGGAGAGAAAGAAACTGGAAAACGCGCAAATGACTGCGTACCTTTGCTCTCCTGTCCCTCATCCTGGGTCTCCTCAGCGCTGGACTCCATGGCCGGCTTTGTCCCATCCATTATTTCACGCGGAATGTGGCCTCCTGGTGCTTTGTGCTCAAACCTTCACAGCTTCCACACTGGAGCCTGTCCTGGTGACTTGATGCTGCCTCTCTCTCATGCACTCACCCTCCTCCCCCCTCACTCTCTCTCTCCCTCTCTCTCCCCTCCCTTTTTCAGCTTAGCACAGCCTTTCTCTCTATGTATATTAACAATCCAGCTTCAAAATGCAAAGGCGACGACAGGCAGGATTTATTTCACCCATGGAGATTAGTCCCCCCCCCCTCTACACACACCAAAAGATGATTGCAGATTAGCTTGAAAATCTACCTCTATGGTTATGCTTCCTTTCAGCTTCATGCCTACAGCTGATTGCTGTTATTCCTTTATTCTTATTCAGTATGTGAGGGACAGGATGTTCAGGGTATGTAAATTTGCAAACTCATGGGCATCCAGGCATGAAAACCAAAGACACGGCCACACATGCAAGCGGACACGCTCGCCGCCCCCTCTCCATCTGGTGATATGAGTGAGAAACCGAGAGTACAGGAAAGGATGCAATGTAACAGGAAGAGTGCGAGGCCTGGTAATGCCTGAGTTTCGGGAACCGTTTAAAGCAACTCCCAACAAACCATGAGTTACGGCGCTTTAGCTCTCCTAAACTTGCTTTTGTCCATCTCCCATTGTGCAAACAGCTTCACTTAAGTTGATTTCAGCTTTGATTGGATTACTTTCTAACCAGCCATGTGGCCTGCTTTAGTTGGGAGAGGGTGCCTTTGTGTGGTGCCAAAGGTTCGCCTGCTGATTGGTCTGCACCGCAATCCAATAAAAACTCAAGCAAGGTGAGCAAATGCAGCCTTGAAGTGGTCAGAAGTGGGTGTGGTGTGTGTTTGCTCAATGGAATGAAGGATTAAAGGCATGGGTTGTGCTGACGAGAGTGTGTGGGGGGGGGGGGTTCTCAGTTTTTATAACTCACCCTGTTTTCCAATACA
>JAVLVB010000301.1:277670-304493 GCA_032876305.1 Orestias chungarensis
CGCCCCCCCCCCCCCCCCCCGAGCACTTTGCATCTCCAAGTTGCCTGGGCAACAGGTCCTTTTTCATAAAATGACTGATCCCGACACATCGGAGCGGTGGAGGGTCTAGGGTGGAAATCCAAACAAGAAACACAATAAAAACGAAGCAGAAATCTAAATCTGAAGACAGAAAGGGATATTTGAATCGTTTACATCCATTATCAATAATCAGTTTAGATGTATACTGGGTATGTACAGGCTTCTGTTTTCCACTCAATTAATTCATAACCTACATCTTTTATTGTGTATTCATAATTTTCAAAGCTGGCTCCAGTATACATACAAACTTTCTCCATTATAAGTTAAACGGCCCCTCAACAAGTTGAACCTCATTCAAACAATATTTAGCTCCACAAGCGAACCTATGACATAGTTCTGGCCAGATATTTAACCACCTTTCTTGGCAGTAATGAAAGTGTTTACTTAAGATGGCCTATGCAAGCCCAAATCTTTCATTATCAATCAAACATTTGCATATTTTTAAGAAGAGCTCTTGTTCCGATAGCCAGTTTTGTCCAGTATTAACAGTCTGGATATTGAAGGTCATTTGTCTTCAATACCATTTCATAGGTTTTTTGTGTGCACTCATGCAGTGGTAAAACAGCTTCATTCTGCTTTTAAGATTATGATTCTGATAACCAGCCAGAATGATGCTGGTTTCTATGTGACATGATACTTCTGCAGGTAAACTTAGGAGTATGCATATTGTTTAGCCTGGCTGTGTAATTTGTCTTAATTAGATACGATAAATTAAAAGTTTGTTCTCCTTCCTTGTTTAAAATTAATTGTTTCACCATTTCAACGTGAAAAAAGGTTTTATCATTAAAATATATACATATATATTAGTAGTTTTTAATGTCTAAACATATGAGATTCAAAGTTAAAGGCTTCAAATGCGTTAGCAGACAGAAGTGACTTTGCCAACAAACAGCAAATACCTGAGCTTCAGGTTGCGTTCTTTTAAAGGTTCTGTAAAAGTGATTAATACAACCATAAAAGTCAGAGCTTAACAGGAAGACTATGTACAGATGCTGCAAACGTTGGAGCAGGAATGGAAAACCTAACTTTGGCATGAGAAGAGAGAACAAAGCCTGAAACTGTGGAAGCATAAAAGCAGGAAAAAAGGACAATAAAAAGCATGATTAATGACTAAAATAACATTTAAAGGCCAAATAAACTTGTCAGCTGTCAAGCCAGCAGTTTAATGGCTCTCATGACCTTTAATGTGTTTATTTCCACCTTTCATTCCTAAATACTCTTGCTCTTAATCCTCTTATCAAACTTTTAGTAGGTATAAAAACCCTGTTTATCTGGTATAAAGTATAGCAAGAAAACCTTTTTTATACATATTGCGATTGACTACGACACACCCACTTTTCTCAGTTTTTCTTGTCCTCTACTCTGTAAGAGTTTTGGTAAAAAGTACTAGTGTTATAAACCCTTTTAAATGGATAATTTTCTAAAATTCTTGAATTAGTTGGGAATTTTCTATTCTTATTTACAGCGCTGATGACAGAAAACAATACAAGTTACTCAGTAACCATTAATTATTTTAGCAGTGACGGTGTCATGATACGTGTTTTGGTTTGATTCAGTTCAGTATTATTTAGTCGGTGTTATCATTAATTATATTTAGTTATTGTTTTTGTTTAGGTGATTTTCTAGTTGGGTTGAGTCTTTGTTTTCTCACTCGCTGTCGGCTCTCTCTTTCTCCCTGTGTCATGATCTGTGTCTTGGTTCTTTGTTTAGTTTGCTGTTTAATTTGTTGTAGTTGCTTTGTTTTACTTTATCATTAGTTATTGTTTTTGTTATTCTTTTCTGTGTTCTCTCTCTTTCTCTCTGTGTGTGTTTCCTGCAGCTTGAGTTCCCTCATTATCTTTTCCATCTGTGCTAAATTATCTAATCATCTTCTCCACCAATCCAACCCCGGTTCCTCCATACATAAGCCACATTCATTCATTCACTCACCACTGGATCGTCTGATGTCCTTCCCTGATGTTCTTCCATAGCTTTCTTGCCGCCTTCTCGTCTCGCTCCAGAGTTTCCTGCCCCACATCTCCTGTAAGCCTCCTCTCCTGCTTGCTGAGTTCTCTGTCCTGGCTCTTCATTTGGTTTTCTCCCCTGGTCCCGTCCTGTGTTTCACTGTTTGTTACTTTTAGCTTCTCAGTTCTGCAGTCTCCGATTTTTCCCGTGCCTCTTCTCTCTCGTGGTTGTTTTCGTTTCTCTATGTGTCAGTTTATTTCCTTCCCGTATTCATTAGTTGTGTTTATTTATTAGTGTCGTTGTGTTTGTTTATGTTAGTTATTCCCGCGTCTCGTTCGCTCATCTGCTTTGTTTACATTTTTGTAGTCCCGCCTCAGCTCTCTGTTTGTTTACGTTCCGTTTCCGCTTTGCCCTTGTTCCGTTTCTTGTTTATGTTCATTATTCTTCCCAAACAATAAATTATTTATTCGCTCAATTCAACCTCTGCTCGAGTCTTTGATCGCGACGTGAAAGACGGGATTAAAAATTTAGCAAAAGCAAGGGATGGAAAAAAAAACCGAACAATATTGGGAGCACTGACTGACTTGAGAAAAGCAGTTTACTGAATTTATTCTTTAGTATTTCTGAGGTAAATTCATCATTGGTTAGAAAGTAATTAAAATGGTAACTTTAAAATTTTCGTTTTTAGTTATAATTTAATCTCTGGAAAAACAAACAATCAAAAACAAATAATAATTGGTGTTCCACATGGCTCGGTATCGGTGTCTGTTTATTTGCTTTATGTAAATCATATCTATACTTTCTGTAACAAGTTAGAGTTCATAGCATTTGCTGAGGACACCAGTTGCTTTTTGTTCAGAGGAAGACACAAAGTTATGCTAACTAATGAAAGAGAATAATGAATGTTTATACATTTATTAAGTTATGGAACCCATTTTGGATGTTGGTTCCCAAAAACTCAATCATAATGACTGAAAATAATTATAAATAGTGAATGAACTGAAATTGCGGTGCTTTTTGTAGTCATACTGACAACTTAAAGGGCTTTACACCATCACAACATTCACCCTTTCATACACATTTGTCCACTGTTTTTATTCTGGTTTCATCCTGCAGGTTCAGCTTGTTGTTCATCCCACCATGGAAAAATACAGAGACTGCACGCAATGCCTATAACACCAAGAAGTTAATTTAATGTCGTGCCAATGAACCTCATTCAGCTTTTTATTAACCTTATGAAGAGATCTGATACTTAAGGAAAGTGTTCGTAACAGCTGCTCCTTTTTTTTTAAATGGCTGAAAATAACAGATCTTTTCTGTAATTCACCTCTGCTGCAGCGTTTGTCCCTTTTTTTTTTAATCAGATGAGATCAGCAGACTGTTCCACTTTCTCTTTTTTTTTTTTTTCCTTCTCAAACTGAATGGTCAATTATTCCTTCAGACTTGAAGGAACTCATTAAAAAAAAGTCTTTTGAAGTCAGTCTGCTGACAGCCGTTACATTTGGTATCTCCATTCTGCAAATCGGTGCACGGCAAATCCACTTGAGAGCGATGCAACACGAGATTGGGTTTTCCACACAAAGCAGAGCAGGGAAGAGCTGCAGCAAAACCAGTGAGCACAAAGACCGAATTCACGGAGGAGGACGCATGGAGGGGGTGTCGGAAAGAATATTGATGAAGGCAACATGCAGGGAGATGATGAAGAGAGGACTGAGAGATGAGATGATGATGATTTTACGAGGAAAGCAGTTTTGGAGCAGGAACTGGCAATACCATAAGTAAAGTTTAGGAATGCTTCCTACAGAAAAATGGCTGCCAAGCCGGCCGTCGCAGTAAATTATGTCACTGCTGGAGAACATCCTGTCTGTTCTCGACTTCGCACCACCAGCCCGAAGGCCGTAAACAGGCCTGCTGCCTTATTGGAAACAGATGCTGCAGATGTCAGAGGGGGCAATCCAGACGAGAGAAACCAGGCTCGGGGAAACTGGAATGGTTTCAAATGGGATACTTTTGGATTTAATTTTGGTTAAGTCAAGTTAGGAACAATTGATAAAACCATGACATTATCTATATAAACAATAATGGTTGTAATGAATTGAAAGAAAATTCTAATTTTTTTGACTTAGTAGGTTAATACAATATAAAGGTTTTCTGTTTACTGGTGGAACGTCATACTTTAGACCTTTTTTTTTTTAAACTTTAGCTTTGAAATGAATTTTTCTGATATCAATCAGAAATATTATGCATCCCTATGTTAAACTTTGGCATTTTAAATATTGCCTCAACCCTATAGTGTAAACTAAGCGTTTAATTTATTCTTTTTGCTTTTTTAAATAACATGTAATGTTAACGAACCTTATATATCTCACGTTTTTTACTTTTTTTCGCCCATCCCATCAACTTTAAAGACTTTCTCTTTCACATTTTGACAGTAAAATCAAGAATTTGAATAGAAAGCCAAAACACTTTCCCCCTTCTTATATTTCATAATAAATAAACAAAGTCCTTGTCAGATTTACAGTAAATTGTTTGCTGTGTGTGGGGCAACGCATGGCGTAGAGGTTGAGCATACCATAAACAGAGGCTGTTTTAATTACCAGCTTGTGACATTTGCTCTCTATCCCACCTCTCTGTTCATGTTCTGTCTGATTCCTTAAAATAAAGGTCAATATTGTCACAATTTTTTTAATTAAAGTTAGAAATTTAGCCTAAACTATATTAAAAAACTGATGCCAAGGAAGTGAGTTTTGACCCAGACTGTTAAGTAGTATGTTTGCTTTGCTCCTTTGCAGACATTTCTTGTTTTTATTGTCAACAAGTTCTCATATGTTCCAAAGATTACTGCGTAAAACTCACAAATGCCAAGAAGTAACATTTTAGAGTATGACGCAGTGCAAATAATCAAATAAATAAAGGTAAAAAATGCTTTAACTTGGGTAAATTACATTACCTCTTTTTTTTTCAAGATAAGTACAGTTAAAATAATTTTTTTGTACCCAACTTTGTAATAAAAACAATAATTTTTGAGTACATCGTTAAGTTTAGTCAAGATGATGTCCCGGAAAGGGTTTTGGAACCTGCAAACATGCTTTCTCCCCCATCCGTCATCTTGCTTGTCATGAGTTTTTTCAGCCCGTTTAATCCACAAAGTGTGAGCCTGATCATTGCCTCTTAATCCACGCAACATCAGCCTCACGTGAGCACTTGACGTGGGATGATGATATCTATGCTGTGGGGTAATCTCAATTTCATGGAAGGAAGGAAGAGAGGAAGGGACCTCATTTTATTAGGTGTCCTGCTTAATGCTCAGTTGTTTTTTGCTGTTGTAAAGATTCACGTGTTTTTAAAATTATACATTTCTGAAACAACATCGCAGCATGAATATGTCTTTATTTCTCTTAGCAGAGATGTGACATTTTTTCCCCCAATCTTAAATCAGTTAGTCTGGAGAGTTCTGCGTCTTCTAGGACATTATCTTGTCTTCATCAGTAAAATATATTTTCTATCTTTCTCTTCTGCTTCATCACTTTTATTGCCAGACTTCTGAGCCGCCGCTTAAGGAGCCTGTGGCTTCTGATTGGATCTACACCTATTCTAATTCAGGTTTGATTTAATTTTTATATAACGTACTACAACACGAAGGGAAGGATTTTTTTGTTTTGTTTTCTATTCTATATTGCTAAAAATGCAACAATGACCCCTAAGACATATACTAGAACTGCTCCTATGTTATCTGCTGTAGATGGGATGACCTTATTGTTGCTTGGTAATAGTGCCCGGAATCCTCCCAGTCTATTTCCTAGTTTAGGAGACGTCATCACAACATCATGTACCCAGACACTGCGGGGTACACACACGTTCTGTGCAGAACATACAAATAATCTCATCTTCAGCACTCTGTGACCCCACTCTGGGATAATGCACACAGATAAATTGTGCCAATGTTAAACAGGGATAAATGCATTGCAGAAAACAATGTCTAAGAATATGCATCGAGCTGCGACACATGAACACCTTTTGCATATTTGAAGCACAACCAATGAAACCTTGCAGCCTTCCAGCAGCTGAAGACACAACAACACAAGTTAAATGTTGAAACTGAGCGTCCTTACCCATGTCTGCTCCTCCTTTAGAAGCCTTCCCTGATCTAAAGAGCGAGGTGCCGTCCACAGGTTGTAGCCGGTGCACGCAAACAACTGGACGTCCCGTTTAGGAAGAAGGGAAGGGAGGATGGGAGGAGGGGTGATATCAAAGCCAGAGGCTAGAAATAGATCTGGCTTCATGAATCCAAACACAGAGACGAGTGAGCTGCTAGGATTTGCGCATCAAATGCAATAGGCCATGAAACAAAAAGATAAATTAGTGGTTAAAAAACAACACAATTATCACATTATTTTTAAAGGGTCTACAGTTAACACTTTCCCCTCCATTCGCAGAAAGGTCTCTCACTCAAATGGGTTTTATGCAGACTTCTGGTAGGAAGAGCATCCATAACCTCTGGGAGAGATTTTGTCCTCTTGCAGAAAAGTAGGATACAATGTGAACAATCACCAAACATCCAGATGTACGTTCATGCTACATTACATCCAGGTCAAAACCTTCTGATGCGTCAGCTGACTTTTTAAAATTGGGACATTAACTGTTGTAATACTGACTGTAAAACATTATCTGTTAATCAACATATTTAAATAGTACTCTTGTTTTTTTTTTTACATTGATTCAGATTGTAAACAAAACAAAAAAAATGAAACACACCGAGTTTAATCTTTAAATCAGAGAATGCTAAGGTATAGCCAAAGCTTTCGTCTCTGAGCGCTTTAATATAGTCACCGTATTGGTATCCTTGTACCTTCTGGGCTTCTTTAATTTCCTATAACCAACATCAGACAGGGTTTAGGAAACCCCACATTTTATAAGTCAGTTATTCTTAAATTGTTATGAGCTTTTGAGACTTAGACCCTCAGTTTGTTCATTGCTGGGAGCAAGACCTTGGTGAAGCGTTTCTGTTTTAAGCTGTATGGTGTTGTGCATGTTTTGGCTGTAAGGAGTGGTTATTTGAAAAATGTTTTCGTCATTCAGAGTTGCATTTTCATCCTACTAGCTGCCTCTCATTGAGTTGTTTCCTCTTTCCGTACAATTCTCTCCAAACCTGAGACTGGCAGGTAACCCTTTTCGGAACTAGTCTGGCCTAAAAATCCTATTTAAATCTAACTTTTTCACCATTCCGATGCTCAGTTTAAATTTAAATTACATCTTTACCAAGGCTAGATGCTGTTTTTTGTATGCTAACTAATAAGAAGTTCTAGATTCAATAAAAATGAAACAAAAAAGGATTACACTTAATACTGTGACTTATTAGGTGTAAAAAAGCCACAAGACAAGTACATATTCAATTATTTTATTAAAAATACAAAAACAAAATCAAATCTCTGTAGAAAACACACGGCTGAAAAGAAATCAGAGTTGTGATTTCAAGTGAGACGAAACAAAAGTCTGAAATTGAGTTGAAAAGTGGAACAGCAGAAGCAGCCATCCAGAGACGCTTCTGTTTTACTGCCTGGAATAAGCTGACAGGTCTGAAGGAAGCGGCTGCGGCGTGAAGCATCAGCGAGGCCAGAGGCTGAACACAAGCAGATCAGGAGGGAACATAAAAATATTTATCAACAGCAGGGGCAGAGATAATGTACGTCTGAGCCTCGGCTGAACTTTCACGCCTCTGTGTCTCTATAAAGTGGGAATATCTGTTTGAGTGTCCTCCCGGATGGACAGCACCAGAACCAGGTTGCTGAAAACAAGCGGCAGTCGACAGAACATCAGGTGATAAAGGCGCTGGCTTCTTCTACAGCTTCAGCGGTATGACGGGCCAGTACTTGGGCTGCTTCCGGTCACAGTTTCTGTCAAACGTCAGCTGCATGGCCGCCTCCATCGCCTGGATCTTGGCCGCGTCTTCGCCGTAGAGCTTCTTCATCTCGGCGGTTCGCCTCTCGCCCGGTCGCTCAGACGGAGGAGCGGCGCTGCTGCGGCTGGAGACTGCGTGCAGGTCCTGGTCGGCCGGGACGTAGCTGTCCTGCTTCTCTGCCTCCATCTCCTGCTGCCTCTCTGCAAAATAACCAGGTAAATTCTCCATTAAAACATGTTTAAACAGCTCCGCGCTCCATATTCTCCTCATTGAGACTCACTCAGCTCCACTCTGTGCCTCTCCGTGTGGGCGAAGAACTGCCGCAGCTCCTCACTGATCTCCATGTTGCTGACGTCGCACTCGATGTCGCTGTCCGAGCTGCTTTCATATTCCCCGTCCTCGCTGCAGCTGCTCTCTCCGGCCTGCCAGTCGACGTAGCGCCGCTGGGAGCTGAGATATCCCTCGTTCTGGCGGGCTGGACCGTAAGCGGCCTGCGAGGCCTTCCTGTAGGCGCGCCTGTGTCTCTGGTGCCAGGACATGGCCTGCCGGTAGTGCTCCCAGTAGCGGCTGTACACCGGGCTGGAAAACCAGGACATCACAGCGTTGGTGTTGTCCTGCTGGGGCCAAGTAAAAAAAATATATAATAAATTTTATAGTTCTGCGCATCAATCCTTAAGTTTGGGTAGCAGACATGCAAATAAAACAAGCAATTACAAACTGATGCATCCTTCCGCTTCTCTGTGGCATAAAATGATAATTTCATTTCATTTCTGGGTTTTAAAATGCATATCAAGCCTTGTTTGAATCTAATTTCTCCTATCTGCTGAAAAGTCCCTGTAATAAAATTGTGATATGAAATAAACATCCTTTAGCTGCAAATTATTATAGCAGGCACAGTTTGAATGTTGCTTTTTTTTCTACATTTATCTTATGTTTGTTTGCGCTGTCCAGGCATTTCTATACATTACGGTAAACTGAAAAACGCCCCCCAGGTGTCAGTAATTGATGCTTAATTGGCTCTCCTACCATGTCTGAGTGGACGCAGTCCCTCTGAAGCTCTGCAGGCGGAGGACGGATCAACGCGCTGTGAGTAAAACGTCACTTTCTAACACTTTTCCTTCCGGTCGGACGTCCTATGCGTCAAAGTCTGAAGCAGCAACGTGTTGTCGACGCGGCGCCGCTTTTCATGTCGAAAACGCCATTTTTAGTCCGGTCATCTCAAATGAGTAAATATTTCCCTTTCGCTGCTGTCGGCTCACGCTGCCGCCATATTGAAAATTTCCCAGCAGCCTTTGAGGGAGAGTAAAGCATCGCCCTGGTGTTTGGCGCCCCCTGGCGGACACAACGCGAATGTCGCTCTTTTTCACCATTGATTTGATTTGAGGGAGAGGAAAGAAAATCAGGCTGGCCCTATCTGAAAAGTGATTTTCCCCTTCTACATATGGTCAGATTGCTTTAAATAATTTTCTTTTAAAACTGTACTTATTTACTGATAACATCTTTATCTGAGTATAACAATTTATATTGTGTAATAAAAAAAAATATGCACAAGCAGAGAAAGTTTAAGGAGGCAAACTTACTGCTTTATTTGGAAACAAAATTTGACTGGGGATTAAAAACAATACTGTTGTATCTGTGCGGGTAAATTTTAGCTAATAGATTTTTAAATCGAGAATTTCCAGGTAAATTTAGAACATAAAAATGTTAAATTATCATTTTAACTTATTTTTTTCAAAAACACAACAGAGTCAAAGGCGTCAACAGTGTATAAAAATCAGGGAGAAACTTCTAAGAACCCCTTTTTTTTATTGTATTAATATTAATACAACTTACCTAGTTTACTAGGTTTATTAAAAAAAATATATAACTTGGAATAATAAAAAAAGTTGTATTTTTAAAGGCACACCACAGGGATGTCAGATGTCAATCTGGTTTCTGTTGAGAAAGCTGCTGTGATTAAAAAGAAAATGTATGTATTTGCAAAAATAAAATTGGAGCATCTGTTAGTTTTCATCTGGTAAAAGTGAAACTCTTATTTGACAAGAATGTCCATCTTTTACTAACGGGATATAAACAGAGCAGCTTTACTCTGTGTCTGAGTTGTTCTCAGTATATGTGGGTCGTGCTTTGGCTTCAGGCTTCAAAGCTTTCAGAGGAAGTGGAGAGAGACTTGTTCCTTCTCTGAACAGGCTTTTTTCCCTTGATGTAGAAATGTCTTTGTGGTAACAGCATAAAAATATAGTCCCTAAAGGGAAGGAAAAGCATTTGTCTTACATTTGATATGACTTTAATTTTACTTCTGACAGTTTGAGCTTCAAATAAGGCGGCCCTCCAACATTTTTATGTTGAATTCACTTGATCCTGCATATGCAACACTTTTCATACAAATGAAGGATGTGATGCAATATGTAGTTGGTTGGAAATCCTATGATAAACCCATGTTGCTGCTGATAATAAGAGACAAAGTCATTTTATCCAGTGTCAGAATTTCAGCTCATTTCTTTGCATTCTTTACAACTGGGTTGTGGGGGAAGGAAAGACTCGCTTATATGGCATCCCTTCCCGATACATTGCCCAATAACTTGCCCTCGTGAACAACGATGAGGACAGTCAGTGAAACACTAACCTGGACTTTAATCCTGTGTTTCGGTTATTGATTTTGTGGTGGTTTCTGCACCATGTCACTGTTTTATGCTGTTTTACTCAAATGTAAAAACAGCTGATATTTTATACTGTTAGTATTCTACTCATACGTTATATTATTAACCTTCGCTTTGGTTTATTTTAACACTCTGAACCAGCTTCTTTAATGGCTCAACACAACTTGAGGGTTGTTATTTTTTTTGTTTTGTTGCATATCATCCATGTTTTACCTGTAAATGAAGCGTGGGAACAAAAACCTTTTCTCTTCACACTTCTGTATTGTAGTGTGAAACCACAGTGTTTATAGCTCACCACCTTTACCACCGTGTGCATCATAAACAGTCACTGCTGCCACCAAAATGCTTTTAATAATTGTTGTGTTGCTCTGCATGTTCAGTAAACTTTGCCATCTGGTTGCTCATCCCATAAATCCGCCAGGGCACCTGAATCTGTGGCTGTGTTAGTTTCATTTGGGGCCGACTCTTTCTTTCTAGTCAAGCTAAAAAAACAACAATGAAAAATAAACTACTTTTATTCACATAAATAAAAAATAGATAGTGACCTCCCTATTCTTCACTTTTTACGTGAAAGCTTATCGTTTACAAATAGTTTCTACATATTTTTTAAGTCAGACTTGAAGGTAAATTGGGTTCTTATGATCTAGACAGAGATGATTGTGGGCAGGATGTCTAGCCGGGTGTCAAACTGACAACTAACTTTTACACCACATCTCCCACCAGTAGCTGCAAAACATACCTGCATCACTAAATGTTTAGGTGAAATGACGGATGCTTATTTGCACAAAGAGGTGACTTCTTCCACTAACTAAAAAATAAAGCATACAACCCTAATATAATAATCTGAAACTTATTTTCACCATGTTTTAATCTCTGATGTTTAGTTAAATCCCTCCTTTGATTGTGTAAATCAAATCATTCTCTTGCGTTGTTAGGAATTGTATGTTTATTTTAGGTATGAAGCCTACCTCCCTAAAAGAGAACACTTCTTATTCCCATCCCTTGTCCCCAGAATGCATAACTTAAGGCATGCATCACTGATCCTTGCCCCATTATAATTATCTTTTTACTAACGATTTTACTCAGTGCCATGATATATAATACTCTTAATATGCAGACCTTTAGTTGTAAGTCATTATAAAACGTACTCAGCCCAGAAGACTTCATACATTTAGACCCAGACTTGGGGTAATGGTGGCTCATATGGTCACAGATGTAATCTGTGGGTTGCTGGTTAATCTGTCTCATTCACTGTGTCCTTGGATTAGACACTTCCCTTTTGCTGCCTGATAATGCTCGTTGGAGCTTTTATCCACAAATTGAGAAAACAAATCAGTGTTTGGTCAGAATCATTCAGTAGATAAAAAAGAATTCAGCACAGCATCTAAAGCCCTTCAGGTTTCAACTAATACATAGTCATAGTCATTCATGATTCAGCACTTAATAGCTCAGTCGCTTGTTTTCTAGTGCAACACAAAACCTGAACCCCTATTTAACCCCTCAAAACCACAGCTCTGGATTGTAAGAGCTTTCATAGCATCATTCAGCCAAACACAGGCAAACACTGTGAAAGTATTTCCTTTGTCTTTTCATCATCTCCTTCTGCAATCCTTTTAGGTTTGGACTGGTTGTCTGAACACAACCCCCACATCAGCTGGACTGATCACCTTCTGGAACACTGCCTCTACTCCTGCCTCACCTGTCTCCAGAGGAGGACATTGAAGTGTAAGACCTGCTCATTTCCACGCTGCAGACCATATGTTTGTGTTTCAACTTCAACTTAGCAGGTATATAGTTTGACTAACTATTGGTTTTCAGTTAGGGAGCAACATGGCGCCGCCGTAAGGGCATTAGCATGAACTACGTTCTAAGAACATAGTTGGGCTGGCTCAGGATAGATTTAGTTTTCTGAAGCTCTGTTTTCCCCCAAACAAACCTCAGATCTGACATCTGGACTCCTGTGATCTCACTACACACGTTCACAATCCGGTTCAGACTGTTTTTATCTTTATCACTTAGTCCCTGATAGCAACAGATAAAAGAAAAGGTTAAGATATACCACCGTATAGACTCTTTGACTCAGGTCAGTTTTTCTAGATGCTGCCCAATTCTAATAATATTCAAGATTATAATAAAAAAATAATAATTAAGATTATTAATCACGATTATTCATAGTCTGGAAAATCATGTATTTTTATTGCACCAGCAAATAAAATGTGGCAAGGATTTTTTTTGTTGTAAAAACTGAAACTTTAAAATATGCGATAAATAATGAAATAAATAAATAATGGAGAAAAAAAAGATACCCAATACTTTCAAATAGTAAACCCTCTCCCTCTATTCCCTCCCGACATTTTTCATAAAGCGCAGTCAACGCTACCTTGGACAAATGTTCTGTCCAGTGTTTGGATCATATTTCAGAAGCCCTCATTGCTCACCGTATTGGTTGGACATGTCTTTGGCCAAATAAAAAGATAAGTCATCCGTTATTTCTGCAAAGCTTTGGTAGGTAGATAGATGTGGTTGCTGTAATGGTTGTCTGGGTTACTGCTGGACACGGACTGGGATTTTGTGAATTAGCGACAGTTTAAGCCTCGTGTTTATGCCTGTGATGTTTCCTCAGGTGGCTGAACAAGTTAGTTGCATTACTCTGCAGGGAAGGCACAACTCTGTTGCACTCTTTGCATATAACTTCTTCCTGTTTAAAATTGTCTGCCCTAAGGCCGAAACAGGTCAAGACAATAGATGTGGACCCTTGTTTGAGGTACAAGCTCCTCACCTACAGCTGTTTCTTAGCTAGTCGACATGATGTGCTCTCGTTAAACACGCTGCCACCGTGGTGTTCTATAGTCTTTGGGAACTCAAAGGTGCACAACTGGTCGGTTGTTAATTTCGCAGTTGAATGACCTTTACCCATGCTTTTCATATCTGACGGATGATTGCCTACTGTCGACCAGGTAGAGGTAGAGGGGTTACCAGTATCTCATCGATTGGGAAGGCTATGGTCCCCATGGGCATCCCCATGGCCCATATCAGCAATTATTTTCAGTCTCTCATTTCTGTCTTCTGTTGATCTCTTCTAGGCTGCCTGGTGGTGGGCGCTGAGGGGAAGGGGGTTTGTTTTACATTTGTATTACCTAACATGGTACTAGAAAGCCCTTCCTTGCAACTCTTGACGTTTCCTCTCCTGTTTCCTCCTGTGATTCTCCTTGTGACCAGTAACTGTTAAATCACCTTTTTTAATAAAATCATTTAACTGATTTCACTCTCTCTTGGTAGTTTTTTGCATGTGGGTCAGAAGCCTAAACAAAACAATGACTGAGGTAGAGAGGGAAGAATAAATAAAGCATTTATTATATACACTGAGAACTTTGTTTTACTTCCAGTTTATTGCCAATCAAAATTAAGAGAATGATTTTACTTCCCTTTTTGTCTTCATGAACACTCACGCTTCTTCTTAAAGCGCACTGAAGAGTTGTGTAACAGCAGACATATTTTTTTAGATGATTATGGATTTAGATAAATTGTAGTTTGCTTTGCTGCTGCCTCTTTGTATTTGCTTGAAAACTGAAGGTACAGTAATTAAGATTTTATTAATTAATAGCATAACAACTTTTGTACATTATTTCCTTTTTTCCCCTTTTTCTAATTTCATGCGTATAACTTATCTGAGCTTGTTTCGACAAAACAATTAATTTTAATGATGTGCTACATAAATAAAGTAATTGACTTAAACACAGAGTAAAGTGATAGACTTAATTGTGATCTACCCGTAATTGGTATTTTTAAAATAAGATACTTTGACTCATCCTCAGAAAAACACCTTGCAGGTGATTATCTAGGCCTTTGCCAGCAGTAATTTTTTAAAGGTTTAAATTGTACTAACCTGGTCTTGTTGAACATAACTGTTAAAGACATAAAAAAGTGTTTGGATCTCAAAATTCTAGACTCATGAATCCTATTGCAAAGCAACCAAATTTTGAAATAAATAGTATACATTTTGCTTGCAGACATAATTCAGTTTTGATTATTTTACTGATATTCACGGGACTAATGCTGTTCCTTTCTCTTGTTTTCAGATGCAGCCGACAGTCCAGCAAAATGAATTAGATGTAAGTTAAATATTTTAACTGAGACTCCTTTAAACACTCCGTTCCTATTCCTGTTTATAGACATGTCTCTGTAGAGTGATAACACAAACTTGTACTTCCCTAAAGTGAAAAAGTTTGTCATCTTAATCTGTGAAGAAAAATCACATTTTAGGTATTTTAGGGCTATTTACAAGAAGTGAAAAATGGAGCTCTGCAAAGTTTGAGTTGTCTCTATTGGTACTAAACATGTACTCAAAATAGCTTAGATTCTTAAAATTTTTTTCATCAATCGTTCGGTTTATTACTATAACACATTTTACCAACAATGGAATTCATTGTGTCTTACATGATAAATAAAAACAGTAAACTAACAAAAAAAACATGATATTGCAGCAAAGCTGTAAGAAATTATGCAAAGTTGCAATCTTTTGATAGGTTGATACAACAACAGATCTTTAATCTATCTTGGCACTAAGACATTCTGACTTTTGGAAAAGAAGGATTCCCTCAATGACTTTAATACAAATTTGTATCTATGCAGTCTTTTGTATATGTGTTATTTTAATCTAGAGTCTGCTCTTTTTTCTGTTCTTTCAGCTTTTTAGCACTTCTTTTATTACTTCTTTAAAATATAATATTTCTCTATTTGTTATTAAAGATGCCGTCTTGCTTCAAGATAAACCGGTTAACTTGCATTAAGTTGACTCGCTTGCAGCATCCTAAAGGTTTTCCCCTGGGACTGCCCTGTAATGAGCATCCCCGTTTCTGCTAAGGAAAACATTTACATCAGCATCAGGCTTCAGCACTTTGGCATTATTATTCGTCGGTGTGTTTAATGTCCACCAAAGATGTTATTTGTGACAAAAAAGGTTGGCCTTGCCTGATCAGATAACCTTCTTCCAAATCTGTTCTCAACATATAATTTCACCAATTCAGCAATATTACTACAACTCCACAGCATTTATCAGATTAGTTGTTCTGTCTATAATTTGGTCCATCACGGTTGCTCATCTCTGTATTTCTTGTAGAGTTACTATGGTTTCTTGTTTTCTCCCTTATAATTTCCTAACCCTCTCTAACAGAGAGGTAGGAGGTCATTTATTGTTAGGCCTAAACAGAGCTCTGTGAGATCTTTGAAACCTTCTCCACAACCCTAGTTTGTATACATGTTGCTGTTTATTCCACAATTTTTATGAAACCTATGAAACCTGCAGTTATGTTGTGATTAGATTATAGACAATTGGGCTCTCTTTACAAATCAGGGAATTTCTGAAGTAATTTGATTGCCCTGGATTTTATTTGGTAGTAAAAAAGTATAGCGGTTCCAAAAGATACAAATGCAACACATTTATTTTAATAAAAACCTTTCCAATGGTCTGTTAAATTACAGTTAATTTTGGTTTTACAAAATAGAGTAGGTGCTTTTACGAAGGTTTGCATGTTTGTGTTAAATCATCTAACAATGTGTCAAAGCATTTTCAGTTAAAAAGAGGTGAAGCTTTTTCACACAATGCATGATGTGGGAAACGGTAGATGATGACCTGAGACAAGAAAAATGTTCTAATGTTCATTGCAGCTCACTGTTTTGTGAATCATTTTTATGCACTTTTTTATTGTTTGGAAAAGCTATGAATCTACAGCAAGCGGTTCTTAAAAGTAACCCCCTGATGCTGATCTCAAGGCCAAACAAGGTTTCATTAGGTCAGTTTTAACAGACAGGATGACGGTGTACACTGACCTAAAAAAAACCCCTCTGGTTTCAGTTTGACTGTGGCTTCCTGATCAGAAGCTATGGTAAAGTTCGGGTATAGCTTACCACTTCACGTTTCATAAGCTTCTGAAATCATTTGGGAACGTTATTTATTTAGACCGTTGCTCCTTTTAACAGGATAAAGAAGAAAATGTGTGCACCAGCCTTCAGGAGCCTGCAGGAGATTTCTAACACACCACATCTCTGCATAAACATCAGCTTGTCGATGTTTAGAGGAGAAAAATGGCGAGGAAAACTAAAAAGGCTTCTTTCGAAAGTGTGGAACAAACGAAGGACATCTATGAAAACCTATAAAACTAAATTTTTCTGTTTTAACAAACTTTAAAATATTTTCTGATCTAGTAAAGTCCTCCTGATGATTTTACACAGTTTATTTTGTTTAAGTGTAGTTTTAAGTTTCTTACTTTGGAGCATTCAAAAGAAAAAAAGTTTTTAAAGCTCCTATTTTTAAAGTTTGCCTGATATAAACAGCAACTGGGCATTTTGGAAAACTATTACGTCTTGAAACAAGTTTCCTCTTGCTGCTTCACATGGTCTAACCAATGAGTTTATTTTGGGTTTTACCAACCAAGAATTTAGATAATTTCCTACTTTTCAGTACACACCATGTTTAACTTTTTATATTTTGTTTGTACCTGCATCTCTACATTGTTGTCTTAGTGAAACATCAGTTCTTTTTTGATGTTTGTAATGCTAAAATGTGAAAACATTTGGAAGGCTACTTATATCTAAATAAAGAATCTGAACATTATCAACCATTGGAAAGAACCTAATCTTTGCACCTTCACTGTGTCTTTAATGCTGACTAAGAGGCAAATGTTTAAAAGACCTAAGAAAAATAGTTTTGATGTGAAAAAATGACCTTCCCAGATCAGGGTGGGGAGCAATGGAGGGTAGAAGAACGGTGAGTGAATGCTTGAAAATCCAGATAGGTGCTTCCCATAAGACGGCCAGAGGACTGGTGAGGGGAGTCCATTGGAGAAGTCTCCAAATAGATGAAAGAAACAAAAAAACCAACCACTGGAGTCTGAAAACGGGACAACAACAAAATAATGCAAACATCTTTGGAGGAGAGACAGAAGGTCTGTTAAATACACAACACTGACCATTAACATGCTCCCAAACAGGTTCTTGTTAGCTTTACAATATCAGAACAAATAAACAATTCACCTTCACGATGATGATGCTCAACATCGTGAACATTTTTCTCCATCGTGTTTTGGAAGTAGATGTAGTTAGTCGCTTCTGGAAACAGAAGGTCAGGTCACAACTTTTTGACAGATGGCGGTCAGCCAAGGAAGCGCTGGTTTGTTCTTAATCTATATCGTATTTGAGTCATGCACATGATTTTAATCATCCAAGGAAGATCTATGATGAAAAAGTGACTGCGAGAGAAACTTGACATTTATATCCAGCCTCCATATGTGTATATTTTTGCTTTGCTTTTATCTGTTGAATGTGAAATCACAGCAGAGGAGAGAATGAATCAGAACGTTCAGAGCTGAGCAGATGTGAATCCACACACATTGGTTGTTTTCATCTAAAGGTGAGATAATTTGTTAAACATCTATTTTTAACATTGGCTTGTTCCATCAAACCAGGATAACATTTATGCAAGCTTGTGGTGCTGATGTCCTCCTGAGAGGTTCACCATGGGCAACTTGCCAGTCCATCACAGGTCAGACATTAATCTTTCTTTAATGATCTTACGTAGAATAGCTGGATTACAAAAGAAAATGTTGCATTTTAAATGTACCTTCTCACTTTTCAATTTTGCTTATTAAGTTAGTAAATTAGGAGTGGAATAAGAAGTTATTTTAAACAAATCTTAATTATTCTGACACTTATTCAACATGTGGTGTTTTACTCCAGTCTATGCTGACCAAAAACGTTTGATACAAAGTTAAAACTTAAAGGAATAAAGTTGGTTTTTAAACACTTTACTAGACATCCTCCTATGTATATTTAATAGTTATTCTGTGAGTTTTCGACAGACACAGATTTTCATAAGTAAGATATTTGTATTTCAATGACAAGATTTACAATAAATAAATTTGGTTTTATCATGATTAGATTTTGTGTTGGCAAGCAACGCTACTTGAGAGCTAATCAAACTACTTAAAACTGGTTTGACAATTTTATATGTGGCACACTGGCATGATTTCAACAGCACAGTATGAGGCAGTGTGGTATTAACTGCAATATGTCTTCTTTCAGTTTTGGTGTTTCTATTACTTTTGCATTTGAGGCTGAACCACACCAACCCAGACAGGATGAAATGGAGATTTATTCTAATGTTAAAGTGGCCTGTTGTTTAAAAAAATATTAGTAATAATTTATCTACAGCTATTGTTCAGTAACTAATAAAATGTTAGTATCAGTAGTGTGTGTCTTTTCACTTGACATTTAAGTTACTGTAACTATTTTGTACATGTTTATAACCAGATATTTATTTTAGAAAAACTAGAAAGAGGAGGTGCTTTCGTTTTATTAGTACACATTTTCTGTGTTATTGCACAAAGCAATTGATGAATAAAATATTTTTAAAAGTCACATTTTGTTACAGTATTTTAAATGTTAAAATAACTAAAACTAAATCCCTTTTTTCTTTAAGCTAATCTTAAATATCTATCTTTGTCGGCATCAAGTACTGTGACAGTAGGTAGCGCTGTTTGTTTTGTATGCATGCAAGGTTGATGTGGAAAACACCAAGGGTGGAGCTGACCCTCGTGGCATTATGCTTTAATGGGTTTAGCTATAAACTATATTAAAATTTAAGTTGATCTTAATCATACAGAACTTAAGCTTCATATTAGGATTTTACTTATTAATGTTGAATGCTTAGTTACTTTTTCACTGTTGAACCAATGATGTTGTGGGCATTCATTTCAAAGGGCTTTTACAGCTCACATGCTTATTTGCGGTTTAGCTTCTGAGTTAAACTGCAAAGCGGAATCCATAGCACTCACAATGCACGACCAGCAGCAGCAGAAACATCTCTGCCTTGTGTTGAAGCCTTGACCAGCATGATCGGATACAATCTGTGGTTTCTTCTCCTCATGCCGTTCAAATTTTGTCCTTACAGCAAAGGTACGTACAAGAACTGCTTATATGTGATGCTGTGAATGACTGACTTTCTGATAAGCACTTCTCTTTTATCACTGCAGGTGAGCGGGAGCAGCAGCAGAAAACTATCAGGAAAGATGCAGATTTTACTCCAGTTTGTAGCAATTCTACACAGAATTTGATTATATATGTGAACTGTAAGATCAAACCAGCGGGGAGCAGAGAAGAAGAGTGTCATCTAACATTCCAACATAATAGAGGCTTTGAGCAGAAATGTGACTCCAGGTTTTCACTCTTATTGCTAAATCAGACAATATTTCTGGAGCTGAAGAATTTAACACCAGAAAACATTGGAAACTACACGTGTCAGTGCTCAAAGCAATCTGGAACATTTACCTTAAAGCTCAACATCACTGTGGAAGGTAAGGAAGTTATTTATATTCTTTGAAAGTCATTAAGTTTAATTGTAGCATGGAAGTAATTGACCAAGATGAAAAAACAGGACTGATTGGTTTGTAAAGTAGGTATGCTGTTTGAATCATTACAAAATGAGTTAATTACAACAGATTTTCCAGTGTTTTATTGGATGGTGACATAAAGTAGTTTTATTTTTGAAAGTATTTTATTTTTCTGGTACGTTTTGTTAATATCATTCTGAGCATCACCTAAATCTTAATAACATATCTTGTAAATTGTGCTTCAAATGTGCCATTTCCTTTTTTCAGAGGATGCATATTTTCCCCCTGCAGAGACAACTTTCTCCTCAAACCTATTGACTTTGATTGCAGTTCTTGTATTGATCGCCGTTATTTTATCGGGAGTAATTTCTGCATGTATTTGCAGGAAAAAATGCCACAGGTACGGTAAAAGGTAAAATTGTCATGTTTGTACTATTGATTACTATGTATTTTGAAGGTTACGTAAGTAGGTGATGTTAAATCCTCTTCCAGGAAAGTGGCAATTTATAATTTATAATACAACTGTGTTTTACAAATCTCTTGCTAGTTGCTTTGGATGAAAGCATCTACTAAATGCATAAATTTAAAAAAGCATGCAGGGGGAGAAGTTAACCTATTTTTTTCACTTTCATACCTCCAAAATATTAGTGTAAGAATCTTGGGTCCCCAACAGTTTACAGGAAATGTCCAAGTGGAGGCTCAAAACTTGCCCATCTTGTACTTTTATCTTTATTTTTGGCATGAAAAACTTAAAATTAGATGTTCTAAATTATTTGTATTTATCTTTTTGCATAAGAAAACACCTGGATCCTTGGACTTGGGATGAGCTGAAAAGCAAAATTGTATACAAGGTAAATTACGGTATGAATAATATGTTTTTTTTAAAGCTTTGGTGTTGCAATAGCTTGTCTATTTTTTAACAGGAAGCAGCGGAGGTTGAACCACACCGACCCGGACAGAAAGAGATGGGGGTTTATTCTATTGTCAATGGGGTCTGTTGTGACACTATAAATCAATGAAATGTGCATAAAAGACTATACAGGTTACAAATAGATTTCTCTTTCTGCATGTGACTGACACTTGCATTTAGCTCAGAAGGTACAACAATATGTTTTGTTTAAAGGGGCTGTGTTTGGTTTCTTAAATTACTTTCGGTTGGTGTTTTTAAAATTTGTGTTTGGATATTACTTTGATTTTAATTAATACCATTTATGGAATGTGAAATAGTATTTTTTTGTGGTACTTGTCCAACACTGAAGTTTACAGAATCAAACCTAGATCAATAACGACAGTTAAATTTTGGAATAAATTTGAATATCTTTCCTGTAAGCCCCACTGGGTCAAAAGAATGACACATTTTACCTTTAACATTTTATTTGGCTGAATATCTCTTAGCAAGTCACACCTAAAAGTATGTTTCTGTCTAACATAAATCTGCATGTAATAAACTTGCTGATTATAATAGTCGGTATAGTTTATTATCTGTTGTTGATCTTAACCATCATCCTTGCGTAACAAGAACAAAGATAGATTTGATTGCAAGTGTTAAAACAGTATACAGGTGTTTAAGTAATGGTATAGCAGCTTCATAGTTAGTAGGTGATATGTTGCATGAAGGAAAGGAGCTGTTTACATGTTAAATGGCATCTTAAAGAAAAAAAACAGGATCTAGAAAAATGTAGGCAACATCAGACAAGATGTTAAAGCAAAGTTACCCCAGACAGATTAGTACTTCTAATTGACCTAAAACAGAAAATGTTTAATCTCATTTAATATCCGACAAACAAAGTTTGTTTCTTTGTGGTTTTCTTTCCTTTTCTTTGTTGCTATTTTTGTAAATTTGACCACTTTTTCAGCTTTAGCATTAGAGCAGGCATGGAAAATGTTATGCACTTCCTTTTTCGAAGGGTCTGCAACTAGATGTTACTTTTGTGAGAACAAAGGCTCTGAGGTTTTTACTGCTGTTGCTCTACAAGAGTGCAAAGGGGGCACGTTTCTCCTCATTACAGTTCGGTTCAGCGTATCGGCAGAAGATACGTCGCTGCTGCGGTGAATACATGGAAACCTCGTTTGGCTCTGCTGTGGAAGGTCAGCTGCTGTTCATTCTCTAACACGGTTCTGTTTGTCTCTTTTTCCACTCATTGTTGCTAAATAGATTGATAGATAAATGTGCTTGTTGTCTTTTGATATAGGACTTGATCCTGAAGCAGTATCTCTGTGGTTTTTTTCATAGATAGTTTAACAGTATGTGGAAATACAGACAGTGGTTTGTTGTCAGTCTGTGGCTTATGCACTGCACCTACAGCAAAGGTTAGTATACGGTTAGAAATTGCATATCATGGCCTAAAATATACTAATAAAATATGTTTTGGTCAGCTTTCTTTCTCAAGGTTTAAAAGAGGAAAAATATTATTTGAATTTTTCAGGAGATCATGTATACAAATAAATGCTGTATATCAGCTGCTTATTGGCACTTCTCTTTTGTTATTGCAGCTGAGCGGGAGCAGCAGCAGAAAACTATCAGGAAAGATGCAGTTTTTACTCCAGTTTGTAGCAATTCTACACAGAATTTGATTATATATGTGAACTGTAAGATCAAACCAGCGGGGAGCAGAGAAGAAGAGTGTCATCTAACATTCCAACATATTAGAGGCTTTGAGCAGAAATGTGACTCCAGGTTTTCACTTTTATTGCTAAATCAGACAATATTTCTGGAGCTGAAGAATTTAACACCAGAAAACATTGGAAACTACACGTGTCAGTGCTCAAAGCAATCTGGAACATTTACCTTAAAGCTTAACATCACTGTGGAAGGTAAGGAAGTTATTTATATTCTTTGAAAGTCATCAAGTTTAATTGTAGCATGGAAGCAATTTACCAAGATGAAAATACCAGGACTAATTATTGCTTAAATCATTACAGAACGATTCAAACAACTATAAAGAACTTTATTAGATAGTGATATAAAGTAGTTTTATTTTAAATTTTAAAAAAAAATTTGTACAATTCTATGGAACACCTACATTCACAACAAAATATATTGTAAGTTTTCTTGTTTGCATATTTTCAGATGATGAAGACGCCACTCCTCCAACAGAGACAACTTCTTCTACAAACCTATTGAACTTGATTGCAGTTTTTGTGTTGATCGCCATTATTCTTTTGGGAGTCATTTCTGGATGTATTTCCATGAACAAACGCCACAGGTGGGACACACACAGGCGCAGTATTCTCCTAGTTGTACAACCAAAGTTTTTTTTTCAGTTGCATTGTTTAAAAAAAGATAAAACATATATTTTTTAAAGAAATTTTTGACATACCAAGTGATAATTTTATAATCATGAATTTGCACCTCTGTAATCAGGTACCACATTTCTCTGTTTAGAAGACTTCTTTGCATATCTACTGTCACTTTCTGATCTCTTCCTGTTGCTCTATTAATTTTCCAGTGAGGCATCCTGCTGACTATTCTGCCCAAACGTTTAACTGTTTTGTTCATATTTATCTGCAATTACAAACATTTCCCTTGCTTAAGTCGATACACCAGCTTCTGTAACACACAACTGATTTGCCGATTTTCTGTTTCTGCTCCAAAACTATGAAAGGTTTCGCTGTTGCACTCACAATAGGCATCTTTACTTAGCTTTTAAATGTTGTTCATTAGCATAACTAAACTGTTTCGCTTGCGACCTAGTGTGAATTTTTCAATTGTTTATAGGTTTGCTTGTAAATGAGTTGCTACAGTACTATGATTACACCTGAGGGGACAAAAAAAAACTGTTGTTGCTTTTATTTTGGTCTGGATGCTACATTGGCTTATGTGCTCTTGACTATAACGCAGCACTTTGGCCAGCCTTGTTTTTCAAAACTTTATAAATAAACTGGTACGGATAAGGGTATTAAACAGTATCAAAGACCAATGTTTTGTTTTTGTATGTTTGTATATATGCTTATTAACTTCTTATAAGATAAACATTTAATCATTATTTTATTCGTTAATTCAAATGTTGGACTTACGTCTTGTTATTCTTTTTTTTCTATTTACTTGGAGCTCTTATTGCACGGAAAATGACATTGTTGGAGGATTGTTGCTTAACTCTGTTGTATGTTAAGCCAGGATGTTCATATCTGTGCAACTTTTACACTTGACACATTTCAGTGACAGGAAAGCAAACACATTTTGACCTTAATGACAGGCACTCTGCCTCAGCAGCATGCCAGGTAATGAGGGTGAAGTTTAAACAAACCACAGAACCAAGAGCACAAAAAAAAGCCCAGGTTTTTTAATCTGCCCGAATGTAGAATACAGTAAACAGAAAAGACTCAGAGACATTTACTACAAATTCGTCCTTGTGTCTATTAAAGTAATATTTTAGACCGATTACTTTATTACATATATCATTAAAATAATGTCTGAGTCTGTTTTGTCTTTTAGGAGAAGATTACGCCGTGAAATGACAATAACGACTCTACCAAACACGGTACTATACATAATTAATTATGCTGTTTTTGTGAACTGTTTATTTCAGTCAAGAAATTCGTATTTATTTTTTGTTGTTTGCTCTTTTACAGGAAATACAGAACAATGACGCAGACAGCATCTTTAAAGACAATGAGCTTTATTTAACTTCTATAATACGCACCAGCACATCTACAAACAATCTGATTGTAGTGAGGATGGATAATACCAGTTTTGGGAGCCCTTTGTAGAAACCTACAGTCGAATAATAAAACACTGTTGTCTACACTGCAATTATTTTGACCCAACTGACAAAATGTTGGTGCTTCTATTCTGGAAATATATCTAAAGTTTCCATTTTAAAGTAAAAGGGGGGAAAACAAGTAAGATGTTATTTTGAAGTGATATAATGGTATACAAGCGAGGGAGGTGTTTGGTTTTTCGGGTTTCTCGAACACCGACCACTTACTCAGGCATTAGTTCGCCTAAGTGCCGTCTACGATTGACCAGCAGATTTTCAACATGTTCTTTCTTCCTGTATGAGCTTCCTGGTAACAGCCATACAGACCACATGGCCTTTCTTGCCTGCAAGTGTGAAACTGGAGGTGCAACCCTTTACTGTTTCAGCTGCAATGTGCAGAAGACAGACTGAAGTCCCTTCAGTGCATTAATGTGTAAACTGTTGCTTAACAAAAGGAAACGGGAGGTTAACGTGTAGAGAAATATGTTTTATTATGTACCATAAACTTTCATCTGTTTATTAATTTTATAAAACTTTTTAAAAATTGCTCTTTTAATGTTTTATTAAAAAATCGAAAAGAAAAAAAAAAAAAAAAAAAGGAACAAAATTTTTTTCGAAGATTCTTCCAATATGGAAAAATAGGCTGTTACTTATCTGTTTTGGTTGAAACTAGAAGAGCTCAAGTAAGTGTTAAATCATCTTTGTAAAATATTTATGTTGTCCCCTTAGAGTTACCTTTGTCTATATAAGTCATGCACTTTAGATGTGGGTTCTCTGCAATGTCTTTGGACAGCTTTTAGGTTAGTCTAGTTTTACTCGGGGACGAAAATCAAGCTGCGTTTTCAGTAAATTCGCCACATACCACAACTGTTTGGGACCTGCGTGTTTTCCTGTTGAAGGTGGTGTCGATGTAGAGGTCAAACGTCTGCAGGGTATGACTATGTATTTAGCCCCGAAGTCACAGGTTATCCAAATGTTGCTTTTCATAGTCACTTTGCACACAATATGCGTTTTTACCTAAAGTTCCTCTCTTCAAGGATCACTTTCATTTCCAGCTACTTGGATGCTTTCAAGATACTTTTGTTCATTTTCATTTGAAAGCAGAAACAGCCTGTAGTGCTTGTTATTACCCTACCTGATAGACGCAGCTTTGCTCTTTCTGTTTGGATCATGTAATTACTCGCATAGGGAAGTTTGGGGTTTTTTCCCTTCATTTTATGATTTGAATGAGCACAATGGACAATTTCCACAGTGTTCATTACTGTCATGAGATGAGGATGTCGTGGATTAATAAACAAATGTGGACCTGTAACAACTGATGTTCTAAACGATGTATCAACGATGCATAAGTTGCACAATAATCGAAAGTAATTTCCTATTTAATAAACTGATGAGTAGAAGAAGCAAATTGAATGAAACATTCTGTCGTTTTACATTTGGTGAGATTCTGCGACAAACTAGCCACTGTCCCATAGCGTGGTCAAAAAATTAACAGTTCATGTTGCAGTGGCTCAATAAAATGAAAATTTATAGCTGAGCGTTCGCTGTTGTTGCAACATCATGAACTCCGTGAAAATTTTTAACAAACATTTTTTCCTACTTGCATTTTCTCTGTTTTGGACAGCAAAGGTAACGTAAGGATGATTTTTATTACGTTTTTAATGTAAATTAAGGAAAATACACGAGAGAATGTCTTAACTTTTGATAATAGATATACAGTTAAAACCAACAAAAATGTAAAAAAAAAAAAAAAAATTTCTTGCTGACATTAAAATTTGACAAAATGTTTCCTAGATTAGATGAGTGAGGAATACCAACATCATTTCTATTTGATAAGTACAAAAATAATGCAAATATTTTAATATTTTATTCAAGCAACATTGCAGTGCCTTTTGTTAACTGCAAATATATAGAGAGATCATATCTCCCCAATTTTAGCTTCCCTCCATTGGCTCCTTGTCAAACTTAGAATAGATTTTAAGATTCTTCTTTTGACATATAAAGCCCTCACTAATAAAGCTCCATCGTATATCAGAGATCTGATTACTCCTTATGTCCCTAACAGAGCACTTCGCTCTCAGACTGCAGGTTTACTGGTGGTTCCTAGAATCTCTAAAAGCACAATGGGAGGCAGATCTTTCAGTTATCAGGCTCCT
>JAVLVB010000301.1:342886-411977 GCA_032876305.1 Orestias chungarensis
TGCTGATTCCAGAGGAGTGAATGCTGCAAGTCAATGACTCGATGCAATCTGCTGGGGTTCCTTAGATTGGAAACTTTTTCAAATTGATTTGTTAGAATGTATCCTTGATTTTAATTGATTTTTTGTAAAGTGCCTTGAGACGACACCTGTTGTAAATTGGCGCTATATAAATAAACTGATTCTTGATTCTTGATTCTGGGAGCAGCAGAGAGAACTGAACATCCCACCCGTGTGCTGCTGGAAGCTGACAAGAGAGCTGTGGTGGTGACGGTGACGGCAACTAAATCCAGCTGTCTTGGCACCTTTTTTTACTACTTAGGTTAACTTGAGCGTTTCTTAAAAGATTTTTACCCATTCAGAAAAAAAACAGCAAACTGACTCAAAACACCAGAGTAAAACAAACCATTTAATATAATTATAAAAATAAGCATAAAGTAATTCAGGCAGTAAAAACTCTGCCAGGCATGTGGATGGAGCTCAGATCAGCTCATCAACAGGTAGGCAGTTTCTACTCAAAAGCAAAAGACAAATAACTAGAATGACTCAAAGAAAATCTCGTCTCTTGTGCTGCTAAATCTAAAGATCATGACAGAAACATCGTCAGATCTGATTGAAATAACAAAAAAACAACAGTCTGAAGTGTTTAGTTTGTTACATTTTAAAATCAAATAAAAAATACAGTCAAGACACAAACTATTTATATTTTTTATTCAAACAAATAAAAAATGTGCAGATAAAAAAAAATCAAATAAATTCTGGTTGAAGCTTTAAGACAGGGCATATTAGTAGTTAACAGTAATAGTGCAAACAAGGTGGAATGCCTTATAAAAAAATCTGAAATATGCACTTCTTTAAACAATGTAAATCTACAATAATTCTACAATCAACTATATTGGATCTGGATGTTCTTCTGTCCCACTCCACTATCATTTAATAAAGATAAAAGAGAAATATCATTGATTGTTTTAGCTTTCAGACACGGGATATCAGTAGTTAACATATTAATGCACAATGTCAATTAGACATGTTAATTATATAATACATAATTGTAATATAACAACTGAAAGAAAATACAGTACTTCATGATAAAACCAATATTAGATAAACACAATCCATCATATTTGATTCTGATTTGTTTCTACTTCTCTCTCACTCCAGTATTTAAGCAGTTCACACATTAATGCACAATGTCAATTACAGACTAAAAGGGAGACATGTTTATTATGTATTACGCAAAGGTAAAGTAACAATAGAATAAAAATACAATACTGCATGATAGAACCAATATTAGATCAAACCACCACTACAATACTTGTAGAGATAATAGAGCAATATTATTTATTGCTTTTGCTACAAATTTGTACCTTTCTTCAGTTTGAGGCAACAAAACTGCTCAGCTTATAATACTGTAAAGTGTTTTATCTAAATTTCCTTCATATGTTTCTAAATAACAATTTTCCTCCTTGAACTGGGTTTTGATTTCCAAATACTTTTATTTCTTCAAATAAATAAATCAATAAAAACTAAAAAGTGTGCATCAATCTTTTCCCTATCATCGCATCTTCTAAATTATTTTAAGCATATCTTTTGGCAGATTTTATATTAAGGATGTAATTGAAGCAAATATATGTTCTGTTTGTTTCCCTGAGAAAAATAGCAATACAAACATGTTCATAAAAAAAGGCATTTAGTGAATATCATGGTGACGGTGACGGTACCATTGGTGTTGGACACACTGGTGGTGTTGTACTGGGAGAAGCTGAGGTTCTGCTGTGGAAGAGTCAGAGTTACAGTAGGAGCAGGTCGACCTGAGGCTGAACAGGAGATGATAAACTCTGCAGGGGAGCTTGATCTTCTGACATCAAGGATGGGTTCATGCAGCTCTGTGAAGAAAATAAACAACAAGATTAACATTAATTTCATTTTTTTACAATGTGTTTATAGCAACAACTTAAAAGACATGTCATCTTTAAGTATTTTACCATAGAATTAATTTAAATTAAATCACGCATCTTAATGGATCCTAGTTATCAAATAATGCATCAAGTCAGTTCATTATTAAGATTATTGTCAACGGTTTTCTATCTAAGAAATCTCAGCAGACAATTCAAGTCATTGACTTGCAGGATTCACTCCTGGTCCAGCAGACAGAAGACAATAGCTTGCTTTGTGTCACTGACTTTACAACAATATATCTAATCCTGAGCATGCATGTAGTGACAGTGGAGAGGAAAAAAAAGTCCCTCGAACAGGTAGAAACCTCCAGCAGAACCAGAATCAGGCTCACTCTACTACACTTCAAGTGTGTAAACGCTTTGTCATCTCCTCTGCCAGAGAAAACAAGAGGTGGGCAGACCATAAAAAAAAAAAAACTAATTATCTTGAAGGTCTTGAATTAGAGGTTTATAAGACACATTCAGGAGATTCTTCTCACACACAGCCATCATCAGCCATAACAACAGTTTGAATAAACTTTGATAAAATATTTAGAACAACATTAAATCCCTTTATGATTAATAAAGTTTTTGGAATTTTATAGTCCCGGTCTCACCATAAACCTTCAGACATGTTGTCCCTGTCAAAGCTCCATCAGGGTGGGTGTTGAATAAACAGAGATAACATCCTTCATCCTGCTCTGTAACATTCCTGATAACTATGGAGTTGTTTTGTAGTCCAGCTTCTATAAACTGAACTTTATTTTTAAAGCCAGGATTCACTGTTACGCCCAGATACTGGCTGTAGGTGCAGACGTTCCTCTCCTTGTTCTCAAAGATGTTCTTCCAGGTGACCTGCTGGACATCTTTGTTTTCCAAAAGATGACAGCTGAGAGGAGCATCTTCTGCCAAAACAGTCTGCTCTCACTTCCCTTTAATTGTTAAGTTATTCCTACCAACGGTTACACTAAAAACTGATCATTATACAACATTACATGGAGTTAATACTTAAATTCAAAATGATGAATATTAGTCACAAAGGGAAGCAGTCAAATTAGCAAAATCTAGATTTTGTGTGTTTTAGTTGAATGTATTTCTGTGTAGTTTTCCATTTGTCTTGTGGGTAAGAAGCCGTTAAAACTGGTGTTTCAGGATGATATTGTCCAGTTTGTTTGGCAGTTATATTTCTTTTTTATTTAATCCTATTTAGTAAATATGAGTTAAATAAAGACGTCCTTAAGATATTTTTACAGAGACTCCTTAAAGTATTGACAACACTTTACTTTTCCTCATTTTGATTCGTTACAGGCTTGTTGTACTTAGTATAAAATTCTTGCAGAAATTCTACCAAAAAATACCCAAATTAGGACCATTCTAAAAAAAAGTAAGATGTTTGGAAATTTATAAAAAAAATAGAAAACAAAGAAATTGCATTTACAGATGTTTGCTAGACTTTACCATGAAGTATAAAACTGAGTTATGAAAAGTTTGTGATGCAGTGTAACTTTAATCTTTCCAAATGAAAACTTTTCTTGTTTTTCTTTTCACACTCCATGAACCTTCACATATTTTGGCATGTTAGAACAAGAAATGCAGTTTGCTTTAGACTTTTTCCCAGAGTAAAAGATCCTTTAAATTGTGGTTTGTTCATATTCTATGCAGCAGGTTGAACAGCACAAAACAGACTTTAGTTCTTATCATAAGATGTTTTTTTTATTGTGAAAAAGTGAAAGAAAATAGTCTGAACATGGATATTTTATAGAAATTGCTGCATTTCTGGTCTAAGCCATGTCCAAGTATTCATCCATTCATGAACAGTAAACCACATTTAAGACACTTTTCACAAGGACAACATTTCTCTATCAACATTTATTGTTTTTTTATTTAAATATTCTAATTTGCTGAAATTCAGACAGAGCTTAAAAAAAAATATTTGATAAAATTAGCATTTATACACTAAATAATTGTAGTATTGTAATTTTAAATTTAGATTGTTGGTTAATGATGAAATCTAAAAGGTCAAAAAATACAACTAACATTTTTACAATTTTTTTAATTACAGCAAAACCAAAAAAATATAAATGCAAACCTTTAAATCTATAATTTTTTTACCGCACATAATTCATGTGAAGAACTTAATGTGAGAGTTCAACACGTTTCAGTTTATAGATTCCAGCTATATTTTATTTTAAAAATACAAATTAAACAGTAAAGAAATGACTACAAAACGTGTTATGTCACGTGCCATGTCTGTCAAGTGGTATTTCCCTTTTTCATTTTTAAATCTTAATTAAATCTATTGTTTTCAGATGTTAAAATTATATTAGTAAGAAACAATCTAAAACAAGCAACAATAAGGAATCATTATGGAGATGTATTTATCTATCCTTACACCCTATCTATCTCAAACAAAAGTCATAAAACACAAATCAAATAAATATTTTGGAGACACATGTACATTACATTAAGAGCACGTTTATCCATCCATTAATTATCCTACACGCACGGTTATCCCTATAGTGGGGTCGTGAGGGCTGCTGCGGTGAACCCTTGACAGATCTCCAGTCCATCGCAGATTAAGAAAACAGACATAAACAAATACTTGCTGGTGCTGAAGTTCAAATTATAGATTTTGATGCTGTGAGTTGTAGTCTTGAAATAAGTGAAAATCTGAAATATAACAGGCTTTACCTTATCTAATAAGAACTAGATGGAAAAGAGGTTTGGTCTGTAATACATTTAGTCAACAATTTTGGCCAACTTAGTACATCCATTAACAATGCATCTTTGTTCTGTTTATTTGCCAAACGTTTTTCTTATTATTTACATTATGAATATAATTTACAAACAAACCAAAAGACTTCTGAACCTCTAACAAGTGCCATTTCGAAAACTAGAATATGGTTGTTTGCAGCTGACCTGGCTCAACTATTATCATTGTTTACCACAATGTCTCATTGGAAACTTTTCCTATAAGGGCTCCAGCTTAACCAGTAAACTGATTGGTGTCCCACTATTCCATTTAGAAATTACATTTCATATAATTGCAATCGATTCATAAACGGTGCTCCAAAGACTATAAATATTTAAAACTTTAAATGTAGCTTCAACCTGGAAAGATTCACACCAAAAGTAGGTTTTAGAAAGTTTATTTGACAAGAAATAATCTTCGGCACTCGGACCCCGGCAGTAGATATTGTGCTGGTAACTGCCAGAGAGAATGATCTGCTGTGGATGAGTTTGCTTTTTTATATGAAAACCTTTTTGAATAAAGTCACTGGATACATAAATTAAACCAATGTGTAAATTCAAACTAGAACTGTGTTCATCTCACCTGATAATTCGCCTCCGTCCCAGCCTAACGGCGCTGGTCTCATCTCCTCCACCCTTCCTAAAGCCCAGCTAGATGTGAGCAACTGCTCCTCAGCTGAGCTTCCATCACCTCCACCCGGTCTCCACCTTCGCTCAGCATACCTTTAATCTTTTGTTCGTATTGTGACTTTGTAACTGAACAATATGATTTTTGTATGTGCCTGCTTTATTAAAAACAAAACCAATAGTTGATTCTGCCTTTTAAAACATAAACAACTTAGCCGTATGTCAGGTTTGTAAAGAAAATTTGTATTGATTCCAGTCTTTGCCTGGATGTTGGTAGCTGCTGGATGGACAGGTGGCTGGGCTGATGCACAGCTGGACACCATATGGAAAAGCATTGTGTTGTTAACCCAATTATTAACAAACCTCTCCCGTCTGTCAATGGTTGAAGAACAGTACGAGCAATGAAAGTGAGATGTGTCTCATGGTAGGCCACATCTGAATGTATGAAATTCTGCAGTAACAAAAAGAAATGAATAAAATTAATAAAACAACATCTATATAAATTGCAGAAATGGTTAAACAAGATGTGGTTTATCCCCACTCAAAATACAACAAGGACACAGCGTAATAGCAACTAAATTAAAAGAAAAAAGGTTATTACACATCAGGAAATAAACAAATGATTGGTAGAAATAAAAGGCATGTTTGAATTAATCACTGTAGATCCTTTAACATTATTGTTGCTGTTAGCAATTCATTTTCAAAGACACAATGGCTTCCAGATAACTGAAAAAATGGGTAATATTACACTGCAAATTATGATTAGTAAAACAGTACTTAATAATAGCCATTTCACCAAAGGCTTTGTTACTCTTACTTAGTTATGTTTGTTCTGAGTGTTTTTTCATCCTTAATATTACTGATGCTGAGTCATATTACTTATGATCCTTGTGTTCTGCGACGATGACAAATTGTGAGTATTAAATTTCATAGGTTCCGTGTTGCAACTCATTATGAATTTGTGATGATTAAATTCTGGAGGAAATACAACCTCTAAACAATCTCAACAGTTTTTTTAGGAAACTAAAAGGAGATATTTATGTTTTATATGGAGTCAAATAGTGAAAGTCTAATTTCTAATAAGGAAACTCTTTGGGTGGCTGCCTTTATAGCTCAGTTAAAAAATGTGGCGCATATTTCCCCAAACAATCAAACATCCATTTTTAGCAATGATTATTTTATTATTTGACACTGCTACTTTAAATCCCTCTTCTCCCTGCTCTCAAACATACATGAAGGTGATTGGCTGTAGCCTCTCTACACTGACACGTGATTCATAGATCAATACTTTCTATTCTCAGGAAGTGAAACTCACAGTCACTTCAACTGAGAGAAGAAATGGAGCAGAATAATCTGGAACGAGAAACCTTCTCCTGTTCCATCTGTCTGGATCAACTGAAGGATCCAGTGACTATTCCCTGTGGACACAGCTACTGCATGAACTGTATTAAAAAGTTCTGGGATGAAGGTGAGGAGAAGCAAAGCTACAACTGTCCTCAGTGCAAGGGGACATTCAAACCTCGGCCCGTTCTAAAGAAAAACATCGTGTTATCAGCTTTAGTGGAGCAGCTGAAGAAGACTGGATTCCAAGCTGCTCCTACTGATCTCCGCTTTGCTTCACCTGAAGATGTGGCCTGTGATGTCTGCACTGGGAGGAAGCTGAAAGCCAACAAGTCCTGTTTAGTCTGTCTGGCCTCTTTCTGTGAGAAACACCTTCAGCCTCATTATGATTCAGCTCCTTTTAAGAAGCACACGTTGGTGGAACCCTCCAAGAACCTCCAGGAGAACATCTGCTCTCGTCATGATGAGGTGATGAAGATGTTCTGCCGCACTGATCAGAAGTGTATCTGTTATCTCTGCTCTGTCGACGAACATAAAGGCCACGACACAGTCACAGCTGCAGCAGAAAGGACTGAGAGGCAGAGAGAGCTGGAGGAGAGACGAGGAAACATCCACCAGAGAATCCAGGACCAGGAGAAAGATGTGAAGCTGCTTCAACAGGAGTTGGGGGCCATCAATCACTCTGCTAATAAAACAGTGGAGGACAGTGAGAAGATCTTCGCCGAGCTGATCCGTCTCATCCAGAAAAGAAGCTCTGATGTGAAGCAGCAGATCAGAACACAGCAGGAAACTGAAGTGAGTCGAGTCAAAGAGCTTCAGGAGAAGCTGGAGCAGGAGATCACTGAGCTGAAGAGGAAAGACGCTGTGCTGGAGCAGCTCTCACACACAGAGGATCACAACCAGTTTCTCCACAACTACCCCTCACTGTCAGCACTGAGTGAGCCTGCACACTCATCCAGCTTCATTATCCGTCCTCTGAGACACTTTGATGATGTGACAGCAGCTTTGTTAGAGCTCAGAGATGAACTGCAGGACATCCTGAGAGACTCGTGGAAAAACATCTCACTGATGGTCACTGAAGTGGATGTTTTACTGCCAGAACCAGAACCAAAGAGCAGAGATGGATTCTTAAAATATTCATATGAAATCACTCTGAACCCAAACACAGCAAACACACGTCTGGGACTATCAAAGGGGAACAGAAAGGTGACAGCGATGAGAGAAGATCAGTCTTATTCTAGTCACCCAGATAGATTCACTGCTTGGTGGCAGGTTCTGAGTAGAGAGAGTCTGACTGGGCGTTGTTACTGGGAGGTGGAGAGGAGAGGGAAGGAAGTTTATGTTGCAGTCGCATACAACAGTATCAACAGAGTAGGACATGAGGATGAATGTAAATTTGGACGTAATGATAAATCTTGGGCATTAAATTGTTCCGAAAACGGTTTTAAATTTGGTCACAACAACATCTGGACCTCCATCTCAGGTCCTGGTTCCTCCAGAGTAGGAGTGTACCTGGATCACAGAGCTGGTATTCTGTCCTTCTATAGCGTTTGTAAAACCAGGACCCTCCTCCTTAGAGTCCAGACCAAATTCACTCATCCACTATATGCTGGAGTTCGGTTTGGTGGACATTGGCTTCTTTTCTCTGGAGACTCTGCGGAGTTCTGTGAACCCAGATAGATGTCTCTCTTTTTTGGGGTTGTTGATCAGGGTTCATTGTTCTGATGTTATTACACTTTTATTGTTCTTTGTCTCTTTGTTCCAAAAGCCAGAAATCATATTTTTGCTAATAGTCATTTGTATTCTATAACAAATAAATATTTCTCCACATGATATACTAAACTTCTTTAGGCTCTAATAGTTTTTTAGTTTTGCATGGATGTATTTAGATGTAATGCTTCTCCTCCAATGTTCTTCTTTAAATAATTTGTGATTTAAGTTAACAAAACTGTCTTATGCTTTCTTTTCTTGTATTTCAAAGAAAACTAAAACCAACATAAACTCTGGACTAATGATACTTTCATCTTAATTTTTCAGATTGAGATCAGAAAATTGTCTGCTGTTCTGTCTCTTTTACAAAAATTTGGAAGAATTTTTAAATTATAACTGTAAATTTTAAGTAAGCTTACAATGTTGAATATTTTATAATCATTTGAATATCTGGATGATTCTTGGTAACACCCAAGTGACTTTATTCACATTTCATATTCTCTTATGTAAGTAAAATTTTATCTAAATCCGAATGAAAATCATTCTTTTTGTAGTTTTTGCACATATAATATTAAATTATGACACATCGGATTTGAATCAGTTGAAGTTATGCCGTTGAAGGACTGTTGCACCAGAATTGTTGAGACCTTACTTTTGTTTTGGTAATTTTTATCTCAAGACTCAAGACTCAAACAATCAGTTTGTGTCCTGACTGTGGCACTCTTCAACAGAGCACAGCTGCTTGAGGTTGTTCATACTTTCTTACATCTCATTAATAGCACTCTGGAATCCATGTGACGATTTCAGTTCATACAAAAGTGTCTCTGCAATCATTTTGATGTTCAGATCCTCTGCCTGTATGCGATGCTGTTTCAGCAGATTCTGCACAGCTGAAATGAAACGTGAAGTTAGAAGTCGTCGAGAGACGGTAAAAGTTAGTTTAAAAAATTCTTCCTCCACTAACTTTAGGCATTGGTGTTGTCACTGGCTGGGGTGGTTCGTTATGCAACCATAGCAGGTTTATTTCACGTACTTCACACAGGTTACATTGAATAAATGTAGTAGCACTGTTTTTATGATGAGCTTGCTCGGAATCCAACCATCAATTTCATCCTCTTGAGGAATCGGTGAAGATGGAGTCGCCAGTGGAGGTTGGATGTAGACATCACCCTGGTCTTCAGACACTTCTACTGTCTGAGGGGTAGTTTGGAGCGGCTCCCTGTATTCTTGATCAGGTAAGGAATTATCCAGTAAAAACTTTGACGGAGATGGTGCTGCAGATGACTTGGAGGATGAGTAGAAGACTGGGGAAGGCGGGTAATGAAGACCCATGCTGTAGCTGTCGGGTGAGTCAGGAGAAAGGAGACTCTGCGATGGTTGACTACAGTCGTCCCAGTAAAGCAACCATTTTGTCGAGGCTCTTGCTTCGGTCACTCTCAGGGTCTGATGTGTGTCTTTGCATTGATGAAGGTGAGGAGTGAGTCTGTCAGGATCGTCTCTAGCCCGTCCCAATATATAGGATAGTGGGTGGGTCCTTAGAAGAGGACACGTGATATGGGCGGGGGTGAGAGTTGAATTTTTCTTTTCGCTGACATATCATTACTCCAACTACGTGAGTTTTTTAATTAACAACCAAATTCTGCCTTTCATCCCAAAATTTGAGTCATAATTCTGAGATTAAAGGCAGAATTTTGTAAGAAAGGTCGGAATTCTGCCTTTGATCCTAAAATTTTAAGTCAAAATTCTGATATTAAAAGCAGAATTCTTTTGTTGATCCCAATGTTTTGAGTGAGAATTCTCAGATTAACGTCAAAATACTGCCTTTGATCCCAAAATCTGCAGTCATAATTCTGAGATTAAAAGCAGAATTCTCTAATAAAGGTCAGAGTTCTGCCTTTGATCCCAACATTTTTAGTTATAATTCTGAGATTAAAGAAAAAATTCTAACTTTGATCCCAAAATTATGAGTAAAAATTCTGATATTAAAGTCAGAATTTTACAATAAAGGTCAGAATTCTGCCTTTGATCCCAAAATTTTAAGTCATAATTCTGAGATTAAAGGCAGAATTATTTCATTGATCCCAAAATTTTGAGAAAGAATTGTCAGATTAAAGGCAAAATTTGGCCTTTGACCCCAAAATTTTGAGTCAGAATTCTGTTGTCAAAATCTAAATTTTCTAGTAAACATCAGAATTCTGCCTTTGATCCAAAAATTTGGAGTCATAATTCTGATATTAAAAGCAGAATTATTTCATTGATCCCAAAATTTTGAGAAAGAATTGTCAGATTAAAGGCAAAATTTGGCCTTTGATCCCAAAATTATGAGTCAGAATTCTCTAATAAACGTCAGAATTCTGCCGTTGATCCCAAACTTTGAGTGAGAATTTTGTGATTAAAGGAAGAATGCTAACTTTGATCCAAAAATTATAAGTCATAATTCTGATATTAAAGTCAGAATTTTGTAATAAAGGTCAGAATTCTGCCTTTTGAGCCCAGAATTCTGTTGTTGATCCCCAAATATTGAGTCATAATTATGAGATTAAAGGCAGAATTATTTCATTGATCCAACATTTTTGAGAAAGAATTTTAAGATGGAAGGCAAAATTTGGCCTTTGACCCCAAAAGTTTGGGTCAGAATTTTGATGTCAATATCTAAATTTTCTAGTAAACGTCAGAATTCTGCCTTCGATCAAAAACTTTTTAGTCATAATTCTGAGATTTAAACCAGAATTCTGTTGTTGATCCTAATGTTTTGAATAAGATTTCTCAGATTAACGCCACAATTTTGCCATTGATCCTAAAATATGTGAGTCAGAACTCTGATATTAAAATCTGAATTTTCTAGTAAACGTCAGAATTCTGCCTTTGAGCAAAAAATTTGGAGTCATAATTCTGAGATTAAAGGCAGAATTCTTTCATTGATCCCAATATTTTGAGAAAGAATTTTCAGATTAAAGGCAAAATTTGGCCTTTGATCCCAAAATTATGAGTCAGAATTCTGATGTTAAAATCTGAATTTTCTAATAAACGTCAGAATTCTGCCTTTAATCCCAAAATTTTAAGTCATAATTCTGAGATTAATGAAATAATTATTTCATTGATAGATTTGACAGTTCCAAAATAATTTAAATGACTAAAAAAATTTATTTAAAATGGTCTAAAATATAAAATTATTGATTAATGACAATTAGCTGGTTAAATGCATTACAGTAGAAATTTCTAATGAACAACTGAAGATAAAAATTAGTTGTGTATATAGTCCATCTGAATCTTTTAACCCACAACCTTCTAAATCCACAGAAACAAACACTGACAGAACTGACAGTTGTAAAGTGAATCTTAATATTTAGTATCGTTTTTGTTTTTTGTTTTTTGTTTTGCTTGACAAACACAAACATTCAGTTTGTAATGCTTACCATAAAATCTAATGTGCAAGTTACAGTTTAAAAGATACACAGAAAGATTGTATGAAATAACATTTCTTGATGTAATCCTGGATGGATGAAAAATATTTTTAGGATATAAATAAACAAAATTTTGTTTTAATAAACACATAAATCTTGGAACGAAAACGGCATCAAGAAAAAGCAACAATTAAAAACAAAAATATATGTAAATAATTGATGAATTATTAAATAAACCTCTTTATTATCTTGTCAGCACCCACGGCGCTACTAGTGGCCACGGACACATTAGTTTCAATCATTAATTAGATAAAAACAGTCACAAGGGCTACAATTTTGAGAGACAGACTGAAATCTTTGTCCCCGCTTTCATTGGAAATGTAAATAACTGATTCATTGGAATATAAAGACATTCTTGCTGTGTTCCGCAAGAAACCCCGCTGTGTCCTGCTTTAAAAAGTTACAGCAGTTGAAGTAAGTCTGTTGTTTCTGGTTGATATGTTATTAGACATTTTGAATAGTGTCCTACTGTTCTTGTTAATTTTGGACTCCCTTGTCCACCATGCTGGGCAAATAAATAGAGAGCAAAAATGACCCAGTATTTTTGTGCATTGAATGTTCAAGAGCAATGAAGGAAGTTAGGCCTACTGCAAAGATGCGCCTTTGTCTGCTTCAGCACTGAGCTGAAGACAGTGGCACAAGAGCCACACAGGTAGGCAACTGACACGCTGTCCTTATTACCGCAATCAGCACCCACAATCAAATTCCTGGCGGCGCTGGTTTTCCAGCTGCTCTAATTATTTTGATGCATCAGTAGTTTTAGTTGAGCGTCGTTACCGTAAAAAGCCTCGTAGAAACGCAACAATCATTTGCAGCTCAGCAGGTTGGTTTTAGACACAGCTGGTAAATTTGCTTGGTTCTGTTTGCTGGTTCTGATGAACAGAATCTTTTCTAACGAGTCCAGGATGAAAAACACCATCTAACATTACCTTTCAGAGAAAGTTTGTGGCTCACGTTTCCTCTTGCGTCTCATAAAAGTAAATTAAACTAAACTAAAGCCTGCCGGATGGAAATATCTGTTGGTCAAAACTAGGGTTACCTGCAGCTCATCTGTTACAAATAAGAGATATCTCTATTAAAACAAATCATTTAAAGAATAAAAATGAAACATATAAATAAAAAGGAAGCTTTGTAGTAAAATATCCCTTCATTAAAATTTAATAAACAATGATCATTTATTTAATTATTTAAACTTAGAACTTATAGGGAACTAATAATGGATATGCTTCACTTCTACAACCGGCCTAAAGGTGAATATAAAATATTAGCTTAACTGGATATTCATAAAAACATTGATTTATTAAAGAGATCATTCTTAGCAGATGTTTCAGGAGTTAACCTAAAAAACTTGATCATTTATTTTGGTAAATAAAATCAAACTTAAGCTAAAGCTTATTTAGTTTATTTTTTCCATTAAAAACCTGCAAAAGAAATCGGAACGGTTCCTTAGGAGCTAAGGGGATTCAGCATTCATTGGAGCAAAGCTTTAAAGTCTGACAACGAAATGTCAAGATAACTTGATAGTTTGGTCGACTGAAAAATTACATTTTTAAAATGTACAATGAACTCGGTAAATAATGTTTTGGTCAGAAGTTTAGCAGCAGCAAAAACTGTTATACGGGAGATCACAACAATCAGAGCTGACCAACGTTGACTATGTTAGAGTTATCGCTTCAGAACATGGAGGTAATTATTCATCTGCATTTTAAAGAAGAGAATCAGAGCATCACAAATACAACAGGAAAACACATCAAATAAAAATAATAAAGGATTACTATGTTTTATTTAAATCACAGTTTCTGTTGTGAGTCGTGCAAATATGGGGAAGAACTTCATGAACACCTGAGGCTTTTTCACTAAATCACAATCTCCAACATGATTTGCTTCTGTGCATTAAATTAAAAACACCATAACAGTCACAGAGTTCATTATGTTGAAGCTAAAATACTTCTCCCACACACACACACACACATTGTAAGAAGTATGTTAATTTCTTGTGCATGATTTTAACCCATTTAAAGTGGAGCTTATATTAACTGGGTCTCATATATATATATATATATATATATATATATATATATATATATATATATATATATATATATATATATACACCAAAGGTACCACTGTGGTCTTCGCGCTCCAGGCCTTTTCTAGTTCCTCTTTGAGACCCTGGTATTTCTCTAGTTTCTCGTGCTCCTTTTTTTTTGTTTGTAAGATAATACAAAATTAGGCGCATCTATAGTGAGAAAGTAAAACCCCTATAAAAGTAAACCTTTTCTTACCTGATATCATTTACACTCGTTTTTTTCTTCATGGATTTAGGTCTCACTTTTTCCAGTTTTTTTTTCTGCTTCTTGCTGTGCTTGGTCATCTCTAAAAGCTTCACCTAGTCACTAGTTAACCCTCCTCCATTGTTCTCAAAATGAAGCTCCCACTATTTTACCACCTCCCTTGCCCTCACTTACTAACTTTTCTACGTTTCTGTTCAGAACTTCTACTGAAGCTTTTACTCTCATCTAGTTCCGTATTTATCTTCAATCTATTGATCAACATATTTCCCTTTTGTTGTGGGAAAAGTTGTCTATTAGTTTATTGAACTAGTTTTCTATGTTTTAAACTATCTGTCTATTGATCCGGCTATCTATCTCTGGATTTTTATACTTTTTTGAGTAATTACACATTCTGGCCACCAGATGTCGCCATTTCTCGCCCTTTGCCATCCAGCCAGCAATCCTATCCCAGTTAAATGTGTGAACCGACGGTTCTGCGCGTTCATTCGGAAACGAAGCAGTAACGAGAGCGCATGTCGGAGTTCTCTGTGATTTTTAACTACTTGCTTCTTTCTCAAGGTGAGTTTTTATAAGTTCATTTTTAAATAGTCTAAATATTAAAGGTTTAAATGCGTCTGTTTAAATTAATTAAACACACCTGTGGGCGACATTTCTAGCTAAAGGTCGTGTTATTTGTAGTATACCTGTGTTTCTAAACAAAGACCATAATATTATACTTAATTTTAAGTTTAATTGTCTCCATCTGTCAAGAAACTCACTTCTGGTAAAATAAATAGTTGAATTATGAGTTAAATATGTGGGACATCAGAAACTGTTTCCCCTCAATAAATCCTTAATAAATCTCATTTAAAACCATCTGGTAAAACATCTGGATCACGAGGTTAATCATTGATCCCACAACAAAGCTGTAAAGCTCTCCAGAAATGTCACTTCATGCTATTTTTTTTGGAAGTATTTTTACCCTGACAGCTGATTGATGGGTTCAGATTGGAGCTCTGCAGGGAAGATTTTGTAGGGAAGTGTGTTCAAACTGCTGCCCAACAGGAGCAGACTGCTGGTTTGAAGCCAGATGGATGCCTATAAAGCTGTGAGGTCTGGAGCTGCTCTGGTCTGTGGCTGACAGCAGGGGATCATCCTATAATCCCACTACAGTAACACTGGTTCCGATCACAGGGACGCACCAATGAACTAAAACCCAAGTCTTAGTTTCAGAAACCAGCCTACTAGGTTTACAAACACACCTTCAGCTTAACGTTCATCCTTCGTCATATTGTGATTAATGTCTCGCTGCCCTGTAGTTCCTTATCGCTCGTCCTCTGTAATTTCTCCAAGGTATCGATTTAGAAATCCCAGGCTGTGATGCTGTCTAGACTGTTGAGGTGGCAGCTTGTTTGGGCTTTTGGGTAATTATGGGCTTAACAAAACAGAGCTCCTGCTGTGGATTAACATTTAAAACCTCCCATTAGACCCCGATGATGATCCTTGTCACCAAGGCAACGTGAACGCATCCCCAACAACCCTCTTACCTTTTAAAATCTCTTCTCCTTTTGTTTTTCTCTGGGATGTCATCAGGTTAAAGTGGAGTTCTCATCATCTGGTTTCTCCTGACTGTGAAGTGGTTGGTTAATAGCTGTTAAACATGTGCTAACCATCAGCTCATCTGACGAAGGTACGCCTGCACCGCAGTCCGTTTCATGTGATCTTTGGGCGTTTTCTGTGACCACCAGCTGACAGGGTTGAGGTCTACCTCGCCGTTGGGCTGTGGTTGTGGCTCAGTGGCTGTCTGTGATTGCAGCTGCACACTAGATGTGAAACTGGCTGGGTCAGGCGTGTTTGCTGGTGCGATGTGTGGAGCCGCCCCCCACCTGTGCCTGCTGCTGTGCATCCTTGGAGCAACGACAGAAGGTATGTTTCACCTCCAGGAGGGTTGTTTTATTACTTGCTGCTGGTAGTTTTATGAGAACTTGAGACAGAGTGCAGATGTGGGACGCCGTTAGCACGCGTTGCTGTGGAAATGTTTCAAATAAGCCCGGCTTTATGTTTTACTTCCTTAGTTAGACTAAATATTTACATCTCCTGGCGTTGTCAAAGGTTTTCTTTAGTTGTTTGCTGCTTTTTTCTGGTTACGTTAATTAATCTCACTGGTCAATGGATAAAAGATAAATAAATGAATATATCATCAATGCAATATCAGTGTGCGGAATATTAATTTGGCAAATGAGTGGTTGGGGTGCAGCTACTGTTAATAACATATTTTAAGAGTTCTGAAGAGCCATACAGCAGCAGCAGGTACTGCAATCGCAAGATTCTCTACTATAGCGCAGCCCGAGTTGACGTAGATGGATGGATGTCCAGTCCTTGTACCTGAGCATGTCGGATACTCGGATCAAGATCCAGACCTTAAAATTAAACAAGTTAACTAAAGAGTTTTCCATGGTATGGAAAATGCAGACAGAATTGTTTAAATAAAAGGAAGTTGTTCTTTTATTTTTTTAAATTTATTATATGCAAATGATATTAAACTGGATTTTCATGTCTTCATTGTCAAGTTGATGAACCAATCTGTACCTGGTTAACAGAAACTATTTAAAAAAACCGGTGGATTCTTAAATATTAACAATTTTGTGCAACAAAGAGAAGGAAAGAGCTGATGAAGACTTTAAGGTTACTATATGCCATTTAAGATGATCCGATAAAATGTGCAGATGTGTTTAAAGGGAAGAGTAGAGAAGCAAGCTTGGGAGCTACAAACAAATTGTGCATTCTTCAACAAAAAGTATTCTAAATGAGGAGGAAAGTAGAAACAGTTACTGCAGAAGGATCATATTGATTGTATGTTATCCAGTTAGGTTAATTATCTTCTCTAAATTGCTTTTAAAGTGTCTTGTATGCAGCAGATAAACTGTCTTAGTTGATGTTAAATTAAAATCAAGTTTAGGCTGCTTTTGTTGTCACACTTGGGAAGAATTGAGAATCTGCGTCTCTCTTATCAAATTTGATGTTTACAAGTTTATTTAGGTCCAAATTTAAATGCAGATAACCTTTTATTTTGTGCATTTTGAAATGATGCATTAGAAATGTTTATTGGAACAGCAAAATTTTAAATAACTTCCTCAGTTTTGTAAAAAAAAAAAAGTTTTTTATTCTCACTTGAGCTTAAAAACAGTTTTTTTTATTTTTAATTAGTGTGGGGAATACGTTCTGATGTTGCAAACTTATTCTACTTTTTTCTGCTAAGAGCTGATAAAACGATGCTTTGATTTGTATATTTTCTTTTCTGATTTGTGCCTAGTTTCAGGCAAAGTTTCAGCTCCTGCCAGTTTGACTGCTGAGGCTGGCCGCCCTGCCCAGCTTCACTGCAACATCACCACAGCGGTGGGTGAGACGGTCCGCCAGGTGCGTTGGCTCAACAGTCGCTCCGAGTTGCTCCTGGCGTACGTGCCGAACAAGCCGGTCCACGTCAGCCACCAAGAAGCCGGCGTGAATCTGGCGGCCGCCCGCAACGACTCCAGCCACATCACCATCAGTAAGGTGCGGCTGGACGACGCCGGCTGCTACCGCTGCGTGTTCGATGTCTTCCCCAGCGGGCAGCAGGAAAGCTCCACATGCATCAGCGTCATCGGTTAGATCCTCTAAATATTTACTTACTCCTGTTATCTCAGGAAACGTGATGATTTTTTGTTGTTGTTCAGTTTCAGTGTATTTATTGAAGCTGCATAGCCTTTGTTTTGCTACACACAGGAATTTGCAGGGTAAAGACAAAACCCTCCCACCAAGCTAAACTCTGTGCTTCCTGTCATTAAGCTTTTACACATTATATCCCTCTTAGGCTTCGTTATGTTGCTCTTAAAGCTCCCAGTTGGCAAATCTTGCAGATAGAAAACTGTGTATTGTTTGTTCTTTGCAAAATCAGGTAAAGTGCACGTGGAGGGCAACAGGACGGCCGTAAGTGGGAGACCCGTCACCTTGTCCTGCAGGTACAGCCTCGCCGAGCAGGTTCGCCAGGTGCTGTGGAAGAAGACGGCCGAGCAGGGCGACACCACCATTGTCGCCTCGTACTCCAAGCTCGGCTCTCGCACGGAGGGGCAGTTCAAAGGTCGTGTCAGACTGAGCCCCACGCTGGAGGAAACCAAGCTGACAGTCGACCAGGTCCGAACGGAGGACGAAGCGTGCTACACCTGCGAGTTTCACACGTTCCCAGATGGTACCAGGAGAGCCACCACCTGCCTGTCTGTTTACGGTGAGATCTTTATGGACTTGGGTTTGTTAGAGGGATGAATAAAGAAACTGAAGGATGCATGATGATGATGATGAATGTTTAGTTTAGGATGCAGCTGTCAGATTTTCAATATAACTTTTAGTATCTGTTTGTAGTTAAAACCGCACCATGGTTTAAAATGTTTTTGGCAGGGGAATGAAGAAATAATGTTAGAACAAAAATACACTCTTTATAGTAACTTAAGCACAGTATGGTGTATATTTTGTCTACTCCATTTAGTTTCTCTAAATAAAATTCAGCATGGCTGATTGCTTGCAGAACTCAGCTAAGTGGTTTAATTTCATTTTGCTGCAAATTTAACTGAGCTGCAAATGTTTGAGGTTTATATCATGGAGACCAAGAAGTATGGGAAGTAGAACATTAGGTCAAAGAAGACGCCCGGAAGCCCAGATTGTCTCTGGTTGAGCTATGAAGAAGCTTCTCTGATCAGATGAGGCTAAAGTTTCATATTTAGCTTTAAACGCTAGTTTATAGAAAATTAAACAGTGGCAGCAGCATCCTGTGGGGGGTGCTTATCTTTTTGCAGGTACAGGAAAGGTTGTCGGAGGTGGATGTAAGACAATCCTAGATGAAAACCAGCTGGTGACACCAGAGCTACAACAGAATAATCAAGATCAAAGCATATTGAGCTACATCCATAGCAAGATGTTGGCAACCATAAAAGAGGAATATCTACTTGACCAAAGCTTCAAACAGAATACTTTGAGGTGGATCAAATTCATGCCACACTTGCAAAGGCAAGATCTAAAAAGATTCTCAGATGTTTGTCATGCAGCTTTATGTCTTTTTATCTGCAGACCTTTGCATCTTCTAGACTCCCAGTTAAAGCAATTGTTGCTGAATTAGGAGAGCATTCAGTTTACGGCTTCAGTGGTTTGTAATCCATTAAGAAAGGATTACTACCCTTAGTTGTGATTCTGCAGAAAGTAAAAGAAAAATGCTGCAGAAACATCTACAGATTGAAATGCTCAACTCCTACCTCTAGAAGGCTTTAAAGTCAAGGCATTAATGCTTCTTTATGGGTTTTCCTCCACCAAACAAGACACGCATACACAGGAAATGCGTGTTTAAATCAGGAAAGGGAAGTGCTCAGTATAAACAAACCAAGAGGAAGGACCTGGGGTGACTGCTACTGAAATCTGTCATTAAACTACTGTTCTGAAGTACTCTAGAGATGGATTTCACTTTTCCACTGCAGCCCTTGACCTTCTCTTCCTTTTATTTCTTCCAAAAACAACGTGGGAGTAACCGCGTTTAGAAATCAAAGGCAAACGTTCCAAGAGCGTTGCTCCCTTTCCTCTGTGTGTTTGTTTTTACACTTTCACTCAAGGAAGGGAGAAGAAAGTGTCCTAGAGGGGGTAGGAAGTGGTGATTAATTTGGAAAACGGCCCAGGGGAAGAGTGCCTCACTGTTGCCCCACAAACAAAGCCTCTGTGTCGGGATGTGTTTGCCCCGCTCTGCTCCAGACGAGCAAACAGTCAGTAAAAGCCGCTCTGCCAGGGTTTCTGTCTGGATTCTGTTGCCTAGGCCGGCCTGATGAAGCATAAAATTCAATTCAAAACCACTTTATTAATCCCAAAGGAATACTAAATGTGTCGTAATTCATTCAGGCTCATTTCACAACTCATTCAAATCTGATATCCTGTCTCTCCCTGTCTTTGCATTTCCCATTAACCATTAGATTTGATCTCCCATCTTTAGTTTTACCTAAACCAGAGGTGAGTCACGTGACGACGTCTTCAGGGGTGACGGAGGCAAACTGCACGGCACAGTCTAGACCTCCGGCAACCATACTGTGGGACACTGGCAGTGACAATAGAACGCTGGGTCCTCCCATTGTATCGGTCTACGACCAGGGCGACGGCACGGCGGTCGTGACGAGCACGCTGCTCTTCCAGTCGGCGCTGACCAGCGAGCGGTCGGTGAAGTGCATCGTGCGGCACCAGGGTCTGGAGAAAGCGCTCACGCTGTCCCTCAAAGCAGACGGTGAGAAGTTTATGCAACAATGTCCGTCTTCTGATCCTTGACATGATTGCTGCTGCATCTCAATCACTATAGATGAAAGCTTTACTAAATTAGACGTTGGACAATAATCATGGATGTTTTGATGGGATCCTGCATCCTGGAAACATTAAGACATTCCAGGCTTTGACAGATGCCATTCAAAAGTAGTCATTTCCCTTTAAGCTTTTTCGTTGTCTCGCAACTTTGAAAATATTTACCAGCAGCAGATTGAACAGTATTAGAAACATGCCGATCCAACTGTATTTCTAATAAAGTAAAAATAAAAAATGAACAAACGGAAAAGTTTTTCAGAAAAAAACAGATGAATTACAATAAAATAAACTGTAATTACTGCATTATACCATGGATCTTCTGCGATAAACCAAGCAGCCTGTGTCAGTGCTTTTTACAACCTTTTTGCTTCCATTTTCTTAAATGGTCCTAAAAAGGCAACTAAACAGTGGATCAGAGTGATTTTTTTAAATTTTTTTTAATAGTTAATGTATATTTTTGTCTGCTGCAGTGAATCCAGCCAAAGTTATCCTGATCTCTGTGTGCGGCGTTGTAGCGGTCCTCCTCCTGTGTCTGTGTGCGTGTTTCTGCAAATGCTTCGTCTGTACTGACGGTAAGTCTGAGGTCCGTTTTTACCAAGTCTTTTTGGTCAACACACCACAGAGGCTCCGTTTGTCAAAAACTCTCTTCCCAGAAAGTTACGTCGGTTACCAAACGTTAATTAGACACATGCTTGAAAGGCGCTTTTCAACATCCTGAGTGCTGGTTTCGATATTTCTGCCGCTGGGTTAAATATGTGATAGTTCAGCAGAAGCCTGAGTTTTATTCTGGGAAGGATTCTTTGCTTTCAAAGCTACTCCTTCATAGCTTGGCAAGCATTGTTTGTCCTGCGACACGCTGTAGCGCCTGGCGTTGACATTGTAATGAATTGCTCCCGTTTCTGCTGGTTACATAAGCAGAAATCATTCTGGTGGTTTGTGGTCCTTGGCACCGCACACCAAGGATCACAATATCCCAGCCAGGGTTTGGCTCATTCAACCCTTTGTATCTTTAAAAATTCTTTAAATCTCTGAAATAATAATATCAGACTAAAACAGTTTGAAGGGTGCAGCAGTTTTCTGACTTAAACTTGAAGTTGACCTTTACCTCTAAATCTTTTGTAGGCCTGCAACCAAAGTCTGGATAAGCTGGCAAGAAGGAAAACATGAAGAATTTGTTTTCAGGGTAAATTCTCAAACAGGGTTTAATCTTCTCTCACTAAAAGTTTACATCCTTTCCTTCCTCCTCAATGTCATTTCTTCTCTCTGTATCAGGAAAAAATTGAAAAAATCCAGCTGTCACAAATATGACTTACAAATAGAAATGCTGCCGCTTGATCCAAAACTTTATGATCCTGAGCAGAAAGACATGAGCTTGGGTCTAAAAACTACAATGTAATCCCAGTATAAATGCTGCCACTCTTACTTTATCATGTCATATTGCAGTCATTCATCACGATTGTGAATACTGTTCAAGATGGAGACGCTATTGCTTCCTTGTCGTACATAAATTAATGCTCAAACTATCGCGAATCACCTTTGTTGGTTTTTGTTAGGTGAAAATCTGATGTTATGAAATCAATCTATTAAAATGTCTCGTAATACTAGCAGGTAAATATTTTTAGCTGTTCGATGTAAGAGTTGAGTTGTTTCTGACCTGTTTTGTGTTTTTTCGCGTTGTTGGTGAACAGTTTTTATTTGAGGCTTAGCAGTACTGTATGGAGAAAGTTTCTAAATTGTCTCAAATATGTGGGGAAATGTCCAGTTTGGAACCAACATTGTTTCATGATACTATAAAGAGAAATGTACTCGTACAGAAGGTCACTCGGGAGTAACTGCCTACCATCATGTGTCACTGCTATTTTGAAAAGAGGCAACACCTTTTTCCTCTCTTGTTTTATCTGTGGTCTCACCCGAATGTGGCCAATGTACCGCTGCCCACTTCTGTTATCATAAATCCTTTCACGCACAGGAAGGGAAAAACAAAGTGTAAACTAAAGCGTTGAAAGAAAAATAACGTGCCAAGGTCCGAAACGTCTCATGATATTATCTTAGTTAGTTTAATCATGGTTTACTGTGAAACCAAACAGCATCAGTTCCCATTTCCTTTCCTTTTTTTCTTTTTAATTCATTGTGGAAAAATATTCCCCTTCTTTTTTTCATTATTCCCTCTGGAAATAAGTCACAGATGAGTATGCAGACGTAACCTTATCAAAAGGCCTTTTTTTATCCTAATATATGGGTTTTGGAACAATCTAGTTTTCCCACATGTAAATATTTGACACAACGCTTCACACATGAGCTGAAGTTCACCTCATTTCTCAGCTTTGTCATTCCTGAGCAGAATAACAAGTGGCTGTATTGATAGTCTGGAACTAACAGCCAGAAGAAAAGGACTTCTTTCTTACTCTAATCACTTAGACAGAAGAAGACGACAGACTTCAGGGGCCTGGGAAGGGACCCAGTGACACACTTGAAAGTTGAAAGCATGCCAAGCCTGATAACAAGGCCTCCTCTCAGCCTGTGTTTCCTAGTCCATGTCTTAACAGCGACATCCTGGGAACACCTCCTTTTACTGTGATGTGATTCAGATTGTTGCTCTGGAAATGACTCAGCATTTGACGTTTGCTTTAAAGGCTTGGTCACATCCCTAATGACTTTCATAATTCCTTTACACACCCAGTAAGAACCTGTGGAGATAATTTTCTGATAAACCTATGATCAAATGTAGGTGTGGGAGCAACTTCAGAAAGTATTTTGAATGAGTTGTAGATGGTTTGGGACTGAATGAAGCTCAACTGAAACCATAACTTGGAGAAATCGCCAAAGGTTGTGACAATGAAAAGATATCAGATCAGTTTGGGTAATATTACAAATTTGATTCCACTGATCTTGTTTCAGATGTCCTGGAGGAGTAAAGCCCATCTGTCTATACTCCAGCTAATTTATTTGGTAATGTTTTAGTAGTTGGGGTACACAACACCCACAAGTGTTTAACGTGTGACACGTTCCTGTTAAAATTTATACTGTAAAAATAGAGTAGATAGATGGATGTCTTTGCAGAGTACAGAGCAGCTGCTAATAGATAAGCCTTACATTGTTCATGACTGTCCACGCCACTTTTCTGGTAAAATTTTACATGTTTAAAATAAACAGAACTGTATACTTACAATTGATTTTTTTTTTTAACAAAGCAGGCCTGTAGCATCCCCATCCCACCTCACATTTTTGCATCTAGACTCTGTTAAGACTGAGTTTCTACGCACCCTTAGAAGGTCTTCATTAAAAAAATGTGAGCTGTAGAAATGAATGGTGTGGCATCTTATTTATGGCAGGATGATTTAATCTCACATTATCCTAAGGGAAGGACAGGGTGGCTCGTGTAAGTCATTTTGAACTGGCATATTTCATTTAAAGTGAAACTTCACAACACTTAAACAAAAGAGCAACCCGACTTACATGCAGGTTATTTAGTCAGAGATCAAATGCATTCACATTCCTGGAGCTGGAACTTCATTGAACATGCTAAGAATTTACTTCACCATTTCAATTCATGTTTATAATATCATTTTATATACATATTAGTATATTTTTGCTATGCTTGATTGTTATTAAAACAAAAAGCCATGGAAGACTGCATGTCAATATACTAACGGAGCATCATAGATGCAAACAAAGAGATCACTACAAATATGATGTCGGTGCTCGACTCAATGTTACAACTTGCAGGTTTAGAGAGAATTGTGCTAAAAGGACAAAATCCCCGGTCACTGGGAGGATGAAGACTGTTTGTTGTTGGAGTAGGTCAGGCAGAAAAACTTTAACAATTTCAAATTGGTATCAAATCGAACTAATTAAAAACACGGATCAGCCCTGCCTTGCAGAACAGCTTAGACTGATTGTGCAGGATAAGGATAGTTTAACATGCTCTGTTGGCCTCTCGGGATGTTTTATGTCACCTACTTGAATCAATTCTATGAATGATTAATGTTCTGAAGGGAAAATGAGGTCCAGCAAGGTTAATTTCAATAAAGCGGACATAACATTCTGTTTTGAATCTTAAATTTTGTCATTCCATGAAGTAATTTCCCAAGCAAGCTTGTTTTAAAACAGCCTTGGTGGGCTTGGATTCAACATTTTGCAGATTTTCAGTTTCCCCTTGAGATAAATTCAGACTCCCTTACTGTATTTGTTCTATGTGAAGCAGTCTGAAGAAAAACTTTATGTTGGCATGAAGCCTGTGAGCTGCAGAGAAACCCACTGTGGATCTTTTTATAGAGCTGTGATGTCTGCGGGTGAGGCTCAACCACAGACCGACCTCTGATTCCAGGTACTATTTAGGCCCAGTCTAGCTTCAGATCCCGGCTGGGAAAAATTGTTGTTCCAGGAAAAACCTGCTGAGTCTATTTGTAGCCTTGTTTCCCTGATCTACGCTGTGGCCTTGTAGAGAGAGGTAGCTGACCTTGGACATTTTTTAAGAAATATTCTGTTGGGAGAGTTGAACGGGTGGCATCACATCTCAATTAAAAACCTCTGACCTTAAGCTTAGACTGAGAAAACTCCAAATAAATTCATAGTGACACCTGCTGGTCACTGTTGTGCATTTATTCTTCCTTTAAATTGTAAGATTTTGGTCTAGATTTAAAAGTGGATGTTATTTCAGAAAGCTGATTCTAAAGGGTTTTTAACCAGTGGCGTAGTCAGAAATAGGACAAATTGTTTAGAACAAAGCTTAAAGGCAAAATATAACAAAGTATAAACCTGGAATGGTTTATTCATTGCCACTGATGTGTTGTTATTTGAATTTTTATTTGCTTATTTTTTTTATTATTACTTTAAGACGCAAGTTTTGTTTTGATAGCTTCGCCTCTGGTTACATTTCACTGTTACTCAGGAATGTTTGAAATCATCTGTCATTTGCCCTTAGATGCTTGTGGTTTTTTTTATGTGTCCAAAAAAGTCCCTTCCTGTATATTGTGGCATTCCTGGAGAGGAAATGAACGCAATCTCTGGCCTTGACATGTTTCATCACGAGCTTCTAATCGTGAAGCCGTCGTGCTGCGTCTCTAGATAGATCCGAAGCTCCTCCTCTCCACTGATGTACTATGAGTGAACAAAGGAGTTGCACCACCGCAGCTTAAAATTAAATCCCTGCTGCCATTTAATCATTGTCATTTTTTAGGCAACTCTGTGGTTCAAACTTAAATACACCAAAGATGATTTAATGGATGGCGTAAAGGTTCACACAGTGTGAAGGGAAGCAGCTGTGGTGCTTACATTTCTTCATAGTCATTGGACTTTGTGGTAAAATCAAACCTCTGCAATTGTTTTTACACTGGCTCAAAAAGCAAAGTATGTCGTTCAAATGGGTTTTTCTATTTTAATACTTCCTTACTATACATCAGAGAGAGATTTTGGTTTATGTAGCCCGTTAAATATAAATCTACCCTTCATAAAGACATGTATGAAACATTTGCAATATGGAGGCCCTTTAAAATGAAATTCAAGTTCTCCAAAGAGGCGATGCTGCGACAAAGAGTGAAAACAATCATGCTTTATATAAGGAATTGTTGAAGGGGCTTTTTTTGGTGACCACAACCCCAGAAAAAGGCTTCACATGTCACCTTTTCTAGGAGAAATGGCTCTAAGGGTAATCATGAAAAAACCTATTTAATAAACATGGCACAGTCTAGTAAGTAAATGAGTTGAAGTCCTGAACAAAGAGGAAAGTTTGTTATTTTAATTCTCAAAAAGAAATTTGAATAGTCATGATTTGTTAATAGCAGTAAATGCATTATGATTAACACAATTTCCCTCTGGGATTAATAAAGTATTACTGATTCTGATTAAAGTTCACTCTTTTGCACACAATGCGTCAGAGCAGTAGTCACTGGCTTATAGTTGCTGGACAATGGTGACACAGGGATAGAGTTGGAATGTCATGAACTTTGTTTGTAGGTTTAATTCCAGATTCCTCCAGTCAGAGTTTAATTTTCCTCAGCCTGTGTCCACTGTGGATTAAACAAAGCAGATTATAAAACTAGAGTCTCAGAATATTCATATTGCCAATGGGTTTCTTGAAGTGAAACTGTATATATTTTATACCGTCCTAATGCTTGGATTTCTAAAAACGTCAGTTTGAAATCTCCAGCATGTTTGTTCAGACACTGTAACATATGGGCCAGTTCCCACACGATGATCTAATCTTGTCCAAACCAAAAAGCTATATGGGAATTTATTTTTTATTTTTTTGCCATTCATCTAGAAAGCTCCACTTACATGCTTCGCCTCTTTGTGTGCAATGCTGCTGCGCTTTTGCTTTGTTCTTTCTGCATGCGTGTCAAGGCAGCCTTTCTGGACGGAATACCGTTGTATTCTGTGCAAAGCTCCTGTCAATTACGTTACACGCTTAATGGTCCCATGGAAAATTTACATTTTCTTGAATTTTATAAAACCCCAACCAGAACAGAGCTTGATAAGGTTATGACTAAAAAGAATCACAGGAGTATTTCTTTCAGATTACCCTAAAAGCAAAGTAGTGGCTATTGAGGCGATTAGACGCTCCAATCACGGTACTTTCCCGCCTGTTTCTGTTTCGATTATTTCTATTCATCCTAACAAGAGCTATGAACTGAAGTAGTCAGATATAATAACCTTAGCAAGCCTGAGAAAGGAATCTTTTGAGGTTGTTTCTCATATGGGGAAGCAAGTATAATCAGGAGTGAACCAAAGACGAAGCCTTGAGGCACACCATAAATATTAGGTGACTTGCGGGAGTACTTCCCTAAACGCTAAGAGAAACTAAAAGCTCACAGGTTTAACTGAAACCATTTAAGGACATTATTCCAGAAGTGAGAGGAGGACGTTGTGTTCCATCAGCTGCTACCATACACAGCAGTGCAACAAAAAAAGAGAATTACTAATGTATTCAATTTAAAACACTTTAAGGGCTGCTTCTGTGAAGCCTGAAATCCTTCAGATTACAGATTACACTACCAGTAAATTATTGTTTTCTTAACTAATCATCTGTAACCTGTTGTCAGTTATTTACAGACCTGTAATAAAATGTGCAAAAACTAATCTTTGACATTTTTAAGTCAATTTGAGAATTTACAATAATGTTTTAAGGAAAAAAACTTTGGCTACCTCATTTATTACTAAATTATAGTCCAGAAGGGCCATAATCCACTTTACCACCAGAATGCAGTGACCAAAACAGTGAAGTATCTTAAATGCCTTCTTCTGATGTAAACATTCCACCTCCTCTACGTCTTAAAACATAATGACTTTTATCAATGATTATACTGGCTTGTTGTAAAAAGCATATGAATGTTATTTTGCTAATTTAGAGCTCCCTAAAGTGTTTATTTGTGGACATGAAACATCATCATGACTGTGCAAGAGCTTTGGGTAGAACACCAGTTTACGATGAAGTCTGTGTATGATTCACAGGAAGGGTTTGTTTAAATTTTTGCCACCCTTGGTTGAAAGAATTTGAGAAACTATAGCTAACTCTAGTAATAGATTTACCTACTTTTACTTTATTCTGGTTACCATCTGTTACTTTAATTGCTTGAAATAGACTTTGGTGGAATCATTTTTTGGGAAATTGTTTAGTTGTAGTTCGTCATTCATGCGACGTAACAAGTATAAAGTTTAATCCATCAGGAAAACTCAGAAATACACTGTCAATCAATGCAGGCTCTATTATAACTTCAGGGGGTCATTATAAAGATCAAAAAGATCAAAAATGACCTGATAACATTTGCTATTTTGCAATTTAGCTTCGCAAAAACTGGTTCAAATGGTTGAGGTCTTTCTGAAGGCGGAAGGAAAATGTGGCAACACGCTTTAAATGGAGCGTAGGAGTGAGAGTCTGCATGCATGATTGTGTGCTTTGTTTCTGTGTGGTCCTGCTAAAAACCAAGCTTGAATATGATTTAAATAGTTAATTTCATTTGGAACAGGTTGGAGGGTTTTACATGTTTTTTGTTTTTTTTATCTAAATTTTGATTTGGTTTGATTATTGGGAGAATGTCTCTCAGGAAGGCCGGACCTCCACACTGATGAGGTGTTTGACAACAAACAAGAAGATTAACGGTTGTGTCAATGGGTTTTTTTTTTTCAAAAAGTAAACATCTTTTATTTTATTTGTTTCCACCCAGACTGATTCGGAGTACGGCGTCGCCGCCTCTGCTGTGATGCCTCACCGGGTTCCTGAGCTTGACCCAGCTGCTCAGCACCGTGCAGAGAGAAAGCCTCTTGTTCTGCCTCTACGAACTGGAAACGTAATGCTGGAGCAGGAAAAAACAAACATCCTGCAAAGCATGAAGAACTGAAAACATTATTTAATGCTACAAATGTCACTTTCTGATTAGAAACTGCTAAAAAAGTTCACATTTTCAATGGCCTGATTTCATTTAACGCCTCCTTTTTCCTTAACTATTAAGTTCCACTTATAAAAGTCAAAACTAATGGCCGAAAATGTGATTTTTATTTTTTATAATTTAATGTTTTAAATGTATTGTTATCGTTGTTTGTTTATAATAATCTGAGGTTTGCATTATAAGCTAATGACGAAACTTCTGAATCCTGATTGTTGTTCAGATGCTTGATTCAACACAGCGACTATGTGGAGAAGAAAAACACCCCAGAATTATCCATCGCTGTTCTAACTTTAACAGTGTTTAGTCTCCTGACTGGATAAATACAGCCTACAGCCACATCGGTCTGTTGTCGACGTTCTGCCTGGCCGCTCCTTCATCTAAAGTGCTTCTATTAGTGGTTGTTTTAGTTGTACGTTGATTAGATGAGGGACATTTTTATCCGGATTTGCAAGTAATGGGAAAGCTAAAAAACAACCAGAGGACCGAGGCTGAGTCTGAGTTTTTTGTTGAACCAAGGCTACATGGATCACACCGGAGAGAGAGTTGAAGTTCTAAACTCCTACATGTGTGATGGAGACGGGAGGTGGAGGGTGAAAGCTTGTGTTTCCGGGGTTTAACACCTCCCCAACAGTCCCTGAGAAGATGAACGTGTGCGAGACAGAGGGCGGACTTGTTTCTACGCGTTTGTTTTTAAAGGAAGTCTCTGTCGCTGAGCTGAACTGCAAGGGGCAGCGCAGTGATTATTTATGAAGTTCTAGTCAAATTAAAGCAATAACTTTTGTAGATGTTTATATTCTAACACTTATTTTTATATATTGAAATTATTTTTTCAAGATTAAAGCAATATTTGGATGCTGTTTTAATAACCTTGTGTGTCTTATTTATAAAAACAACACAAAGTGATTTCTCTGAAGTTGATGAAGATAACTTTCTTTATTTTTATTGTACCTCTTGGAGAGTGGTTTGATTCACCAGTGCAGTCAAATCATCTCTGACGGATTAAAACTTCCATTAAAGTGTTTACTGGAGAACAAATTACTAAACATAAATCTCAAATGCAGATTTTAGCTTACAAAAATGCTTTTTTTTCTTTGTTGGAGTTAAAGATGTTTAGTTTTTGTTGGACTTACTCCGTTTTCTGTTGCGATTTAGCTTGAGCGTTTGACCGTAAGCTTTACCTCAACCCAGCCTGACTATGTTCCTTTCATTTAAGCCTGTTTATTTACAATAAGATCATCATAGTTTTCATTAAAATATCCTTCTTTTTTTTTCTTTTTTTTACCCTGGAAGAGATTGGAAAAATAGCAGTGGAAGAAGAAATCAAATATGATCTTTATCTTCTCATGCAATGATTTTAAATTTTTCCTTGACTGAAAATAAGGTTCAAGTGTTCATTTATATCAGCATATTTTAAAATAATGTGTACAGTTCCATAGTAAACAACCTAAACTACATCTAAGTAAAGACTGAAAGAAATCACATGTAGTTCATCCTAGTTATCACTTAAACAAGTGAGTTTATTAAGACTAGTTTAAAAGATTTTCAGTTTATATGGTGCTCAACATTTGTCATATCAAAGCACTTTAAAGAAAAGTATTTTTGTAAGATCATACATAAATTCTAATTGATCCTAGTTATCAAAAAAAAAATGTAAAGTTTCTTTTATTTAGTGCATTTTTCATATAAGGTCAAAAAGTTTGCATGGATTTATTGACTTGCTGCATTCCTGGACCAGCAAGCAGAGATAGTAGATCTCTCGTATACAGATATCGCTCATACTGAGCATCCATGTACCGACAATGGAGAGGAAAAACTTCCCCCAACGGGAACAAAACTTCCAACAGAAACAGAATCATTGGCTGCACAAAACTAGGGAAATTTTTACCTGGTTACCTGAGCTAAGAACTGGTTCTCCCTTAATGATTCATTAACTGGCCGAGATTGAGTAACAAATCTGTCACAACCGACGCAGGGATTGAGAAGATGGAAAACACGAAAACAAGCAAAGAAACTAACGGAACAAGTTCATTGCAAGTGAGGGAAAATGTTGAGTTGCTAACAGGATCGTTTCAGCTGTTTCTATGGAGAGAAAAACCGAAAAAAAGACCAAGTTAACACTTGAAACATCAGCAACTAATCAAACTGGACAGAGGACGAAAGTAGCAGCCTGCAGCAGTTTATTAACAGGAGTAGCTCAGCATAAACTAAATCCTTTAGGATGAGGTATGAGACAAGTAGAGTCAAGAAGAATCGTCGTTCCACACTGAATTCTCCGCTGGATCAGGTTGTAAAAAAACTAAACTATGTTTTAGTCAATATTTTCTGCCTTTTATCTGGTTCTGACTCTTTGTGAGATCATATTGCTTTCTGCTAAATTTTTACCCCAAACAGATCCAAATGAATCTGGACATAATCCACTCCATGCTGTATCTAAACATCATTTCTAACACAACCATCATGTTTTGCCATGTCCTGCCCAACTATGCAAACCATTATAGTTACGATGACCAAGATCTATTCAATATTGTAAAGCTGATAAATGTATTAAAAAAATTATGATTTTTAGGAAATTAGCATAAATATTCAAATGAAACTTACCGTCCAGCAGTTTACTTGTTTGTTTTTCCTATTAAGAATGAAAACCCTGCAAGATGTCTAGTTAAATCATGTTAATCTAACTTTTTGGTTGTTTTATGTACTCTTTAATCTAAACTGACCTGTTTTTTAGACATATATTGTCTGGATCAAGAGTCTGCAGCCTGCATCTCAAGAGGCAAAGTGGCTCTTTTGACCTTTAACAAAAACTCTTAATAATTTTTGTTTTTAAATATAAATATGAAACAAATTCAGGTTCCAGCTGCTTTTCAATTAGTTTTTGTATTTTGCATTGAATTTCAGCAACAGAATGAAACCAAATATATTAGTTCATAATATCAACTTATAATTTGGTTAAATAATGGCAAATGTTATGCAACATTTGATCCTCAAAATGTATTTTAGTAAGCTAAAGCGAAGGAAAAAAATTATTCTTATGATTATAAAGCTTGCAGATTCCTGATCTGGATAGATTCGCGCCAAACATCCTGACTGACTGATTAACCAGTTCACACTTATATGGATAAATCACTGCATTTTTATTATTATGACACACGACAGAGAGATACAGTATGTAAAGCTAATATCCAGAGCTTTCTAAAACACTCAGTAGTCAAATTTGTTTTCATCCACCATTGATGGCAAATATTTAACTGAATATTTTAAACCCTAAAAACATATTTCAGACGTTCACAAATATCTCAAATTCTACTTAAGAAAGCAACATGTTTTTATATTTTGCATCTAAAAACAAAGATAAGAAAAGACATTTAGTCTTTATTATATATGTTTTCTTTATCCAAAATAAAACAGGTGAGATATTCGCAGAATCTTTCAACTTATATATTTATTTTTTAATACAACTGATAAATCTTTCCAACATAAACATTTGATTGCATAGGGGTGGGGGTGTTTTACAGAAATCAGGGGAAAACCTTATAACGAAACTCATTTTACCCACTGGTATTAATTTGTTTCACTTTCAAATGCAGCCAAAAGTCAAAATGTCATTATAAATTAAAACATCCCCCTTTAAAAATGCAAATATTAAAAAAACAACTGAATAGGAGCATTTTTCTGCAATTACAGGTGTAGAAGTGGAAACGAAATGAGTAATGCGTGAGTCACGTAGTTCAGTCTGATACCTGGGATGCAGAAACCACACTGGAAAATTTAACCCTGTCTGCGATTTAACTCTAACAGGAAATGAATGTTTTAAATAGTTTTCATTCTATTTAATGCTTTAATTTGTTTTTTGATAAGATATTTAGATATTTCTCAGTGTTTCTTGTTATAAGCCATGAAAAGTGATAATTGGCACAAAATAAACCAAACTGGAAAAAAAATTAGGAGGAAATTAATATGTGATCATTGGGATTTTAATGTAAAGCAACATTTTTAGTGATTTCATCCACATCTTTTATTTGGTGTTGTGTCACTCATGGTCCTGTTAATACACCAAAAGTGCCATTTGTTGAAAACCATCTGCAAAGCTTGTGTTTGTGTTTTCAGGTTATAATCAATATTTCAGACACAGCTGGTCAAGTCGATGTCAAAAAGCTCAAATCGGGATTATTTCGATTTTCACTCACCAAGGTGAAATTAGATCTGTAAAAGATGGGAACAGAATGTGCAAACAGGTCCTAAACAAGCTCCTTCCATGTACTTCTCTCATTATCTTCCTCACAGCACATATCCTAGTCTTGTAGTGCATCATTTGAACATCATTTCGTTTCCCTGGTGTCGCTCGTCTTATCCATGTTGGTGCAGAGGTGAAAATGACCGAAATGATTCTCTACACTGGTGGCCTTTTAACCTGAGATGCACTGTTGATATAATTGTCATGTTTTTGTAAATCTTTTAATTGCCAGTGTCCATTTGTAGCATATTTGGCTACAACCCAAACCATTTTTCTGCCTTTCCGCTGTGAAAATGTTATTTGTTTTGTCACATTGTGTGAGGGACGACTGCAATATCCTTTTCCTTTTTTTATCGTTTTCTAAACCCTTAACTGAAATTATCTATCAGTTTCAGATTTGGACGTTTTAAAGGTAAGATGTTCATCTTTTGTTTCTAAACGGAGGTTATTTTTAATCCACCAGTCAGTGCTAATGAAAACCAGGCAACATAAAGAAAGCAATCTGGAGGAAACTGCTCTATCAAGGAAATAAATCATGGTCAATATCTTGGTTTAGTCAAAAGAGTGAAGAAGGAATTTCAGTTTCACTCACTCTCCTTCCTAAATGAGTCTTATTTCCTTGTCTGTGTGATGGTCATGGTGATAAACAGATCAAAACAACAGCGGTTCAGTCAGTGAGGAAAGTCAACCCGTAGTTGTTACACAAGGATGAAGGTTGCAGATCTTATAGATGTCAGGTATTTGTTTGTAACATTAATTAGAAAAGGGAAAACATGCAAAGAAATTAAATTGATTAATGGAAACCAAAGCAAAACTGGCAGAAGGCTACATTTCTTTTCATACAAATTCTTATTGTCAGAATGAAAAATTAGAGTTATTCAAATAGATAAAGTTTATTCCGCTGCTTCTAGTGAAGCATTAATACAATAAAAAGTAACAAATGCAGTGACTGTGTGCAGTTAATCAATAGAATCTATATTTCTGGCCTCATTTTGCGGATCCAGATCCGATTGTTGAAACAAAACGACAAATTTAATTTCGGAGTTCGTGCACATGCTGCACAGTGGCGCAGTGGGTGGCAGCAAGAAGGTCCTGGGTTCAATTCCACCTTGGGTCTCTGGTCTTTCTCCAAGGAGTTTGCATGTTCTCCCTGTGCCTGCGTGGGTTCTCTCCGGGTACTCCGGCTTCCTCCCACAGTCCAAAAACATGACTGTTAGAATGATTGGGCTCTAAATTGTCCTTAGGTGTGAGTGTGTGTATGAGTGGTAGTTTGTCCTGTATGTCTCTGTGTTGCCCTACGATGGACTGGCGACCTGTCCAGGGTGTCCCCCTGCCTCTCGCCCGTTGTAACCTGGAGATAGGCTCCAGTAGACCCACGCGACCCCAATAGGGACAAGGGTGTACAGAAAATGGATGGATGGATTTTGTGCATTTCACACCAGAGATCAAGAATTAACTTGAATATGTGGAAAAATACCTGTAAAGGTTGTAGGTTTTAAAAGGTTAAACAAAAAAAGATCAAAAAACACCAGCAAGCAGTTCTTGTTTCCACACCAACAGGATATAGATTGACTCACCTAATAAAGACTTGAATCACTTGGAAAAAAGGTTTGTTGTGATTTCCAAAATACTGTTTCTTAAGCAAAACTAAGAGAACTGGAGTAATGTTACATTTTAGTACATTTTAAATCTATAAAAAAGATTACAGAAGAAATAAGTCTTTATGTTTTCAAATGTAATAATTTTATCCTGTTATCCTGAGCGTTGTGCTGATGTACCACTAGGTGGCGCCCCTGTTTCCTTCACAAGTAAACAAGATCTCATCAGGTTTTGCTTCATTGAGCTTCAGACGTGACTCTCCAGCCCACCTAATGTATTCATAGAGGAAGTGAAACCATGAAGATTCATATTAACCCACCTTGTTTTCCACTAGTTCAGAGCAGTGTGTGTGTGTGTGTGTGTGTGTGTGTGTGTGTGTGTGTGTGTGTGTGTGCGTGCGTGCGTGCGTGCGTGTGCGTGTGCGTGTGTGTGTGTGTGTTTAGCACGCTGGCTGGTGGGTAACTGCATGCAGGGTGGGACGTGTTGTGAAAAGTGAGTGCAGTGGAGTCGGTGAGCAAGCCTGTGTGAGCAAGGCCATGCTCCACGTACACAGTTTGCACTTTCAACACCACAGACGTAACACCTCCCACAGGTCATCCTTCCCTTCTGTGTTTCACACAGTCTTCCTCTTCACATCCAACACTTCCCATCAGCATCGTTTTCTCTCTAACAGACGGCTTTGATCACCATTTAAGTCGTGACCGTTTACATTGTGTGGTTTCATCATGTCAGTAGGATGTGTTGCTGAGACGCTTCTTAATCAAGTAGATAAATCTTATCTTATCATCTCTGTGGTTAAGGTCTCAACCAAAGAGTTTCTCACTTTGATTTGTTGATGCATACAAATGCGTTTTTTTACGCAGAAGTGTGTAGAAAAATCTGCCAATTATTATGCTGTGCATTAGTATTGTCCTTCATATAAAATCAATCACAGAGGTTATGTTGTGGCTTTGATTTTTACAGTTTAAAAGAAGGGGGGGGGGGGGCGGTTTCGGTCTGAACTGAAAGGTGCTGCTTCCTTGATTAAAGCTGGGAAACACTGATCATATAATTTATACTGTAAACAGGCAGACGCTTTTTGATCCTCACATAAAGCAGTAACCCTAATGTACAATAATTACCTTTAATAATTACCTTTAATGTAATCTAATCTGGAAGCGGAATGTCAAATATATATGTTTACAAGGCAACATCTCATAAAATTTAGCTTTATATGTTTTGCCTTTATAAATTATTTGCTCTTTTAACATATGACACCAAAACAAAACTGTTGCACAACTTTAATTAGGAAGCTATAAACTGTTAACATTTCCCAAGCATTTATACAGATGTTGGCAAGCAACACTAATCCATCTCCTTTGCTTTTGCAGCTCCTCTTTTAATTTCTGTCTATCCGTAAGGTTTGAGAAAGATATCGGTGTAAGGGATATCAGACGGTTTGAACTTCCTCCATCTGTCTCTCTGCTTGCTTGTTCTGCTCTGCACCCATGAAAGATCTTTTGCAACTCTTCAGGAATTTAGTTCAGGTATCATTTAAGCTTTGGAGATGCTAATAAGTTGCTCTCAATTATTAAATTAGCCGAGGTACTCCGATATGTCTGCACCAGATTTATCGGTGCCGATATTTTTGGCTCATCTGCACCATGAGCCAAAAATATCAAATCAAAATCTGCGTAACACACAAGCAAATCTAAAGAGCTGTTATAAATTCATCATTGAGTTTAAAAGGGATGCTATGCTAGCAAAATCATTATGTTTTATTCTGTGTCAAAACATAGAAGAAAATTGCAAAAGCGAAGTCATAATAATGTGATACTATATGCTTATCATGACATGAGATAGCTACATTAATAAGATATACGGGTATGTTTGTTTTAGTTTTTTCCTCAGAGTGGAGGAAAGGAGCTTCGGTTCATAGAATAGCAAAGCATAATATGATAACAGTAAAATTATCCACTGACTTTTGCAGATTTCCATCAAATCTACAGATTGTTGTAGATTTGATTTGAACACTGGGAATGTGCATCAGTTGTCTTTCTGCATCTTCCTGCAAAATAAAAAATAGATTTAAGATTTGCATGTTTCTGTCAACCTTCCCACATTAGTAAAATGTATTTTAACTTTTACATAAGGACAAATAAACATCTAAATGTCTCACCTTTAAGCACTATTTGTGATGTAACACAAGTGGAAATCCCTATGATGAAAAAAGCCCCGATTCCAATAACACGGTACAAACCATGACTATATATTTCCTGGGCTACAGCGCTTTCTGTAAGATTACAGACCATCAGAAAAACATTTATTTTTGCTTGTTTTAGTGGCTTAGGTAGTTTATTGAAAATAAAAACCAGATTAGAGAAACAAAAGAGAACGTTTGTAACCTGAGGTTGGCCTTGCTTCTGGCGTGAGATCAATGTAGCCTAAATAGATATAATAACAGTGAATAACAGTGTAACACAACCACAACGATATTTTTAAACACTAAAGTATTTCCCACATCGGACACGTCAAAGAGCGGTGGAAATGTAAACTCAAATTTAAATTAATAGGGTCCCCTCTGCTATTTTAAATCAGTTTTGAGAAAATTCACAACAGCAGGGACACATTTCTAATTTGCTTTAATAATCAACTACTGAAAGTAGTGGATTGCTACTATGAGATAGTAATGTAAACAAACATGTAGATATGTGACTGCAGCAAATTTATTTCTAAGGTATCTTTACCTAAAGTCACATTTGTTAGAACATTGCTAATTAGCTTTTTAAGAAAATGCATGATATGTTTTTGATACATGTAGCTCCAGAAAATGTCCGACTACTTCAACATTTATGCATTTATTAGACGCTTTTATCCAAAGCGACTCACAAAAAGAGGGTTAAACATTAAACTACGGCACAAGTTTTAAATGGTTTAAAATCTAGAACAAAATGGAAGTAAAGAAACATGAAATGGCAATGAATATGTAAAAATGAGGATGCAGGTATGAATGTTTTCTCACTTGTGGTTGTTTTTTTTTCTAAATTGTTGGCAACCTTATTTCCCATTGTGGAACAAAAAAGAATGAAAATATTGCAAGTAAACACGTTTGTGTAAATATTACTTTCAATGTTGTTTAAAATGGAATAACAGAAAAATCACTCACCAGTATCATCGATATAGATGGTATTGCTCACACTGCCTTCACTTTCACACTGATATTCACCAAAGTCACTCCAGCCAATACTTAGAAAGATCAAGTAGTATTTTCCTTCATGCAGGTTTGATTTTTCCCATCCTGTCTTGAAGTGAGTGGAATTGCCGACATTAAGAAGAACCCTTTTTTCTGACAATTTATACCAGTTAATTTTTGGTAGTGAATTTTTGCAGAGCTTAAATGGACAATCAATCCTGAGTTGTTCTCCAAGAGTCGCTTTATAAATGGTGTTCCGTCAAACCTTCAATTCTACTGTGCAATCTTCATCTAACGCCCAGGAACCATGAATAGGAGAAAAAAAACATGTGGAGGAACATAAGCACATGAAAAACAGAAAAACATACTTAAAGAATTAATTTTCCATTAAATGCACTTCATTTCCTCACCTAACATGTTTCTCAACACACTACCAAATATGGTAAGATAAGAAACACAGCAGCTTAATGTAAAATACTTTTTGATCCAAACTATTAACTTATGTCATACAAAAAACATCAAGATTGTAACAAATTACAAGGTTAGTTTTGGAACGTGAAATCAAACCTTCTCTATCTGGTTTCATGTCTTGGTATTTTGTTTTAAGGAGGCATTGTTTAGTGTTTCCGTGATCTACCGAAGTGCGGAAATGTAAAAACGCTCTGTGTGATGTTTAAAACCTTTAGTATGTTTTAATCTCTTTGATATTAACTCTACCCGTGCTACTAAAGTCGACCTCATCTAGTTTCTACCATTTTTTTTAGGTTGTATTAAAACCAGGAAATCGTGTTTAGACTGATCCTTCTCCACTGACCTGTTCAGTTTAGCACAGATTACTTTAACAATTAAAGTAACTCACCATCAGCATGAAGCGTAACCAGGAGTACAGCTGAGATCAGGACATAACAGACGAGTTTTAATCTGTAAGACATCATGTTGGACACCTGATGAAGAATCCAGTTCTCTGTAGCAGTATGTTTTTTGAGTTTTACACAACAGATGTGGTCGTTTGACTTCCTGTTTCAGTTTATGGGGTCTTTGGTATAGATGTGCGCAAGATAGATCCTCCTGTAAATATTAATAGACTTACTGTAGTCAAGAGAAGAAGAAATATCAACCAAACAGCAAACATTAACGCAGGTGAGACAGAACAGCAGAGACAATCTAATAGGATGGATGTGAATTTAAGTCAGATTTTATTGCTAATCGTTCTAAATGTTAAGGATGCAGGCTCCGCCCACACACATCATTCACCAAGGGCACCCAAATAAACCGCACTTGTAACAAATGTCAGTGTTAAGGGGTTTTTGCTGGGATGTTGGCCTCCTGTACCACCTTGGTTGTCCACTCGGAGGCGTCCGGACTTCCTCCAGGCTGAAACCTCTGCTGATTACCTGAGCTGCTTAAGAAGAGTGATGGACCAGACACACTCTGCGTTAGAGTTAATTACTATCGCTAACGTTACCTTCTCATGTGTTTGTTTTACTTCCTGTTTAGGTTTGTGGGGTCTTTGGTAGATATGCTCAACATAGATGCTCCTGTAAATACTAATGTAGTCAAGAGAAGAAATGTTTCTCCCTCTTTCTACAAAGTTGTTTATAATGAATCTGCTGCTCCTCTAAAGCCAGCAGTGACAAGTTGAAAGGATGAATGTAAGTCTGATTCAGATTTTACTGCTAATTGTTCTAAATCTGAGGGATGCAGGGAGCCTGCAGTAACAACATGAAAAATGATCCAGTTGCATCCGTCCTACTTCAAAAATTAACTTTTAACAGAGGAGATTTATTTTTGGTTTTATATGTTTTCTCAGTCGCTTTGGCAGCATTTCTGTTACTACTGTTAATATTTGTTAATTTCTTTTAACAGCAAAAACACTTCCAAACCTGATTGGTCTGCAAAAGCAAGACTCTTGTTGAGAAAGGACAGGTAATGTTTTCCTTATGATCAAAGTTGTTTCGAAAGCAAAAAGGGAACAGGATCTGAAAATGCCCAAGTCTGCACGAGAATATATTTATTTATACATTTTTATTTGTAATCTTCAGTTAAGGGAAGTTAGGTGTATGAGCACCAGGCAGTAAAAGAATGTTTCATATTTTGATTTGCAGTTGTTTGTTGACAGGATTGTGCAAAAGAAAAGCACAAAACTGTTTACAGCAAAAATAACAGAGCATTTGAAAAATTGCTCAACCTTGGGGACATTTTCTGGGAGCAGAAAGAAATGTAAAGAAATCGTCATGTTTTGAAAAGTAAAACGTGTTTTTGCAATGGCTCTTTAGAAGAGAACAATTAGTTTGAGATTAAACAGCTATTCAGCATTCACGAGTATATTTGTAAATCTATGAAACAGCCCGACTTGCATGAAAGCCAAAATGTCCAAAATGATTTGCAATTTGTGGGGACTGTGTGTTGCCCTACAGTCCAGGGCAACATATTACTGTTGTCCCTTTATCCAAGCCTGATAAATTTGGAATTCAGTTTTGGATTGCAGTGGATCTAGACACAAAATACATGTGTAATGCTATCTATATGGGAAAAGATCCCTCCCGCCCCACAGGAGAAAGGCTGTCTTTGGGCTTCATACTGTATGTAGAGCTTTTCCTTGTGTGAAATAAATGTTACTCTTATACTGAAGTAATACTGTTTTCTAAGCTGAAATGGTGAATGACATGAAAAGGCAAGACAAGACAAAATACTATTTGTCTCTAAGTTCTTCTTTCTGTCCTATATTTTGCAATGTAACTAATGAGTTGCACTAAAATCCGACATTAAAGACACAATTTTTCCAGCTTTGCAATTGAAACAACCAACTTTTGCAAAGGTTGTGAATTTTCTAATTCTTACAAGCCACCAGATGTGGTTCTCTTGAGGGGGGGGGGGCTCCATTTCTAGATCCACTCAATTTAACCTTTCATTAACGCTCTAGCAGACATCTGAAGATTTCAGGACAAATGAGTGACAAAAAGAGGATGGATGCATTTTCTAGTTTGCTCTTCAGATATACGGCTATGTGTGAAAAATGATTACCTGCTGAACTTTTTAAATGGTTGGCTCAGCCTTGGCAGCAACAGCTGCTGTCCGGGATTTTAGATGCAATGCACAATTGTTTAAATTCCATCAAAGTGGAACCTTGTATAACCTGGACCACAAAAGCTAATGCAACAGCTTTGCAATCAGATTTAGGACCTTGACTAGACCACAGTTGGCCTTTTGGTGTGTTTCAGGTTGATATCCACCAGCACCAAAGTCCTCTTCAGATTAAAGTCACAAGCAGATGGTCGGACATCATCTTTGAGTCTTTTTTGATGTGTTTTGTTTTTTCATTCTGTCCTGAATTTCCTTGAATTGCAACATGATGTCCAGCTTTTGTAGATATTGCGAATTAATGTTTTCCGGATTGCAGTAACAAGGCCTCAACGTAGCAAACATTGACCTCAGCTTTCCTGCGACGAGACGCGCTCCACAGTTTAGTTACACTGCAGCCAGAGTTCCACAGCTTTAGATTTTTCTCCTCCTTTATAATAAACATTTTGTTCAACATGAATTGTTTTTGTTTATGTTTGTTCTTATGCTTGTTTGAGGATCTGAAACACTTTCGTGACAAAGACATTATAAAATAAGAAATGAACATAGTGAGCAATTTTAGCTCTACTCTACATATTAGAGGGTTTTAAGCTCTTCTCCTGACTGATGCTTTTGTACAATAAGATCATTTTGATGTTATATCTCTCCAAACCCCTGCAAGGACAGATTTATAGTATTTATTGATGAATCCACTGCTTTTATCAAGTGAATAATAATGCTAAATACAAATAAATGTCATAAGTTGACAAGTTTCACTTTTTTCAGAATATTTTTTCAGAATAGTCCAAGTCTTTCCATAGAGGAGCAGCTGATGACATTTCAAGGAATACATCTAAAGAGTAAAAGCTTATTTAATGATAAAGTATCATAAAGTGCTAAAAAAAAACACTGTACTGTTTTTGTCTCCTGTCTATACAGTCCCATTGTTCAGGATGTGTGCAAAAGTGTTACCTGTACAGGAAACATGGCTATTACCTAAATAGAAGCTGCCTCACAGTTTCACTTTGACATCTTAGCAGTTTGTTTTTACAGTATTTCAAAAACATAAAAGCAAGCAGCGGTTGTACATTAGCTGTACAATCAGAGAATGATCCTAGATCAGCATCGCAGCTCATTATTAATTTTCGTAGATGTGATTCGAAGGTGGAGAGGCGACTCTGTTCGGGCCTTTTCCTGCAGAATGGATACAAACTTTAATGAAGTCTTGACAATCAACATGCTGTCTTTATTTTTAAATCTGCGACAAGAGATATAAGAGTCCTACCTTTTATCAAAATATGCAAGAGAACATGGACAGCTATGATTATTTTCACAAAAATCACAGCTGCAATAAAACGGTAAACGTAATCTGGTAACTTCTCCAAAACCTCGGTGTTCTCTGCAAGAAAAGAGAACAAACTGAAGAGTTTTGAAAACACGCTATGTGTTAAAGAAACTTTATACTGCACATAATTCTCAACATAAAATCTTGTGATTTTTTTATGGGAAGTTTCTCCTAAACCGGGATGGAGAAGCCGAACCTGCAGAGTCGCAAGTGGAGGTGCATATTGCGGAAGGATAACTTTAAATTTGCAACCAAACCATATTAGCATGTCAGAGTGGCCCAGTCAAAGTCCCACAATCTAATAAAGTCAATCAGGGATCCATTGTAGGAATGAAAAAAAATTATGTATACAGATATATTCCATCCGATCTGACCTAAAGAACCGTTGGGGAAAATGTTGAGCTCTCTAGTTTTTGGTTGTGTTTGTATTTCTGATATGGAGTCGTCACCAGTAAAAGGAAACTTTAGAAAATGAATCATAACTTGTTTTTCTTCTGCCAATTTAATAACTTTGATCACAGTAAGGTCTCTGAAGAACAGGTCGGCTCTGGTGATGCTGCAGCTGTGTCCACCAAATTAAGGTTTAACACGGTTCAGAAAGCCGCAGAGCAATCCGTGGTTTTTGAGCTCGTGCTACATAAATATAAGATTTAAACACCTGAAAATCAGCATTGAAGAACGTAAAGTGTTTTTTCTCTTAAGTTTGAAAGTTTTTTTTTTACTTTTAGGAATTTCCAGGTGTTGCAGATTATATTTGTTCTTTGAGTTGGACATTTTCATTGTTTCCATTTCCTCCTCCTTGTTATTTTTATAGATATTTCCTGATTTACAAAAATTAAAGAAAGAACCTTGAAAATAAATACATTATATGAAGTTAAACCTGCCTGAAACACTTTTATACTACAGAGTTCAATACTATGGCAATATAAAAGATCTTTTATCAAACAGATACAGAAACAAAGATTTAAGATGAAAATATAAAAATCTAAACATACATTTTTCTAAAGTTTATTATAGTAATAATAACTTACCGTCATCATCCTGAGTATGAGCGAGTATCACAAGGATAACCTCATAAAAAAGGACTTTAAAGGTGAAAGATTTCATGTTGGGCTCCTGAGTAATGATCCACGTCAGTAAAGCCTGACTGCTTTCAGATTTTTACAAATGTCAAATGCGGTTGCCTTTACTTCCTGTTTTTGATTACGGGGGTCTTTGGGCAAATGTGTTCTGCACTATTCTGACTGTAAATGTAAAATCTATGATGCAGTAATTACAGAAAGAGGCTTTTTTCCCCCCACACACATTTTATTTAACTTCAGTTAATCCGTTTTGGGGATTTTTTTGTTTTTCTCTAAGGAAAAATAAGTCAAGTCAATAAGATTAAATCAAAAAAATTTAAATATACATTATTTCATTGCACAAAATGATTAGGATTACATTGTATGTTTTCAAAGGATCTCATTTAGTTATTAGAAAGATTATCCATCAAACAAAAAGTCCAAAAATAGTTCCTTCACACATGAAGTTGTTCCAAATAATGACTTCAAGTCATGTACAGTAGATGCAAAAAAAAACTTTTAAAAAAATCAGCTTTAACTCAACAAGGTGCAAAACTTTAAAAAGAAGAACAGTCTCTTTGTCTTGGTAGTTTACATACTCAGTTAGTAATTACAAAAATAAAAATTTGGTGTTTTCTGTACAAAAATGTTAACATAAAACTAAAGAAAAACTTGTCATTCATAATTCTGCCTTTCAACTCACTTTTTCCAAATCCATGACCTAATTTTTGACCCAGCCCACAGTATCAGTTTCATCTCTTTAGAGTAAAGTGTTTTTATAAACATGCAGTTTAAACATTTATAAAAATCCATGTGTAATTTCTAGTTCGGATTATCATGGCAAGAATAATACGGGTTACAATCTGTGGTTCTGATCCTTGTTGGGATTAAATGAGTCCAAACAGGGATGAAAAAATACTAAGAAATATTAGAAGATGACTAAAGTCACATTCATTCATACCGAGATGTATTTCTATCCATGGAAAATTTGGGTTTGAGATCATTTTCAAAATGAAATGGGAATCTCTAACAAGAGATAATAATGCAATTATTAATAATCAACAATAAATGTAACTGGATTTTCAAAACTTTCAAGTTGAGAAACGTTCTCCCCACCCGAACACTAAACTCACTATATGGATCAGATCAGTCAGGAATTCAAGATGTTAATCTTACTGTCATCGAATTAGCATGTTGCTGAAATACATACAGATATACATCATTTGAAGCTAACCCTGGAGTGGTACATATTATTTATTATAATAACGTAATACCCAAAGTAGGCTACAGGTTACTTAAGCTTGGTTAAATTCTTAGTTGTTAGATTCGTACCAACTAGACCACAGGTACAAACTCTGTGTTGTGGTTGGCAGATCCTTTCAAGCCCAAATGACCAAAACTGCAAAAATAAATTAATGCAAAATAGTGAACTGACCAGCGCCTAATGCACAAACATGCTACTCACGTACATCTCTGTACATGTCTGTTTTAAATCATTCTAACACAGCTGGAGGCCTGCAGCATAAAAAGGTTTAGATGTTTTTTTAGCTTGTTTTATCCTAATGTCTAATATCATCACGTTTCCCTGATTCTCATTCGAGGTAGCTGCTGCATATCAACTGTTTCCCGCATGTGCACACTAGGTCACGTACAACTCAACATTTCCAGTCAAAGGAAGTAAAATACGACAACCTTTGGTTATATTTTCAACTACAACGACGATATGTTTTAACTTTGCAGTGCTTGGTGTCTTTTAGCTCTTGTTCATACTATATGTTAACCACAAGGAACACTGATTTTTTCAATTAAATTAAGTTTGCGGGTCCTTTAGCGCTGTATTAAGCTATCTAGCTAGCGTGCATTTGGGTAGGTGGTTAGGGTTATGTAGCTTCATCAACTATTGTGGTTGTTTAAAACATTTTATGAGGAGTTGGTGAAGAAACGCTGACTGATTTCTGTATCACGTGTTCTTGGGCTGTAACCTACTTATTCGACTCTGTTTGCTCTTCATTGAACCCTTGTGGTGTACTTTTTGTGTTTTAGCACCAAGTACAGGAAAAGGGGCTACAAACCAAGTGCGGACTGAAGAAAATTAGATAAATGTTGAATTCCTTTTGGTTTATACTAATTTTCCAATAAGTGTGACTTCTGAAAAACGTGAAACATGCCTTTTAATCCGTAGGCTACTGACGGCAGTGATGTTGCTGCACGAGCATTTTCCACTGCGAACCGAAAGACTACAGAACAGAAACCACAAACATACAAGTCTGTGATGCTGCGCATGAATTACGTTTAAGCAAATCCATCCATGGTGAGAAGGATCGGTGGTTCCAAAAGGAAAGGAAGTCATAGTTTGAGTTGTTTCCAGAATCTTAGGTGAGAGGAATCCCTCCTGTGCTCCTCTGGAGAAGAAACTTGAAAATCCAACATTTTTCCTCTAGTGTGTTTCAGCAGGCTGTCATTCTTTAAACCAGACGTATGGCTGCATACTCGGTCTCCTCTATCTGCCTCTGTGGCCTGGGAGCCTCCCTTGTTGGTCCCCCGTGTTTGAGAGCAGCGTAAACAACAGCCGGTTCCTCCACCTGTGCTCTGTTTCCGCCTGGGATCCTCTGACCATTAGGCTGGTCATTGTGTCTCGATGTCTTCAGCTCGCCTGACTGCCTGGGGGTTTTTCTAGCGCTGGGCCTCCGAGGAGGCGGCGGATTGGGGCTTCCTCTCGGTGAAGGCTGGAGCCCGGTGCCATGTTGGAGTGCTTGCTCAGCCAAGGGGATCTCCTTGTACTTCAGGAATCAAGATGCAGAAAGATAATCTCAAAATTAGTACAAATGTTGAATGGGGAGAGCATATTTCGCAAAAGTCAGCTTTGCTTACCTTATTTACTTTTCGTTTCTCTGTCTTTGATTTCCCTGCAGGATGAGTATTAAACATAGCAGTTACAAGATGATATTTAAAAAAATAATAACAAAGAAAATCTAAGAGAAATCTCACCTTTACATCCTTGCATGCAAATCACTGAAATGGTGATCACTATGATGACAAACAACCCAATCCCAGCAGCAGAGTACACATACAAAAAAAATGAGTCCATTGATCCAGGTTTAGGTGGGTCATCTGTTTAAAGACAAAATACAACATAGAAATGTCTTTATTATATTAACAACAGTAAAAGTGCTGCTCTTTTGCCCCCTTTCTTTTGTCATAACACTTTTATTTTGCAGTTTTTTGCTATTTTGCAACTGAAAAGTCGATTATGAAACAATAGAAATTTGTATAAACATGGTCCCCTTTGACATTGTGAATCAGTTGTGAGTCAATTCACAAGGGAGATGTTTCTAATTTGCTTTACTTATCAACTATTGAAAGTATCTTTGTACGAGTGAATGTAGAACACTGTGAAAAATGTCTGATATGTGACTAGATCATATACATTTCTGCAACATCTGCACCTAAAGTTAATTTGGTTGGATCACTGCTCATTGTCTTTTATTCTTTGTAAGACCTCAAAATAACCCAAACATTAAACCATAATATCAGTATAAAGTTTCTTGGAAAATGTATGATGTGTTTTGACAAGTTTTGCTCCAGAAAATGTAAAAATACTTTTAAATCCTTTACTATCTAGTAGAAATAGAAATAAACGTTTTCTTACTTTTTTCAGTTTTTTTTGTATCTTCTGAATTGTTGGCAACCTTATTTCCCACTGTGGAACAAAATAGACTTATAATATTACAATGAAATATGTGTTTGTGTAAAATATTACTTTCAACATTATTTAAAATAATAAAAATGAAAAATCACTCACCAGTATCATTGATATAGATGGTATGGCTCACACTGCCTTCACTTTCACACTGATATTCACCAAAGTCACTCCAGCCAATACTTAGAAAGATCAAGTAGTATTTTCCTTCATGCAGATTTGATTTTTCCCATCTTGTCTTGAAGTGAGTGGGATTGCCGACATTGAGAAGAACCCTTTTTTCTGACAATTTATACCAGTTAATTTTTGGTAGCGAATTGTTGCAGAGCTTAAATGGACAATCAATCCTGAGATGTTCTCCAAGAGTCGCTTTATAAATGGTGTTCCGTCGAACCTTCAATTCTACTGTGCAATCTTCATCTAAAGCAAGACAAGATATGAGAAACCTGTCACAAAAAATTCCCGACATGAATTAGACACACGTTCACCTTATCTAGAAAGACTGTTTGGTTTGTTTAACAGACCTTTATCAAATCAAATAATAATTTCATCAAGTATGATTCTTAACAACTTTTATATTGAAAGTGTACTCTAATGAGGGTATCCCAACTCTTTAATCCTCTTTCAATTATTCAACCGTGTACCAACATGTAAAATCTTCCAATTTTGACACTTCCCAATGGGTTTATTAAAAGAAATTAAACAAACATTTATTTTGGGTTGTTTTAATCAAATAACGTGCAGATTAAGCAAATTATTATTAGTATTATATGAAGGTTTCTTTAGAACTTACATCAATATCTCCGTGTTTCTCAGAAGCACAGTTAATATAGTTAAGTCCTATTTTTTTAAACAAATTGTGATATTATTATAAAGACCTCTGCCTCTTATATCAGAGGTAATTTTATTATGTGTAATATTATTTAAGCAACTTGTAGCAACTTTGAATCTAAGCTATTTTGAAATACTATTCTTCCATCCTCAATAGCTTTCAAAATAGATATATATAGTACAAAATACTATTTTATCTCTTCAGACAGATATTGTTGCTGTAATGTCGAGGCTACTCAGTACTTAAAGTATGACTTAAAGTTATTTGACCTAACTCTTCCTGCATTTAACTTGCACTTCTTTTTTTTCAGGAGGCTTTTTTTAAGACAGCATCAAACATCCTTACACTTTATTTCAAAATAGTAACCTATACAGCTTTTTTTAAAATGCAAACGTTGGGTAAAAACATGTTAATCCATGTTAATGATCATTCAAATACTATATTGAAAAAAAGAAAATAGAAATGTATTTACAGAAAATTATTATTATGATGCTTATATAATGGAGTAAAACTAAATATGACATTTTAATAAGGAAATTAATCAAGTAAAATACACTTGCAACTAATAAATTATCTGTCTAAAACTATTATTACAGTTAAAACCTTTAGAACCTGGAGACATACTCACATTTCAATGGCTTATTCCAATAAAGGTGGAAAAAGCTTTCCCTTTTTGATTCACTTTCTTCCAGTATTATTTTTTTAAACATTTTCCAGGAGATAAGAGATTAAGTACCCAGGGAACTTGTTTTTTTCAACCAAGCGTTTCTTTGAGTCCAGCTGTGACATACCTAACTTTATTTCTCTGATGATTTAATTTCACTGTGACCCAGTCTAGGGAGAAACCATCTGCTTGGTCTTTACCAAGAAATATTGGCTGTGGTTATGAAAGTTAAGGAGAGTAAAAAGTGGCTGATGAAGAAAATCTTTTTACTTACCATCAGCCTTTGAGGTGAGGAACAGGACAACCCAGATGGACCAAATTATCGTCGTCCAGGGGTGAAAGGGCCTCATGATCTCTCAGTTTACAGTCCAGTCAAAGCCAACTCAACTGAGAAGTGTTCCTCCGAAAACATAATTGCATTGTTAAAGAAAACCGAGCTGCTTCCTCTTTTCACCGTCGCTCGCACGCCTTGTGACGTGTGGTACCTTTTACTCTTTAAAGTCGATGGGATGACGGTTTTAGAGGCATCAGGCCGTAGTTGGTCTCGCTTCTGCAATTTTCTGCCAGTGGGGCGGCTCAGACATGGGCTTCCCCTCCTTATCCAGCCATGGCAAACATCTTGCACTGTGAAATCTCCACAGTACTCACAGCCTTTCTGTCTTCTGTTGCCGTTTTCATCACGTCTTGAGAGTCTCTGTGGTTTGCTATGTTCAAGCTGACTTCCTCTCCTTTCTCCTCTCCTTTAATCTTTACCATGTGCATCTCCTGCAGAGTTGCGGGGCCTCTTGCAGAGCACCTGTGGTTTCAGTGGAGGATACAAGTTGCTCTGATCAGCATCTTTAATGGCTTTAATGGCCACTCTGTTTTTTGCGGTTGAAATTGGGTCAGCACCATCACCACAGGACCGCTGAGCTTCTGTGGTGATATTTAGCTTTATTTAGATTTTGAAGAATTATTTGGAGGTTTTATTTGGATATTACAATAACTAAAGACTTGCCCTGCTTTTTAGCTGCATTTTTAACCGTGTTATTTCAGATTATTTTAATTTTACCGCATACAGGTAGATAAGATTGACCTAAATGAGTGTCAGCTGTTTTTGTTGTTATTATTATGCATACTTATGTATGTTCTTTTAAATCTACTTTTATTTATACTGTTTTCTTTAGGAGCAAGAATATACTTCTATAATATCTATTCTATTTTCTTTTGCATTTCCATTTGTCTACACACGCAGCTCTCGTTTGTGGGACTATAGTGAATAAAACTCTGAAAATTGATAAAATATAGGAATAAAAATATGAAAAGACCCTAACAAGCACGTGGTAACAGCGCCCCCGTGTGGCCAATTAGACAAGCTCCGTTTCTACGGTAACCGCCACTTCTGCTTGAGCGTAAGCGAGCGTCGCTTTGCGTGATGACGCATTCCCGAACGTCTCAGGCGGAGCGAAAATGGCGGAGTATCTGGCGTCCATCTTCGGCACAGAGAAAGACAAGTAGGTTTTGTTTAATATTGGTGAAGACTACCGTGGTAATTGCGACTTTTATGGGAAGCACGTTTGCAGAAGATTGATTATTCACTTCTGGGAGCTCATTTTGGTCCTTTAGTTTTGCTGAAAGTCCCGCTGGAGGTAAAGTTAGCGAGCGGAAGCTAGCAGACAGCTAACGGATTGAATGAAACTCCTTAAGGTTGAACGTTAAGCTGCTCTTAGTGGTTAGTTTGCGACCCCTTCATTTGAAACCAATGAATATATTAGTATATTTTTGCTCCTTCTTATGTTTATCTATTAAAATTTCAACCCTAGAACCAAATTACCAACCAGTCTAACCATAGCCTGCTAGTTAGCCTATAGCCTGCTAGTTAGCCTATAGCCTGCTAGTTAGCCTATCAGGTCAGATTTCTTCGGGCTGTGATTTGGTGCTCCTAAGAGGATCAGCTTGGTCTGTAAATAAACTGCCCGTTTCCCCCCTAATAAATATAAATGTCGCATTCATTGTTTTCTATAAAGAAACATTGATATATACACTCATTGTTTAGCTCTGTCATGGTAGCCTTTAGGGCTAAGGAAGGTTAGCATTTCTGACCATGAGAAGAAACAGCATCATTTTTGTTTGGGTTAAAAAAATAAAAACAATTAGCTTTTTTGATGAAATACTAAATATTTTCTTTCAAAGAAAATCTGAATCTTGGTTAGTTTTATTATTTTTTTCTATTGATAGGATAGGATAGGATAGGAAAAATGTTTTAAGTTCACAATTTTTTATTCAGTTTAGGGGAGGTAAATTTTTATATTATTCAATGTACTGTTTAAAAAAAACACAAGAATGCTATTCTTTCTCAAATAGCAATAAGTTTCACTATTTAACACCCAGTGCAGGTTTTAAATGTTTTTATTTTCAGCAAAATTGCACAACTTGTTAGTGTTTAACTCTTGCCGGACAGAGCGAACAGATAATGAACAAAAAGCTATCTGTATTTATTATTACTGTTGTTGTTTTAAGTGTAAAAAGAAACGTTTTAAATAATTCTTAAGTTGTATTGAAATATTTCCATGTGAATCTAAGCGATAACCTTGGTGACTTCCTTTATAGGGTAAATTGCTCCTTCTATTTCAAAATTGGAGCTTGCAGACACGGAGACCGATGCTCAAGATTGCACAACAAACCAACCTTCAGCCAGGTGAGTTATTCACGGCAGGAATGAACACTTAATTACTATTCAGTGATGAGCTCCCTGAGCTACAACTATCAAAGTGTTTTTTAATCAATACACAGTTAAAACCAGATCAACACAGAATACACAGATCTGCTTTCTTCTCACTGTCTGAAGAACAAACATCTTTTGTTTTATGCTTTGTAGAATCACATGTATATGTTTTTTTTACTTGATGTTTCAAAGAGAGAAAAAACTTAATTTAAGTCTAAAAAATCTTTAGTATACATATTAAATGATTACTCTCTCTATAAATAATAGTTTTAAAAAAAAACCCAGATGATGATATCATAGATCTAGAGGTTTCTGATAATATAGCTGAGACATTTCAGTTAATTGGAGACACACTTATGGATGTATATCAGGGCCACACCTGGGATTTATAATTTAAAGATGATAATAAATCAATCTGACATATATGTTATTATTTTGGCATTTAGTGAATGTAAATTATTCTGGCAAATCTATCTAGAGATGTTTTTCTGATTTACCTCAACGCGGTGAGAGGAACAAAGTTTATGTACTGTAGTTATATGTGTGATTTCTACTGTATGTTCTTTGGAGTTGTCAGAAAATTGAATATGTCGATATACTCAATATGAAATGATTGATTATTTAAAGATACTCAACATGCATCAAAGTCTATAAAACGGATAAATTTCCATTTGCCCCGATTGACACATTTGTCTGACAGCAGAGCTTTAATACAATACAAACTGGCTGATATATTTAAGTGTTAATGAATAGTTCTTAAAATGCTGATGCCATATTTAACCACTATAACAGTTTTAAGACAGCAAAATCTCATTTCGGACACATCTTCGTCGCAATATTTACTCTGTTTGTACAGAATTATTTTAGACCGAACTGACGATTCAAGTTTTGAGGAAGGAAGAAAATTTTCAAGAAAGCCAAGAATTGCTAACACTAAAAAAATTCAGCTTTTAAAAATGTAACAACATAAAAAAATAGCATTGAGTATTTCTCTCAGTATAAATCTCAGGCATGTGTAAAACTTGAAAGTTGTTGGTCAAATTTCACCGGATGTCCTGTTTGTTTTTGTTTTTTGTGTGTTTGCTCTGCAGACCATCCTGATCCAGAACATCTACCGCAACCCTCAGAACAGCGCTCAGACTGCCGACGCCTCTCGCTGTGAGTCGCACAACATGTTCTTAAACTCTTCTGAGGTTCTGCTTTGGTCCTGTTAGCTGGCTGTGACCCCCAACAAATATTCAGTCTTTATTCAGTGGCTTAAAGTAAACAATTATCTAGTGGTGAGGCTTTATGTGCCTAACAGCAATATGAAATAATGTGAACTAGGATAGAGAAGCAAACCCTGCTTCCAGGTCACAGGGCTGTTTGTAGTAAACATGTGGAGCTACAGTTAAAGCAGATCTCCTCACACAGGTAGGTGTGTTAATGGATCCTAAAATCAACGTTAAATATTAATATTAGTGAAAATCAATCCTAAAACACATATTTTATTAAACAACCGGAGATAGTCTACACTGACATTTTTCTGAATAATACAATAAAGCTCTGTCTGTTATGAGGCTGAGTGGCTGTGTTTAAACCAGCTGTTACTAACCGCTTCACCAAACAGGCTGGTTGTTTTTTTAACATGCAGTCTCCGAGAGAAAAAAAGGTTAAGCACCCAGTAAGCATGAACTTACTGCAATAGTTGAAGAATATTAAATGGAGTAAGGTCAGTATGATCAATATCTAGACTTTGACTTAGCCCAGATCCCAGTTTCGTGATTTTAAGATATTCTTTTGTGGATTATTGGTATATTTTGGTTCCAGTTCTGCTTCATCCGTAGTTGGTTTTACCCTAATGCTAACATTTTCTTCAAGTATTGTTAGATACACAGTAGAACATGGTGGTTTTTATTTGGGATGCAAAATATATTGACATCAACATCAATCTAAGATGCTTGCTCTAAAACAAAAGCACTAATCATAAATATTAGTTCTGTTAATGCTAAAGCAATTTAACAGTAGCTTCCTTCATATTTGGAGAAATCTAATGCTAAAGCGCTAAAATCTTAACCTAAACCTTACAAAACGCCTGCCAAACTCAACATGTTGTCCTCAACAGGATCGTCTTTGTTATCTAACTCCCATCTTTGTTGTTGCAATTCAGGAAGTGATTTTTAGCAGCTAATTAGGGCAAAATGCTATGGAAACATCCATAACATATATATTAGCTGTATTTATTGATTATCAACCTTACTGGTGATATTATGGTGAGATTATCAGTGCGTCCCTAGATATTAGGACCATGAGCTGCCGTGTTGCCCCTGCAGGAAAGCATTCCCACACAGTGACAGTTCCACCTCTGTGGTTTAGTTTGGCTTGGATCCTTGAAATGCTCTTCGGTTCTTCTAGTCTCAGTCTTTCTTGTTTAAGATTCTAGAATCAGGCCAGTTTTAGTTTTTTTTTTTTTTTTTTGCTGATGTTTATTAGATGTGAAATCGTGCTGGACAGGACATGAAAAATTTGTTTCCACCCTAGTCCCGATTGTCAAGGAACCTGCTGCGGGTGCGTTCATTTGTTTACACACCCAGTCAGGCCATGCCTTCTGGTTGCTTAACAGTTTATTCTCAGTCAGAGTATCTGCATGTTTACAAGATTGCTTAAAAAATAAAGGCAGAGTTGATGCCGCTAAACAAGTATCAGGGAAGTACAGGTCACCAGTTTCCACTCCAGCTAACGAGGACTACTCTTGTAAATGCAGCTTCAGCTCTCAACTAGCCGCTGCGAGGCAGCTTTAGGAGAAACATATCTAATAACGCTCTTTTCCCTCCCCAGCTTCGTATTTGGTTGGATTTTTATCACAGAAGCTTATGTTTTGTATTTCAGACCATTTCCCTCTTGAACATTTCCCTTCATAACCTTCAAAACTGCCCAGTCCGCTGATGGTTTACACTGTAAGTTAAATCTTTATCCACAGGACCCTCCAGCACCGACTGCACTGAATTCATTTTTTCTTTAATCATGCCTCCCCAAACAAAAGTGGCACAGCGTAGAAACGAGAGCTATCTTTAAGGTCAGCCGCTCCGGCTTCATGCGTTTTTGCATGTTTTGTGGGCCTGCTGTCACGAATCAGAGCCGACTTACGGCTGTTATCAGTCTATCTGTGTCAAAGACAAAACGGCTCATTGTAAGGTTAAACTCCACAAACCAGCTGAAAATGGGAGGGATAAACATTTCTGACTCTGCTTCTGTGAGATTTAGCTTAATATATTTTAAATGAAAATGCCCCTATAGTGTCTCAAAGAGGTATTCACACCCCCTGAGCTTTTTTGTTCTAGTTTGTTACATTGCATAGACAAACTGTTCATGTTTGTGGTTGTAATGTACCAAGACCTCAAAGGTTTCAGCGGGGTCTGAATGCTTGTTTAAGCCACCGAATGTTTACTTTTTGAACACCCCTGACACTTTAGTCCGTCCGGCTCGTCCTTCACCGTCTTGCCTTCGCCGTTTTTCCGCAGGTGCTGTAAGCGATGTGGAAATGCAGGAACATTACGACGAGTTCTTTGAGGTGAGTAACCGCCTGTCCTTTTCTCGCCGATGCCCCAGATGTTGCGGGGTGTGACGTCACCCTCCTGTTATCTCGCTTTTGAGCAGCCTAGCAGCCTGAAAAGAGCAAAGAAAGTAGCTGAGGTTGCTCCGGGTTACGATGATTCCCTTATGGGCTCATGAGCAATACTTGTGCAACGCCTACTTTTTCCAGCAGTGGAAAATTTTGGTGCCAAAAACTAAGAAACCTGAAATTATGGATTAAAATGTACAATATTATGTAATATTAAAAGATAAATATATCAGAATGAGTCTAATGTACAGTTTTTTGCCTCCTTTCTGTTTAGGAGGTGTTCACAGAGATGGAGGAGAAGTATGGAGCGGTGGAGGAAATGAATGTCTGTGATAACCTTGGTGACCATCTGGTCGGCAATGTCTATGTGAAGGTGAGTGATCTAAAAGAAGCAACGAAATCGGGCTAAACTTTTTGTGTTTAAGGTCGGGAATAGTTACAAAAAATAGTTATCTTTGCTAGAATAAGAGAATAAAACTGGGGGCGCAAAACGTTACCGGCATTAACATTGCTATTAGCCGATATTTCCATGTTTTTGTCTGTGTTTCTGGAGACGTTTAAATTTTTATTTTAAATTTAAGCATTTAAAATATCTGTAGATATCGATTGTCGGCCACAACTGCAATATTATTATCAAATATCTGTATCGGCCCTGGTTTCCAAATATTTGCATCCCCATATATTTAGATTTTTATTCATTTATTTATTTTTTGCATATCTATAGAGTTTGAAACACTGGAAGCATCTAAATACATTTTTCCATGAATCCATTAAACCAAAGTTTAGCCTCAATGACTGTCAATAAGTAACGCCTGTAGTTTGTCTACATTTCTGATCTTTGTTTAGTGAACTAAAGCAAAAGAATGGGTTTGACTTTTTGTTTCCCTGTATGTAGTTTCGTCGTGAAGAGGACGCAGAGAAAGCGGTAACGGACCTGAACAACCGCTGGTTCAACGCCCAGGCCATCCACGCAGAGCTCTCCCCGGTCACTGACTTCAGGGAAGCCTGCTGCCGCCAGTATGAGATGGGGTGAGTTTAAAATTCACCAGCTGAAGCAGATTTTCTGCGGTCTGTTAACGAAACATCCTCTGAACAACCAATACATCACAAACGGTGACGTTGCAAATAAAATTTTCCAGTTTGTGTTAAGTATACGTGCTTAGCTTTCAGGCCCTGATCGTCATAAAAAGGCATTAAGCTCTGCCTCTGTGGCTCTCTGACACACTTTCTGCCATGTAAAGTTTGTAAAAAACCAAAATCAAATGTGTCCTTATTTTTAGTTTGTTTTGATGGCAGCTGCCTGTAATGTGTTACTGCTACCACAAGGTGGCAGAAATGGAGATGTAAGTGTTGCTCTTAGAGTTAGTTGGCAAGTATCTTTTAATAAGTTTGAGCCAGGCCCAACATGTGAACCTGTCAGTGTGCAACCTGCCGAAACCTCAAAATATGGGTAATGACCTTTGGGAAGGAAAGAAAAATCAATCAGTAAGTCTGATAAAACGTTTTGGCATGAAAAGCATGTGAAAATATGATGTTTGAAGTTTGTTTTTGTTATTTGTTTTGCACCATTGACACACAAGAAAAAAATCAGCGTTCAAAGTAACAAATAACATTGAATTGTTATTATTGGAAGAATAAGAGAGGATTTAGCATAATATGAAATAAACTCTTATATCTTCCTGCGTATGAATCACTGTTCAACAGGCTTTTTTTTTTAAATCGATTTTGAGACGAATGAAATTGATTCTGAAAGTGTTTTTTTGGTGCACCCCTATTTCAGACGCTTTGGAAACTACCCAGTTATTAACACAAGTGGAAGTGGCACGAATGCGATTTAATTCCTGGCTTAAAAACATCAGAATTGAGTCATTGACTATGTGGTGATACAATCGGATGTGGTGAATTTGCAAAAGCCACATGTGGCTTTTTCCACTTTCAATAGTGGCTCCTTTAAATTTTGCCTAAAAATGATGAAGAATTTTTTTGAATGTTTTATTAAACACTTAAATGCATGTTTTTTCAACTTTTAAGTTTTTTTTTTTTATGTATTACCAAATTCCCAGTATTTTTCGATTGGTTGTAAAATATACTCGTTTTTAAAACACAATTTTCTAAACAATATGTATATCTGATTATTCATGTATTCGTCTCTTTTTTACATATAGAGTATCTTTACTTTAAAATAGAAGTAAAATGGTCTTTCTTTAAAAAAAAAGATAATTATCTTATTAATCACTATAAATTGTGTTTTATTTAAAAGCTCAGGTAACTTTTGTGGCTCTAAAGGAGTTTGTTGAGCTGCATAATATACGGCAAATGGATGGATGGATAGATAGAAATTTTTTTCCCATTGATAAATCATGCGTTTATAAAAGAAATTGTGATAAATTGGTTTAAAACTATAAATTTTTAGGAGCTGTACCTTTTAATTGTCACGCTGCTCCCCGACTATGTGGATTAAACAGTGAACCAGTTCTTTTAGGGACTGTGGGAAACCATTCTCACCATTAATCTGGTGTTTGTTTTCATTTCTAAGGTCATGAACTTTAACCTTAATTCACTGGTAGCTTTTATGTCTTTCACTGTTTCTTATGGCTGATTTAGAAGACTTTCGGTCGATTGTGTCACTAGGCACAGGCAAGTAAAACTGCAGCTTTTATTTCATGTGTTGAAGAAGGAAAGCAGGGCCATGTTCTGTGGTCTGGTTCTGTTTTTTGTTCAGACCATAACAAAGCTTCCCTGTTCTCCTCAGAGATTTGATTGCTTGTTGGCCCGAGTGTCCAGCCCTTTAAATCCGAGCGGGCTTTAAAGGGTACACATCTAATGGAAACCTCGCGGAGTTTACCCCCAAAAAATAGCAGCAGCGTTTCACGTCGACGCTCTGAAACTTTCGCAGCTGGCACGACATTTTATTTAGTACCAAGTTAAGCTGTCCTTCAGTGTTTTTCCATTAGATTCTGGTTTGTATATGACAAACCTTCCCACAGGAGATAAAAGTCGAGGCTATTTCTGTTTGACATGTGTGAGATTTTAACCCTCCGCGTGTCCCGATATCTCACAGGGAGTGCACCAGAGGAGGCTTCTGCAACTTCATGCATCTGAAACCCATCTCGCGAGAACTTCGTAGGGAGCTCTACGGCCGCCGCAGGAAAAAGTAATGAATCCTCGGAGGATGGAGATGGGTTCTCCTCAAGAGTCACTGTTGGATTATAAATGATTGGTTATTGCTCCCAACAGGAACAGCTCTCCTTCCCGCACCCGAGAACGACGCTCCCGCTCCAAAGACCGGCGGCGGGACCGCGACAAGCCGAAGTTGAAGGACCGAGAACGCTCTGGGAGGTTCTGAGAGAAGCCGAGACGGATGCAACGACCCCCCCCTTCCTTCCTCACCCCAGCAGTCATAACGAAGTTTTCTCCCCCTTTTTTTCTTTTCTTTTCTTTTAATTTTTTTTGGGTGAATTGTTGAAATTGTAATTTTTTTCTTTTATCACTTTTTTAAGACAAGCTTGTGTCGCTTTCTCAATAAAACAGATTTGTAACTGCATCACCAGAATGTGCCTCCATAACTTAACATAACATTACATGCTTCTAATGCGTAAAAGTCCAAAATATCTCAACAAAATGAGTGTTTTTATGATGTTCTTCACCAAACTGATCCCGCCGATCGATTGGGTATTTATTTCCTATAATAAACTACAGTAGTGAAATAAATCAACTCCAAGTCTGGGCAGCGGTATAACTTTAGTTAACATTACAGACAGATATCAATGTTTTGAATCATTTTAGAGATGTTCACCCTGAAGCAGTGCCAGAGACGATTTATGGAGCCTCTTTCAGGGAAAACTCGCTGGTGTTTCTATTATTTACATTCAAACTGGAGAAATGTGGATTTGGCTTAGGAATTTAATTAGGCTTGATGGTTTAAAAAACATTTTCCCAGACTTCCTTGTCTGAATGTTGTCCTTTGTCTTTACTTTCTCTACACACTGTCTTAGTTGATGTTCTGATCACCTATTCTTCCTGTCTCTTAACCTTCCTTCATTCCTTCCTTGCTTTAATTACCTTATGTGTATTTTTTTTGGCCTTGCTTTAGTTCATCCTTATGCTCTTCCCTGTTTCCTTAACATGTCCTTCCTTCTGTTTTCCTTCCTGTTACCTCTTGGTTTTAATCTTTGTGTCTACTCCAGTTATACCTTACTTAACTGTTTCCATTTTTATTCCTTGTCTCCATACTTAATTTGTTCCTTCCAATCTTTTCCCATTACACGTTTTTATTCTTGACCTTTTTTTCTCCTTTATGCTTCCTTGTTTGCTCCTGTCCTTTCTTTCCCTGCCCCCAGTTTCCAATCCCTCTTTCTGTTATTCTGTGAGTACTTTCTTCTCTACTTCCTTCTCCTCCTCCCAGCTCACATTATCCATTTGTTTGGTGTTAAGGATTTAAAGCCTGCCTAGTGTAGTAAAATCTATGTAATCAAGAGTTGTTAAATATTTAAAATTGATGCAAAAGGACCGAGAATTCAGTACATTGTTTCATTAAGTTGAGGAAGTTATGTAGTTTTTGGTCAAAAGCAACCAGCCCAGAATAAGGTTTCTTGTTTGTTTACAAATTTACAAGTAGTGCTTGTTAAGTTTTATCCAGGAAATGTTATTTTGATGTGTGCTTTCCAAAAATGGAGCTGTTAGCATGTTGTAACAGTAAGGTTAATCAAGACTAAGCGATGGCTTTAGAAATGTAATCACAGACTAATTTAAACAAAATTAGCTAATTATGTTTTTTTTGTTTTGTTTTTTATCAAAATATTCTTTTTCAACAGTATATACTTATAATATATTAGCCATGTAAATTTACTTTGGATAAATGGTTTTGTTTTATAAAAACAGTAAATTTCACTTTGGGATAAATTAGTTTGAATCAAACTGAAATGAAGTTTTGGTGGAATATGCCAAAAAAATTAGCTTTTTTTTATTCTTTAATTTTTATACCTGTTATATCCTCATTTATAATTAATTACAAGTAATTTTTTTAATTATTTTTTTTAATCAAACGCAGAGTTCATGAGAAGTCCTCAAGATGGCACATGCGCCAAAGTACGAGGTCAGCACAAAAAACGCAAACAGGTGCTGCGAGAAAGTCGGTGACCCTGTTAATCCAGCCCCCTCACACTGATTGGTCGACGCTGTCCAAACAGACGCCCAAGTCGCAGCCAATCAGGTCGCACCATTTCTTGCGTTCTCCAAAAACCTCCGTAACTCCCGGAAGCTCGTCAGTTCCTCCGCTTCTGTCCTCGGTTCACCTCTCCTCTCGTCCAGAGGCAGGTTTTTCATCTCCTCCCGCCGCTGTTTCTACCTACATTTGACCCCCCCAGGTGAGTGAAGCAGAAGGAAAACGAGAGACGCTGTCAGACGCAGTTTTCTCGTCTTTTAAAGCGCATCTCGTGAAGCTGATGCAATATCTCTGCGGGTTTCCAGCCGTTTCCTTGGAAACGTGATGAACAGTTTAATTACCTCTGTCTGATGAACGCCTTTACTCACACTCATCTTTAATGTTTATATTTTAAAAATATGTTTCTGTGTTATTGCTGAAAGTGTAGAATATATAAATATATCTTATATTTATAAAATATTACATATAAGGCATTCTTGAAAACATTTACCAGAATGAAAATCTGATTTAAAAACCCTGGAGTTGTGCAAAACAAAAACTTTCAGCTCTATATAAAAGTTAAATCTTTTTAAAAAGTACATAAATTACATTGAGACTTTTTTCTATATGTGCATCATCATTATAATAACTGCTGGAAAAGAAACTAAAAATGTTAATTATACAACAAAACAAGAATAATACTGTTTTTAGAGTAAAATTTTAATTTAAAAATGTATTAAATTATAAAACATGTGACAGATAGTTTAATTATAACTGTAGTAACAAGAATTAATTTGTTGCTCAGTTTTAAGTGTGTTTTTTTATTTTTATTTTCTGTAAACCTTTATTTATTATTAAGAAAAACTAATTTAATACAGTTTAGTTTCATTAAGTTAATTGTTTTACATTATAAATACATTAAAACTATTGTTTTTTTGTAAGATATATTATAAAGTTAGTTATTTTTGGTGTAAATCCTGTAAAATCCTGCCATTTATTCATCTTCTCCCCTTAAACTCTCAACTCGAGAGCACAATATACCGACGGTGATTAGATATTAATCTGATTAAAGGCCTGGTTAGATCGGGTTTGATGTTAGGCTTCGTTTGGGCTTCAGCTCGGTGGTTGAGCGGCTTGGTTAATCCTCTCACCCTGCAGCCCCGGTCCCAGGGGGATCGAGTGGCCTCGTTGACCCCTGTGAAGGCCGCCGCCTTTAACCGCAGCCGTAGTTGCCAGCTGTCACGTTTATCAGCCGCTGAGGATGTGCGGACATGAAAGCAGAGCCATTTATGCTATGATGCGTGGAGAAATGCATCAGAATCCATTAACGGCGGGAAAGAAGGCTTAGGTTTTATGATCAGTGTTTGGTTTAGGAGATGTAGCCAGTTAAGTGTGTGAACATCGTTTCAATCCGTGTTGGAGTCAAATGGGGGTCTCAGCCTCGACTTCTGGCCTCTGATGTGTATATTCTAACTTAGTGACGGTTCACCTGATGGTTATGTAACCGACATGTAGAGCATTATTAGGCAACATGAGTTGAGTCATTGCCAGGTTTAATTTATTAACAGTCAAAAGGAGGAGGATTTCTGCAGCTTTGTGCTGACGTCAGCATTCCTGCTGGTATAAAACCACGGCTTTCTTTCTTGGAAACCGTAAAGCTTATTAAAAAGCTTAAGAAACTTTTGCTTTTACTTTGTTTTCTACTTAAAATGTGATGCAATTTTAGTCGTAGCCAGATCACCCAGCCTCTCCCCCAGTCTCCGTTCTGTTTTTCTCATCAACCACCAATCAGACGGCGCCTGATACCGACTTTGTTTGCTCATAACGCCAAGAGGACGAGCATGTGTGCACAGTTTCTGGGGGTGGAGGGACAACACCTGTTGGGTTTTTTTTGTTTTGTCATGCTAACATATCTCAGCATTAACATGAGGAAGTTATGTGATGTTTTTCATTAGCTTTTTGCCCACTATGTAAATTCTTGCTATCAGAATCCCTGTTTTATGTGGGTGTGCATTTAAAGACGCTCAGAGGGAAATGGATTATCATAATTTCTGTTTTGTTTCTTGTCTCATCCTTGTTTAAAAAAAACAAATATCATTGCAAAGTTTAGTGATTGAGCTTAGTTTTCTCACGATATGGATTTTAATTTTTATCAAGAAATCTACTTCTATTACAGCTATGATGTACAAAAATACAGCTTTTGAAATGTAAACCAATTTAAAATAGTTTTATTTAGGACCCTAGTTTCATACAGAAGTGTGACTTCTATCACTGGACTGTAGAAAAACTGCAGTGAATCATATTGTTTCATTAATCAATTCCAACAATGAATTGAAAGAAACATAGATAACTGTTTAGAAAGTTTTACGGAGCTTAAATGTTTCCTAACATCAAATCACATCATTTTTTCACTGCGATAAACGATACGATAATACCAGTTTTTCTTATTTAGGGTTAGACATGCAGGGTTGGGTTGAAAATGCCGTGAAAGCTTCTGTTTTTGGGTAACTTAGGAGGGGAAATGTGGGAAATGCGTCGGTTTTGGTTATTTATGGTCAGACATGCAAGAGAAGCTTTAAATATGCCTACGTAGGGTTCAGAAATGCCGACCAACGTTTTGGTTGGTGTGGAAGTGTGTGGACAAGCTTTAGTTTAATGTATGTAGAACTAAAAATATGTACAAAAAACTTTTTGCACAACAGATGGAAACATACATTTACAGCAACTTTTCCATTTATAACTTGGTCTCAAATAAGCAGAAGGTAATTTACACATTTACTGTAATGGCTGAAATGCATGTTTCCAAATTAGAACTACTGTTGGGCACAAACCCTAGTCCCTTTTCAAGTAGCTAAATTTGTGAAAGTACTTTCCTCTGGATTGTTCCTGTCGAGCTTTTCAGGTTCTTATCTTGTCGCCATTTGTTTTTATCTGTAAGATAAAGCATTCCAGCGGTTACATAAGAGTGTTTCCTGTTTTCTTCCAGGTTTAAGCGATGCCGTCTGTTCCGTCATCTAAGGAGGCCTCCGTCAAAGGCCCCGTGTGCCCCCACGCTCCCAAGCTGCACGGCCACGCCAACGGGGACGCCAAACTGGTGCCAGTCAACGGCTCCCCTGCCGAGGGCGGTGAAGACTCTGGCAGGACCATTCAGATCAACACAAAGAACCCCGCCCTGGACAGGAAGTGGATCCGGCCGGACCTCCCCAGCCGCTGCACGTGGAGCCTGGAGGCCTCCAAAGCCGACTCGCCTCACGAACATTTTTCAAAGTGAGAGGCGTTCCTTCTTGTTGGCGCTTGACTCCCTCAAGGGGAAAGTTTAAATGAGTTCTTTTTTAAAGCCGGTGAATGAACGAGACAAGCCCGGACACGATTTCTCGCCTCCATTCCTTTTTCATGTCATGCTTCCCTACCCTCCAGGTCCGCCTCCCCCACCGTCATTCCAAACATCCTACACCGGATCGGCGACACTCCCATGGTACGGATCAACAAGATCCCCAAAGCGTTTGGACTCAAGTGCGAAATACGTGAGTCATCCGTCGCAAAACAAACCAGGCATAACCAGAGTGTTGGTTTGTTGGTTCCTGTTTCTTGATCGCTTTGCTGTGTCTGTAGTGGCCAAATGTGAGTTCTTCAACGCCGGAGGCAGCGTGAAAGACCGGATCAGCCTGCGCATGATAGAAGATGCAGAGAGAGCGGGGACGCTCAAACCTGGAGACACCATCATAGAGCCCACCTCCGGGAACACGGGTAACTGTCTGCATGTGCTGCACACGCCTGTCTTTCTGTAAAGAGGAGCTGTATAACCTTTCTTTGGTCCTCAGGTATCGGACTGGCTCTGGCCGCCGCCGTTAAAGGCTACAGATGCATCATAGTGATGCCTGAGAAAATGAGCATGGAGAAGGTGAGTTCTCAGTGAAAAAGCACTTTACTGCACACTGGTCCGGACTGGTCCTGGTTTAGAGTTATGTAAACCAATTAAAATATCACAATTAAATTGTGTTTTGAATGTTTGTTCTGACATTGAAGGCATTTGATCAGGGTTTCTGTAAATTCTGGAAAAGTAAGTAATTTGTACTATTATCCAGGTTGGATTTGGTGTTGAAATGTATTAGATTTCATATCCTACTGTCTAAAAGCATCCTTCCTTCCTTCCTTCCTTCCTTCTGTGCCTCCTTCCTCAGCATTTCTTGTCCTTTAGTCCTCGTCATTCATTTATTAATGTGTGAATCTAGATATTGTTTGTTTTATCTTAAAGCAATATGTCACGACCTCTCAATCAATTCATTGGGTTTTGTCAGCAACTGAGCCATCAGCTGTTATCTTTAGGGGTGTATCATTACAAATACGCTGCAGTTATAGAGATTTAGCTCAGCATTATTATCATTTTTTATTTATCCTTTCTAGAACCCAAAATTAGTCTGGAATAATGTAAAATATGGATCAAAACTTGCCGTGAAGTGGCTTATGAAGTCTGTATTAAGGTAAAACTCCCATTGTCTTTTATGCTTAATGGAAATGACGAATTAATGAATATAGTTGTGCCTCATATCCGTTTGTAGGTGTACCTTTTTTGCACAGTTAAGATTGAGTAATAACTCAGGAGCTTTTGCAAGTGAAAAATGCATCAAATGCAGCTTATTTTTACTTAAACCTACATTACTTGGTGCTACTGATCATTCTTCCTCATGTGCTTTAATGTCTATTTCTCCATGGTTTCACGCAAACAACCGGTCGAACCTGACGATTAACTCCTTTGCCTTAATGTTGGCTGATGAGGCAAAAACTGAGAGAATTTCTCCGATTTACAATAGTTTTTTCATTGCTAGCCTGACTTATTCACTTAAGCCTGTTCATCTGGTGGTAATTAGCAGGTTTAGCCACTAGATGGCACAAAAGTGTTGTAAATTGTGTTAACCCCGCAAAGAAACAAACCCAAGCTGACGTGTCCATGCCGTCCGTTCCTCAGGTGGACGTTCTTAGAGCCCTCGGAGCCGAGATCGTCCGAACCCCGACCAGCGCTCGCTTCGATTCTCCCGAGTCTCACGTGGGCGTGGCCTGGCGCCTCAAGAACGAGATCCCCGACTCGCACATCCTGGACCAATATCGCAATCCCAGCAATCCACTTGCTCACTACGACACCACTGCGGAAGAGATCCTGGAGCAGTGCGGCGGTACGCATACTTCAACCCGTTGTTGATGCACTTGGTTCCTCAGACGTTTGGGTCTTGCTTTTCACCGCCGCTTGTCGTTTCCAGGTAAACTGGACATGTTGGTGGCCGGAGCGGGAACCGGAGGAACGATCACAGGCGTCGCTCGCAAACTCAAGGAGAAATGCCCAAACATCAAAGTAAGCTCTCTTCTAATTACCACTGGGAAAAAGACACTGGACTAACAATATCAGATTATTATCGGTTATCCCTTTCATACCATATGTACTTCTTTCCTTCCTTACGTTGTTTCTTGTCCTTCCCTAATCCCTTCTTACTCTGTTTCCTCCCCTGCTTCCTTCCTTCTTTTCTTCCTTCTCACCTAAATTAATACTTGCCCTTAATTCCTTACTTCTTGACCTTTATCTTCACATCTTTTTTTTCTCTTTCCTGTCTTTTTTTTCCTTCATTCGTTTCTTGTTCTTTATTCATGGCTTCATTACTTTCCTTCCTTCCCTCCTTGTTCGGTTCCTGCTTTGTTCTTCCTTCCTTCAATTATTGTTCTTATTCCTTATGTTCTTATTTCCACGTTTCTGTTGTTCTTCTTCCTTGATTTCTTTTTCCTTATTACTTTCTTCCATCCCTTGGTTCCTTCCTTTGTCTTGTCCTGTATTTCTTTATTACTTTTTTGTGCTTATTTCCTCCCTTTTGTTTGTTATTTCTTTTATTCCTTTCATCCTTTCTTCTTTGCTTTCTTCTATGTCCTTCATTTAATGTTCTTCCTTGTCTTTTATTCTTTCTGTGCCAGACGTAAACAAAACCGTTTTTGTCTTTTCTGTAATGAATTTGTTCAGATTATTGGTGTCGATCCCGAGGGATCCATCTTGGCTGAGCCTGAGGAGATCAACAAGACCGATAAGACCCAGTACGAGGTGGAGGGAATCGGATACGACTTCATCCCCACAGTGCTCGACAGATCCGTGAGTCCGAGCTGCTTTCTTTATTCTCTCGCTGTTTCTCTCGGAGACGCTTTTAATTGTAAGTTTGTATGTTTGTTCTGCAGGTTGTTGATACTTGGTACAAGTCCAATGATGAAGAGTCCTTCAACATGGCTCGTCTTCTTGTCAGGGATGAGGGCCTGCTGTGTGGTAAATATTCATCATGATTCCGAGCTGAATAAAAAAAAAAAGAAGACTTTGTTTGAGCGTGATTGAGCTTTTCTTGTTTCCTCCAACAGGGGGCAGCTCTGGGACCGCCATGGCTGCAGCTGTAAAGTTCGCCAAGGAGCTGAAGGAGGGCCAGCGCTGCGTTGTCATCCTGCCAGACTCCATCCGCAACTATATGTGAGGAGCATCTTCATAAAACTTGTTTCTGGATTTCTCTGCTCATTCTAAACCGCTAACTTCTTCCTTCCAGGTCGAAGTTCCTGAACGACAAGTGGATGGTCCAGAAAGGCTTCCTGAGGGAGGAGGACATCATGGTGAAGAAGCCGTGGTAAGTGTTTTTAGGGGCTCAGTTTCCTCAGAGCACAACACAGGCCTCGTGCTAAACTAAAAACCTGCTTCTGTATCTGTTCTCCTACAAGGTGGTGGAACCTGAAGGTGCAGAGCTTGAACCTGTCGGCCCCGCTCACCGTCCTGCCCACAGTCAGCTGCCAGCAGACAATCAAGATCCTCAAGGAGAAGGGCTTTGACCAGGCGCCGGTCGTGGACGATGCGGGGTGAGCGGCGGGTGGCGTTCTTTTTGTGTCCTAGGAAATGAACGGACAAACTCAAACACGTTTCATCTTCATCTATGTGTCTCTGCAGAGTAATCCTGGGAATGGTGACATTAGGAAACATGCTGTCGTCGATTCTCGCCGGAAAGATCAGTTTTTCCGATCCTGTCAGCAAAGTGCTTTACAAACAGTTTAAACAGGTCAGTCACACAATCAACCATCTTGTCCCTAATAACAGCTAAATTAGTTAAGATCCAGTCAGATTTTCTTATTTCAGCAGTGGAGAATAAGAAAGTTGCTGTAAACTAGCTTGACAGGACCGATTTGTGCGTCACATTTTCACCTATAATCATTTTTGGAATAATATAAATAAAAATTTGTCCGAATAACTTAAGATCTTTCTACATTACTTTCATGTTACATTCACAAACTTGGAAATGATATCCCCACAGGGGATAACATCGACTTCAAAGCAAAGTTGAGCTGCACACCTAAAGCAAACTCTGTTTACTTTAGGTGCAGCAGAATAAAAGGGGGTGTGAGCACACTAAATGAAACCATGCCTACTTTTGCAACGAACTGAATAATCCTATATCTCTTACTCAGTAGCTGAAAACAAGTTTTCTTTCTGCTTCACAATTATTTAATACTTGCTTTTTCATGAAATCCAATCAAAAGTGGGAGTGTAATTCATCAAGTGAGATTTAAAAACTTGTACTGTGCACGTTAAAGGGTCTTTTGCTCCATCTTGTGTCGAGGCTGATCTTACATGTTCCAAACCTTTAGACCATCATATCCGTTCAAAAAAATCTTTTCTCATCAAACATCTAAAATCCTCAGATAAATTTTTAATGAGGTTTACTTCTCTTTTTTAGACCATAAACCAGTTACAAAAGCTATAAATGTTAATTTGTTAAATCTTCACTGCTATGTTTATAGTTAAAAATATATTTGTTAATTTTTTTAAATATTTTTTTACCGTTTCTCCAATTCTTTTTTTTATGCACAGATACGCCTGAATGACAATTTGGGGAACCTGTCTCGTATTTTGGAAATTGACCATTTTGCTCTGGTGGTGCACGAACAGATCCAGTGTAAGTTTGGAGGCAACGTGTTGCTGCATCTTTCATTTGTGTTTTCTTTAAATTAAATAGTTTGAACTTGAGGCTGCAGGTCCTTTTACACAACTGTGCATGCTGACCTCAGTATTTATTGCCTCATGGGTTAACCTCAGTGGGTCATTTGCTATTGATCGTCAAAGTCCACTAGTATGTCATTGAGTGTGAGGTTCAGACAACTTTGACTCATCCTCCTGGAGTCTGGTAGAGATAAGCGAGCATGTTGTTCCAAGTTTTGCTGTAAAATAACGCTAAATGTCCTCCTGCCCAGTATCGTATTAACTTCTCTGTATGTTCATCGTTTAGACCTGACGAATGGCTCGACCGCACTGAAGCATATGGTTTTTGGCGTGGTGACGGCCGTCGACCTGCTCAACTTCGTGACCGGCAGGGAAAGGAGGGAGCGCTCCATGTCCGAGTCCACCGATGAGATGTGATCAGCTGGCTGAAGTCTCCTTGCTGATAAAAGTTCAGCAGACTTGTCTTAACGATGACAAAAATCATCTTCAAGTTTTGGATTTTCGTTATCTCTTATTTTCCGTTTTGATTTTATGTCCAAAAATTCAGCTTACTGTGAAGTTTATCTGACGCAGGATTTGGTTTTGTTATTGAATAGATTTAAAGATTGAAAAGGAAATTTTTGTAAGTTTAAAATTTTGCAAAGCTTGGATTCTTATCCGCAAGACGTCTTTAGATGCCTACATTAATTATGTGGAATGAAACGGGATTGTAAAACTGTGGTTTTGTGTCAAAACAGGAAAAAAAGGCCACTTTGCTCAAAGTCAGAGAAGATGGCTTACTTACTGTATATAAGCATTATGTTCCATTAGGAGTTGACTTTTTTTTCCTACTTTTGTTTCAGCTCAAAATCTGTCATGTAACTGTAAAGAGGTCTTCAATATTTAATCTTAGATGTGTCTGGGAGGAAATATTTTGTATTGCATTTATTTTCCTTGATGAATGTGTTTGAATAATAAAGAAGGTTTAAGCAAAATTAAGTCTCCTACAGGATATAGGCCGTGGTTCTGATAGGAGGTTATTATTTAAGGTGGGTTGGTCTGGTGAATTATTTCAGCATTCATTCTGTCTTAAAAGCAACATGCTAACCTAATTGTATTGCAAATCTGTTTTTTTAAGGTGCCATGTGTTAACA